>JAMJFZ010000199.1:72397500-72907500 GCA_026225945.1 Cricetomys ansorgei | reverse complement strand
GGACATAGTGTATACAAGGGACCTGGCCTGGTCCATTCATCACAAGTGACACCTGTGACCTCCTTTCCCTCCAGTCTTTGCAAGATTGGAACAAAGTGTGGCTGCCACCCAAGGTGAGATCATGGAAGGCTTCATGCAAAAGGTGTGCCCTGCCTGGACCACAGTGCTGGGTGTTGTAAGGAGGTAGAGGCCAAGGGTTATTAATAGGCCTGGCTCCATAGGCCTGGATAGGGGTGAATGTGATACAGACACCCAGCACCGTGGCTGGGGAGTACCTGACACCGGAAGGGGAGGGGGCCAGGGACTGGGGGAGCACCACCTCCTAAAATAGCCAGGGCTGAAGACTATTTAAGTGGCTGTCCCACCACCAGTCTCATTTCCCAACAGGATCCCCCACCAGCCCAGCTTTTCTGCCCAGGCTCCGGCCTCTACCCATCTGAGGTAAGTGATAGCCTTTGAGGTTAGAGGATGGAGAACCCTGAATCAGGCCGACTAGAAGGGACGGCCACGTTGTCATCTCTCTGGAATCAAAGTGGAGGTCTTTGAGTCTGGGACTCCCGGGCTCTCTGCCTGCCTCTTGAGTAGCTTGGGCAAATCCTTGTCCCGAGGCTGGATCTTAGCTCTCCATCCGCTGGAGATAAGAGGTAGAGCCGTAAGTCTGCGTACTCTGGTGGCATCATCAGGGAGCAGAGAGCAGAAGGGCGGGAGGCAAGCACATGGGTGGGGAGTTGAGTGGCTGAGCCCACAGCACTCATGCTTCACTGGGGAAGTCTCGGACCCAGAGAGGGTAGTTCAGCCGCCGGGAACTTGGCGCTAGAGGAGAAGGAGGGGGAAGGAGGGAGTGGTGTGAGCTTTTACCACCGGAGCCAGTATGGGGCTCAGGTGCGTTACATTTCTCAGGACTGAGGCTAGAGCACGAGGAAGGATATCTAAGCGGTTGACAGCACACCGAGTCAATGCGCCAGGGCTGACCCTACTCTGCTTCTGCCTCGACACGGGTCTTTGGGCACTTAGAGACTCTAGGCTCAGTATAGTACAAGGGTCTCCACCTGGGAAAACAGATGCTGTAACTAGGCCACAGGGTAAGCAGAGCCTGGAGGTTGAAATGACATATCCAGGAAATTGAGATGACAGCACAGAAGCCTGGCACATTGGAGCAGGCAACCCAGCTGGGAACCAAAGGCAGAGCCTGAGGCCACCGAGACAACTGAGGCAGGAGCCATCGGAGCTAAGGCAGCTGAAGGGTCCGGGACAGATGAGGGGTCTGGGACAGGCCTCATGCCCAGAGCTATGAAGTCAGGGCTGCAGGCTAGGTGCCTTGGATGCCAGCTGGCAGGCTCTGGCCCAAAGACGCTGACTCACCAGGAGGGGGCAGCTGGAGCCAGCCGCTCCTAAGGTTCCCAGGAAGGGCAGCCTTCCAGGGCTCAGCCAGGGGAGACAGTGTTGACAGCCAGTGTCAGGCAACTTGAGCTACTGGGCAGCTGAGCAGCTGTCCCTCGGTCCCCAAATTCATCACCACCCCAGACGCTACCCACCTGCCTCAGGTCCCACACAGGGGACCCACACCTCCAACCCGACATACACAGACCAAAGCCCAGAGGTAAGGGTTGGGACTCAAGGTCATATAGGGAATCAGTGTATCTCACATTGAGAACCCAAACCTCTGGACTCCCTGTTCAGGGCTCATATACTTCAGACTGTGACGACTAGTCACAGTCTGAATCTTTGGGACCCTGAACTTTGGTCTCATGGAGATGGAAAGTGTCCTGGTTCCCAGAGGTGATGCTCTGATCACAAAACTTGGGTAGTCTAGAAAGTGTGGTCTGACGGTGTCACCCCTTACCCAAACATACGGCCAACTAGAAAGGTGGGTAGCTATTCCATGGAGCCTCTTCCATCTTAGTTTTCTTAGGGAGTTCTTCGGGAGTTAGAGGTGTGGTGGCCCTGGAGACCAGGAAGTCTGAGAAAGGGGTCTTCTGACAGTTAAGCTGTCACCCTCCCCACAAAAACCAAATCAAGTTTCAGAGTGTGCTGCCCTGGTCAGGTGAGGGACGGAGTCCAGACAGAGTCTCAGCTCCAAGGTCTGTCCCTGTCCGGGCTACCTCCTCCCTGGGTCCTGTGGCTCAGGTTTCAAGACCTCAGCATTCAGGTTCTTTTGCGGCACAAATTTGCATCCAGGACAGAGGAGAGGAGGCTACTGCGGGGCGTGGAGACGGAATAAGTAGGAGGCAAAGGGGCCCCGTGGAGTGAAGGCTGATCAGCATCATTTTCCAGCGAGAGGACATTATCCTAGATGCCCGATCGGAACCTCTCTGCCTCCCATATGCCCTTAACGGCAGGAGAACTCTCCAGTCCCTGCTGGTGGCTCCCGACATCGGGAGGTGGTCCTGGCTGAGGCGAGATCTTGATGTCGCGGACCCCCCACCCCCGCACCCCGGACGCGGACGCGTGGCCGCTCAGCTTGGTAGCGCGATGGGGACTGAGCTGCTGAGCGGTGCGCGGAGCCGGGCGCCCCCTGGCGCGGAGCCAGGCCGGGCGTGCGTGCGCCTGGCGCGCGACACTGCAGCGCTGGTCATATGAGCAGAAAGGATGAGAAGAACACTTTTTAATCTTTTCGCACTTGCTCTGCCCGCTCAAACAGTTGCAGGATGTCGATGACAGACTTGCTCAACGCTGAGGACATCAAGAAGGCGATAGGAGCTTTTGTTGGTGAGCAGTGCACTCCCCTGCTTGGCCCTGTCCCCTTGCCCTCTTCCCGCGCCTGGGGCACCCCGCATCTGCTGCAGCTGCGAAGCCTCCCCACTTTCTCCCGCTGCTTCACGCGCCTTCCGTCCCCATCCTCGGGGTTGGCTCCCAGGTCCTCTACCTTCCAAGAGCTGCACCGGCAGTGCGCCCTGCCCGAGCCACACAAAGTTGAGGGCACGGAAGGGTGTCCACTCTGGGAGGACTCTTGGGGTCCAGGACCAAGCACAAACACCAGGGTGGGAGGAAGGACGCTCTGGGATTCTGAGGCAGGACTCAGACTTCCCTCTGAGAAGTGTAGAAGGGGCTGCAAGCTAGGGCTTTCTCTCCAAGACTCCCTTTTCTCCACTCCCACTCCCAACACTTTTCCTGGAAGGGAGCCCACTGATGGAGATCCCCTCCCAGGACAGACCTGAGGGCACAGTGACCTTTCTGCAGCAGGCACCCAGCCCTGCCCAGCCCAGGGCAGCACCCACCCGGTCCCCAGCCTCCAATCCCTTTAGGTAGTCTGGGAGGAGGGGGTTCCCTCTCTGCTGTGTTACCTCTTTATTCTACTCTTAGCTTAGTTGCTATTCCTCTGTCACCCAGGTGGGGAAACTAAGGCCAGGATAGGATGAAAGTTGTGCAAGGTCACCCAGTCCATCCCAAGAAGGATGAGAACTGGGTGTCTTCAGGTCTCAGTGCCCCATCTTGGCGTGCCAGAATTGAATGAAGCGACTTTCTTTCTAACTCTGGGCTGAGGGGAGTCCGTGGTTCTTAAGTGTCTCTGGGCTGAGGAGACACCCATCTGCTTTTTTTCTTTTACCCCTTTTCCTCAAGGGACACACAGAAAGTTCCAGGAAGCCCCCTTCCCTTCCTGGAGCACTATGATAACCCATTCACAGTGCCTCGAGCCACCTTGTCACCTTGAGGATGAAACTTAACGGAGCGTTTGCAAGTCCTTCATCCCATCCCCCAGCCACTGGGATGGGTCTCTGAGTCTGTGCAGGACCTCTGAATTCTCCCTATTCTCCCCTCCCATGATGTGACCTTGGCAGAAATGTGTCCTCTCAGAGTTGATTTTCTGACAACAGTGTGTGGCCAAGAGAGAAAGCTGCTCTTCTGCCTACCCTAGCATCCATTGCAAATCCAGATGCAGCCCACCCAGCCACCACCCAAAAGCCTTCATAGGAATTCAGTTCTCAGGAGGCTCTTCATGGCTCCTCAGTGTGTGTAGGGGGTGGGGGTGGGGAGCTACGAAGGTATGACCTTGGGCAGAGCATCCTTCCCTAGCCGGGGCCCCCTCTACCCTCCAGAGAGGACTCATCCCTACTGTTTCCCACAACTGTGCATGCAGATGTCCTTTAACAAGTGCTAGAACACCCCTTCCCTGATTTCCCCACTGCCCCATCCTTCTTTACCCTCTTCCTTCCCCCCAACAGCTGCAGACTCCTTCGACCACAAAAAGTTCTTCCAGATGGTTGGCCTGAAGAAAAAGAGCCCGGATGATGTGAAGAAGGTGTTCCATATTCTGGACAAAGACAAAAGTGGCTTCATCGAGGAGGATGAGCTGGTGTAAACTGAGGCCTGGGGGCGGGGGCTAGTGCTAAATCCCCAAGTCACCATCTTCTCTCTGCACCCCTCAGAGCAAGCAGGCTTCGCTTTGTCCCTGCAGGGCAATGTCCCAGGCACCGGGGGAAGATGCTTCCTGCTTCCGGGAGGGTCAAACCTTCAGCTCAGAGTGCAGCTAACTAGGTTAAATTATAGCCACTTAATATCGCTAATGGAATGGAGTTACTTAATAATTTAATACCAATGAAGAGGCACTTATTCTGGCTGCCTCCCACCACAGGCAAGGCAGAAGGCATGCTCTTTAGAGTGTCATCGATTTCCATGTGTCTGAAAGGCACCTTTCCTAGGCTGTCTGCAGACCCCATGCCTCTGAACCAGAATTGCGACTAAGCAACTTCTGGGCAAAACAGGGAGGCAGAACCAGCTCTGGGGCTTCAGGGTTGCTGGTGCAAAACACAGAGGAGAAAGAAAACCCACATCAGCAGAGATCCCTCTGCCTCAGCCTACCTCAGCCAAGTGGCCCATATCTGATGACCCAGCTGTGCCTTCTGCTACTTTTTGGCCAAGACTGCCTTGAAGTTTGTTAGAAACAGGAGGAGGAAGGTGCTCAGAGAAGCATATTATGTTGGAGCTTCCTCAGTCTATCTTGCCATTCTTCCAAAATTTTACCCCAAGGGCACCATCTTCTAGAACAGTGATTCTCAGCCTTCCTGACACTGTGACGTTTTAATACAGTCCCTCATGTTGGGGTGACCCCCACAACCATAAAATTACCTTTGTTGCTACTTCATAACTGTAATTTTGCTGCTGTTATGAATAATAATATAAATATCTGATATGCAGATGGTCTTAGGTGACCCCTGTGAAAGGGTCCCTAGATAGCCAAAGGGGTCACAACCCATAGGTTGAGAACCACTGTTCTAGAACCTTCTCCAACCTACCTACCCATGCCTGACAAGTACATGCTAGGTGCTCCCTATCCTCCAGGTATCACCATCTCTAGAAAACCTCTCAACTCCTCTCTCACCTGGGTAGGGGGCATGTACTCCTCTCTGCCTCCTCCATTGGGGTGTCCATCACTCCATCACCCATGAGATCTGTCTGTGAGGCCTTTCCCTCTTCCTCATTTGTGCAGGTACCTTATTTCAATCACTATGGTGACCCCAGTTTGTATATGCTTACCGAATAACCAAAGGCAGGTGTCCTCTGAACTGGGGTCAACCCTACAGAGAGGATAGTCACCCCCCACACTGACCCACTAGGGCACAGCCACAGACCAGGCCACTTGGTCAGCCCAACTTCCCCTGACCTATGCAGGGGCCAGCCCACCATCCATCGAGGTTCTGCAAGGTGACCTTGGCCTGACTCCCTTCCGCGTCCTCCTGTCTCTCCTGCAGGTTCATACTGAAGGGCTTCTCCTCAGATGCCAGAGACTTGTCTGCTAAAGAAACAAAGGCGCTGCTGGCTGCTGGGGACAAGGATGGGGACGGCAAGATCGGGGCTGAAGGTGGGTGGCTATGACAGTGACGCTGGGCACGCTGGGACATTGGGGATGTGACTGCGAAAGCTTTGGTCTGTTGGAAGGAAGGGGAGAGGATGAAAAAGACAACCCGCAGGTCAGAGAGCTCTGCCACACTTCCAGGCAGAGAAACCTTGGGGTGTGTGTGTGTGTGTGTGTGTGTGTGTGTGTGTGTATTTTCCCAAAAATTTGAGCAACGCATAAGAAGTGGCTTTTTCTCCCTTTCCTGCTGAGTAAGGGAAGATGGGAGAATTGGAGAGATTTCTTCTGCTTTTTTTGCCTAGGTTCTGATTCAGGCACTGCCTACATTGGCTGTGTGACCTTGGACAGTGTCTCTCCTTCTCTGAACCTGAGACTCATGTCTGTAACCAGAGGAGCGAGGCCCACTGATCCCCTAGGACCCTCAGGCTCTTGTAGTATCAGATTCCAGGGATGGAAATTCCTTATCTACTGCCGTCCTCCGCATGTCACCCTGGTGTCCTGTAACCTCAGATAGGTTTTTTGGCTTCATTCAAACACACCATTCCATCACTGCAGGAGAGCCAGGAAAGAACAGCCAAGCAGGACCCAGCTGGGAGTCAGGATGCACTAAGAGGCTCTGCAGCTTTGCTCTGAGCCCAGTCATAGGCCTGGTGGTCCACTATCCCACGTCTGTATTCAGTTAATCTGCCCGGCACCTGTGGGGCACATCCCAGAACTGCCAGCTCTCTTACCATCGTGACACTTTGCAGATGGCTGAAAGTGTGGTTGTGGTCTTAGCCTGGTTCAGAGATCTAGGCTTTGGGGTGCACCAGGGCAGTCTGAATGTGTCTGTGCCGCCTGCTCTGCCACCAGTGACTTGCATGGTAGCCCTTTCCGCTGACATAAAGAAAACTGTATTCAAGTCTTTCCGGAGCTCAGACCCCAGCCTCTCTAGTGGAGACACATAACTATTGTGGATCTCGGTGCTTTCGTCTCTGGGGGAATGATGGTTCTTCTCTCGTGGGGAACCCATGAGGATGTGGTACGCTAACACGTAAAGTGTTTGGGATGGAACTGGGCACAGGCACACGTGCCTTCTATGTGCCTGTTAACTAAAGAAAAGGATCCGGGGTCAAGATTGCGTCTGCAGTCCAGCCCGCAGTGTCCATGTGAGAACTGGTGCAAGGGCTCAGTAACATCTGTTGCCTGAGGGGAAAGGCCAGACTCCCACTCTTCACTTCTGCTCCTCACCACCAGTGACCTGGGGCGCATCCCCCACCTGTATCCGGGTTCTCTTGCTGGCACATAGGGTGCAGGAACTTATCCTGGGACCTCTAAGTGGTGTGGACACAAATTGCTTTAGGAAAAGTTACAAGATTCTGAAAGTACATGGAAACTTATTAGGGAGTTTTTAATGGAATGGAGAATGCAAAATCTCTACCAAGACCTAGTGCAGGGGTTGCGCCGGACACAGGACCCTGCTGCTCTTCTTTGGGGAGCAGGAAGGAGGGGCTTTTCATGGTACCTGAGCAGAGAGTGCAGGAGAAAGCCTCAGTGACTCTGGCAGCAGCTGCTTTTACACCCCCTTTCCCATCAGCTCCACCCCAAGCCCTGGCTTCCACTGCAACTCAACTTGCCGCCGCAGCCCCCCCCCCCATTTTTATCTGAAGCCGATAAGATGTAGCTCAGAGCAGAGGCAGGGTCTTCTTCAAGCTGGCTACTCCTAGTCAGCCTAAGCGAGGAAGAAAACCAGGGCAGCCCTTGACCTGGTTCTCTACTCCCACTCCACTCTCTGCCATACTGGGTCTTGAACTACTAAACTCTTCCAAAATATCCAAAGGCGGTTAGTTACCAAGGAGCCGTTCAATGTCTAGCATCAGGTGAAATCAAGATAATTAGGTCAAAGGGCTAGCACTATGTCCTGATGAGGAGCCCTTGAGCAGCAGCCCTGTGACCTGGAACCTCAGCATCATGGATAAAACAGTCACGAGAACGTGGGAATATTGAAGGTAGTGCCTAGCACTTAGTGAGTACTCAATGAATGGCAGCCATGTACTGTCCGTGTTAGCTATAGTCTGAATATGGCTTTGTGTGTACACACAAAAATAGTCACGTAGGTTGGGTTTGTCTGAACTGAAAAGCACAGGACCAGAGGTGTATCAGACTCTAGACATGCTTGGATTTTGGAGTATTCACATAGTGTGGCTACCAGCCCGAATTCCAGATTTGGACTTAGGGACATTGTGCCAAGCAGGGCAGGGGTGCAGGCAGCTGGGACTTGGAGGCCGGAGGCTGGAATGCTGTAGACTGGGACTCAGCAGCCAGGGGCAGGTCCAGGCATGGTGTTGGCAACAGCGAAGGCACTGAGGCAGGAATGGTTAGGGCAGGTTGAGATACAGGGCAGAGAGTGGTTTGCCAGGAGTGAGCGAGAACTGCTCCCCAGGCATATAGCGTGTCTTGGACTGGAGCTCTGTGGTATGAAGTCATTTTCTCCTGGGATGACAGAGGACAGACATGCAGAAAAGGCAGCTCGGGGAGACCAAGGTCACACTATGTTCAAGATCCAGGCTTCGGCTTCAGTCTATCTGACAGCACAGTGGAAGGCCAGACCAAGCTGTGCAGCCTGTCCCACACTCCAGGGTCCTGGAGGGGCAGGGTACCAGGGGGAAAGATGGGACTGAGGTGGCACTGTGGCTTGAGGGTCCTACCCTGTGCTTCCTGAGTGAAGAAGC
Organism: Cricetomys ansorgei; assembly: GCA_026225945.1. NCBI lineage: Eukaryota > Metazoa > Chordata > Mammalia > Rodentia > Nesomyidae > Cricetomys > Cricetomys ansorgei. Next base: position 72,898,995 of record JAMJFZ010000199.1, on the reverse strand, counting down.
AGGTACCCCTACACCTTGTATAGCCCAGCTCGAGAAGGAGGATGCCAAACCAGGGTGGCCTGGGAGGTAGGACACAGAATGCCCCTGAGGGTCTTGCTCCTCACCTACCAGCCTGAGGATGCTTCAACTTCTGCAGGACCTAGGCAAGTCATGGTGCCCCTCCGGGGGCCTTAAGAACCAAGGCCAGATCACCATCCTGTCCCTGGGGTCCCCACAAAGGACCATGAGTCAGGACTTAGCTTGGCTGTGCCCCTGAACTGTGATGGTGGTCACCGTTAGCATTCACTTCACACAGCCCTCCTGTGTGCCAGGTACTGCCCTCGGTACTGTCCTCCGACATCTTCTTAGCTATCTGTGAGGCGGGTACTGTTAGGATTCCTACTTTAGAGCCAGGGATGCTGAGGCTCAGAGGCGATGGTTTGTCTAACCCTCTACATCTAGGAAGAGAGAGACAGTCAAGATGCATGTTGGGGTCTGTTTGCTTGCAACACATGCGTTGTGCTGCTCGCTTTGTGCCTTGAATGCAGTTGAAGCTTAGTAATCACCCAGCAAAGGATGGTACTAGATGCTGACTTCACAGCTTGCTTCTCTCCACCATGGTTGGATGTCCTTAAAGCAGGGACTGTGACTTCTTCTGTTCTCACCCCGGCACCAGGAATAGAGCCTGGTGCTCAGTGAAAGAACAAGAGAAATTTGTTCAGTGAATGAATGAGAGAAAGGTAGGAATGAATGAATGAATGAATGGGGGGATAAACTAGTGAATGAATGAATGAACCAATCAATCAGAGATGGAAGGAGGATGTCTATGTACCCTGCAAGGCTGCAGTACGCAGGCCCAACTCCAGCGTGTGGAGAGGGGCTCTGCACTCACGCGGGCTGGGGGCTTGCCGCCACAGATGCTCCGGGAGTGCTGAGCCAGCAGTGGCTTCGGGCCCCAGCTCTGCTTGTCTCTCTGAGGAGAATGATGTTTGCATGGTTCTTTAAGCACCCGGCTGCAGGAAGGGAGAGGGAAGACTCAGTTATAGTGATGCTCCTTCACACTCTGGTATCTGGGGCAGCTACTTCCAGGAAGCTTAAAGACATCTATAGATGTGATCGATTGCCAACAGCTATCCTAAAAGGCTGGGACTCAGCAGGGGAGGGGCAGAGCAGAGGAGAGAGAGGCCACAAAGAGGAGGAAGGGTCCATCAGCCCAACAGACACAGACACACCTGTGGCAGGGTCTCCTCCACTTTCTGGCTGTGGATCTCAGGTTGGAGCTGGTCCCTCTGGGTCCCACCCGGAAGTGTTTTCTTTCTGAGTGGGGCCCAAGTACATGCAGTTCTAATAAGTCACATGGTGATGCTGATGGTCTAGGGAACCAGACAGAACGAGGGCTTTTCAGTCATTCTAGACAAGGGCTGTTGATACCTCCTTTACAAGTAAAGCCCTGAAGCATAGTGGTTCTGTATACCAGGGGTATCTCAGGAGGCCTGAGCTTGGTGGTTCTGCCAGGACCCTGTGCTTCCTACCCCTCACTACCACACATGTCCCCGGCCTTGCTTGTCACACTCAGTGTACAAGGAGCACACAACAGGCAGAGGTCAGCATCCAACCTACTTCCTGTGTGCCAGGGCACTACAGCCAGGTGCCCCCGATCCAGCTCACTCCAACCTCACAGAGCTGCACAGCGTGCTTGTTCTCTGCATAGACAAGGAACCTGTGCCTCTGGAAGCATTGCAACTTGCTTGACTGTGAAGTGAAGTACACTTCTCTTCCCCACCTAGTCTAAGATGGATCTGCACACCACAGGCCTGTACGTGTGTGTGCACAGTAGGGCATCCTCCCATCCCCCTCCCTGATCCGGGCCCAGCAATGGCTCTGCTTGCCTGTGCTCCGTGCCAGTTGCTACTCAAGCATCTGTGCTGAGTTTTGCTCCTTTGGTTAAAGACGTAGTGTTATCATCCCAGGCTCCGTTCCAGTTCAGGAGGGAACTCGGCCTTTCTGCTTCATTCTGGCAAAGTCCTTAGCAGCCTGCTTCGGGGTGGGAGTGGGGTGATGGTCAGGTGCCACGGGTGGCAAGAACCAGAACTTTCCTGGGCATGGACACCAAGCCGGGAATGGCCTGGATTGCCCACCCTCTGGGCACCCACTCCCTTATTCGTGAAGTTGATGTAAAATACACATCTCCCTCCCGGCCTTCTTGCTTTGGCTTTTAAGTGGTCCTGCTCCTCCTTTGAGAAGGAATCAAGTCCCAATCCACACAGAAATGGAACTGAGTGTGGGACGGAGGGAAGAGAGGACAGGAGACCCCTGTGTCACTGTGAGTCTCCCCTGTCTGGCCCTATGGGGGTACCCATGAGGGTCAGCCCACAGTCCCTAGGTGGCCAGTGTTTGGCTGTGTCTGACTGCAACCCCAGGAGGTCTAGGAGACAAAGGCCATAGTCCTCGCTGAGAGATGTGGAAACTGAGGCCCAGTGAATGCTGAGGGCCAGAGCCCAGGCCATGCCCTTGGCGGGGTGCAACCTGGGTCTCCTTCCTACAGCCTTCCTCCCCAAAGCCGAGCGGGGCCTTTGGAGTTATAAATGTTTCCATGCTTAGCAATCTGCTCCTCTATTCCCGGGTGGACTTCCGCTAGCTCTGGCCTTATGCTGCACTAGATAAGATGGAGCAGGGAGAGGGCGCAGCACTTCTTATGTAACTGGCCTCTTGAAAAATGGAGCAGCGGTCAGAGTGGAACAAGACGTCCTCTCTCTGCGTATCCCTCTCCTTCCACTGCTGAGACTGCAGCTGGAGTCAGAAGCAGGGCTCTTCCACTCAGACACACAGCCAGGCCCCAGCCAGGCCTCTGTTAGCATCCTCCCAGCTGAGACCCAGCCTCAGTTTCCCCATAAATAACACGAGGATGGGAACCAGCAAGGATGAAATGGGATAAAATAGCTGGCAGTGTCTGGCAAAGGGCAAGTCCCGGGGACTGCCGGTGCCATCTCCTAGTGGCTTCCTGGCTTGACCGTAGGTGACCCTGCCTCCCGGTTCTACAGCAGGAGAAAGTGATCCTGTTTGCAGCACCTATCTATAAGAAACCAAGCCCCGGAGCTATTTAGAGGCGATGGGAGGTGATAAACCAGGAGCCGGCCCTTGCTATGGTCATCAGAACAGAGGGAAGGCTGGCCTTCCAGACGCTGACTCCACGAGTCTCAATTTCACTCGGGGCTATCAGCCTTCGCTGAGCTCACCTGTCAAGAGCTTCTAAATTTGTCCAATCCCCACAGCACCCAGGACCAGGGCAGCCCTAATTAGGCTAATTTCAGTTTCCTAAGGGAAAGAGCAGAATGGCCGGTCCTCTGCCTGCTGCCTCCCTCCCCCCATGTTCCCTCGCCTCTCCCTCTCTTTCTGGTTGGACGAGGAAGACATCGGAAAGTGTCCTCAGAGGGGCTGGGGGTAGGTTCAGACCACAGAGGTAGTGCTGCCCCTGTATGTCCTACAAGGGAAAAAAACCCAGATTTCTCTAAAGGAACGCTGTCCCTCGCACCTCGTCAGTTACTGAGTTAGTTGTCATGGTTCCGTGTGTCAGGTGCCTCTCATCTGCATCTCACGCAGCCTTTCTTATGACCTTCGGAGGGGTGGCTCCATTCTACAGATGAGGAGACTGAGGTGGGGTTCTAACTTGGATCATGTCAGGCGCTTGCACTGGGTGGGCTGTTGTCTGTTTGGTTTTCCTGGGTGCTCTGCTTCCCTTGTGCTGACCTCAGTTTGGGGAATTGCTGTGGGAGGTTGTTACTTTACAGCTCCCGTAAGCCGTACCGTGGGGAGGAGGCACTAACAATTGTAAGCCGCCTGCTCCCGTGTGCCAAGTGTCCTGCCAACCCCCTTGGTTGCTCTTCAGGAAACCTATGTGAGCTGGCGTTATTCCCACTTTACGAAGCAGAACACTGAGTTTCAGGGAGGCAGCATGGTGGCCCATGGCCACCTAGCTGGTAATAATGGAACAAGACACAGGCCCAGGTCCAGGGTGGCTGCAAGGTCATGGGCTGATGCCTCAGTGGGGACAGATGATGAAGACCCACACTAGCAATGGGCGTGACACTGAAGATGGCAGACCCCTCTTTGCTGTGCCACTGTGAAGTGATCAGAGTGGCTTGCAGTGTAGAGGTGGCTGGATGACAGCGGCTGTCAGGACTGAAAGCTCTCTGTGCCGGGCACGGGAAGGGAAGCTGTGCTGCTGGCTGGACTGAACAGCCCCACGAAGCAGCTAGTCTGTGAACCCCACTTTGAAGATGAGGAAACCAAGGTAGAACAGAGGCAGGCAGTCTGTCTAGCCAAACTCACAAGAAAAGGAGCTGTTGGTCCACCACCACCACCCCACCTGTCACCTCCTTGCTCCAAAAGCCAAATGAGAACAGGCGGGTCATTTCTCAGCTGGGATGGGAAGGGAGACAGAGAGGATGTTCCTCTCCAAGGAACAGAGAGAATGGCAGCACACAGATCCCACCCCATCCCCCCAACACCCTCCGGGACCCTCCCACCGAATCTGTTGACCTAGACGTCCCAGTCATTTGCTTTTCTCTGGGGTGAAAGGGGATGTTTTAAAGGAGACCTTTGCCAGGAAAGCTGTTAGTTAATTGTCAGTTCCTAAGAACGCTGCCCTGAGGCAGACACAAACGACATGAAGTGTGGTGGCCCTGCTTTTAATTTGTCTACAGTGCCCTGGTCAGGGTTCTGCGGGGCAGAATAAAATTAGAATCCTGTGTTCCCTTCAAAAAGCCGGGCTCAGTGGCCTCAAGGATGTCCTAGCTAATTCACTGAAGATCCTGGGGTCTGATGTATTTTGGAAACCCCGCAGGTCCAAAACACACTACCAGGCTCCTGAAAGTCCAGGTTCTCATTCTGGAAAGCCCTCATCAATACCCCTGGTTTACTGACACTGACTGCACCCAGACTGTGTAGATCACACCTGATCCCAGCAGGAGGTGAGAGTCGTCTTGCTAAGGAGCAATCCCCTGGTGTGATTGTAAAGCCCAGCTCCCTTCAGATAGCCCCTGTGAGCAACATTGGGGATTTTGTGTCTTCACAGGATCTGGGCCACAGCCCTGGTCAGTAGGGCCCACACAGAAACCTATGAGGCCAGAGGACAAATTACAACCCTGTCACTTACTTTCCATCTAACCCTGACTGCTTCAGCCCCCATTTTCCCATCTGTAAAATGGAAATCAACCGTGTACCTCCCGGGGCTTGCTGAGCCCTAAGGAGGACTCATGAGCAATAAGGCCCTTCAACCCTCACCCATCCATTCAATATTCAGTTATTCTCACCTGCAGTTGCTAGGCCAGACTAGCCACTGGGAAACGGGTGAACCTGGGAGACAGTGGGGGAGACCAATAAAAGTGAGCAAGAAGATAAATAAGAGCATTTCAGAGTGCTCTAAGACAGCGAAGTCAATAAAAACAGGCTAATGTGACAGCCAGCCATGGCAATATTTGAGCTGGCGGGGACATGTGTCACTCTATACGTAGGCTAAAGGAGGTCACAAATCTCTCCGGTGAAGAGGGGATCTGAGAGTGACTGTGACTGGAATCCCATCTGCTGCTGTGACCATGTTAGAGCTAAACTCTAGGGCCTCAGTTTCCCCTTTAGTAAAATGCAGGCAAGAACGTGTCTATCTGTGATAGTTACAAGAATTCTGTGCGGCAATACTCCCCAGATGCCTCCCACGGAGATAGGTGATGAATGCCTCACGGATTCTCGCGGATTCTCAGCGTGGACAGATAGTGTTAATGAGAGTTCTAACAACACGAGAAAGACAGTTCACAAGAACCAGCCCTTCCTCGGGTCCTGCAGGCTCGGGGTGGCTCTCGGCTGAGAAGACAGGCACCCTGAACCTGGCCTGGGGAAAATCTTTGAGTGTTTGCTGTTTATTTATTTGAGTTCCCATCGATGCCTCTCACCACTCAGCCCAAGAGCCTTTTGAGGTTTCAAGAGCTTCACCTACATGGATCCTCAAAGTCTCCCACCTTGAGTCCCGATTCAGACAGCCACATCCAGGGACCCTGCTTTAGGGACAGGAGGCTGTGATGTCTATTTCCCGGGTCAAACCCCAGATAGGTGAGCAGCCCAGGCTTCGGTCCCTCCCAGAGCTAGGACCAGAGCAGATGTCTGATGTGGCTGATGTTGCTGCGGTCGGTTTAAATTTTTAAAAAGTTATTTGTATCTGCAGATTATGAGAGTAGCAGCGAGAGTCCCTTTGCCCTTCTCAAAGCTTCCCCAGGAGTTAGCGTTTATGTAATCTCAGTACAGGGGTGAGGAGTGACATACACAGATGTCCTGTGCACATCCTGGGCAGACAGAGCTGACTTCAGGGGGCTCCCAGGATCCCTTGGTGACCTTCTGAAGCTGCTTCTCACCAGTTTTTCATCCATCACTCATCCCTCCCACAGAACTGACCCCATCTCGCTCCACAAATGCAGAGGGGATGGAAGCATACTAGAAACTTTTCCAGGAAGGGCCTGAAGCTCCCACTCTGCTCTCAGGACAATGCTGCACTTTCTAGAAGTGACAGGGATTGGCAGGCCAGGATCCCAGGGGTTCTCAGAGACAGAGAATGTAGGCAAACTCCTTGTCTACTCTGACCTCTTGGGTCAGGCTGGTCTCAGAGCCTCCATGTCCTCATCCTCAGATCGGGAATCATGATAAACAGTAAGATGACAACTGGAGCCAAAGAAGATATTGTACAGGACATGTTTAAAATAGCTGGTGCACAGTAGACACTCGGATGACCGCCGGTGATAATTGCGTCCTCTCTCTTTTGCAGAATTCTCCAGTCTGGTGGCTGAAAGCTAAGCGGCGCTGACTGCCTGGGTCTCCCACCTCTCCACCCCAACACCCCATCTCAGCCCTTCTTGCGGCCCTTCTGACTTTCTGTTCAGTTTGTTTATGTCATTTTTTACTCCCCTCCCCCATCCTCTGCAGCCCTTGAATGATACCAGTCTTCTGGAAAACGCTGGAGAAACAATAAAAGCTATACCCATTGGACACCACCTGTAGGGAGGACCCAGGCCTGGTAGGGTGTTGGCTTGGCAAGGTTTTCGAGGGCAGTGGCTGGGGAGAGGGGTGGACTAGAAAAGGAGTCATAGACGGAGGAGCAGTGTCCTGATACTTCCTGTTTGATACTGAGTGTTCCCATGGGCCCCCTCTTTCAGTCCTTGCACCTACCCCACAAGGGAGGTGATGGGACTTCCATCCTAAAGATACAGAAACTGCTTTTTAAAGAGAGACAGTCTGAGCCTACACATGACTACTTTATGTACCTGAACGGTCGCCTTCGGAATAGCTAGATCAAAAGACTCAAAAGACACTCTATTAATCACTTTTGACTTTGCCGTGATAACATACCTGATAAGAGCAACTTAAGGAAACAGCAGTTTATTTTGGCTCACCCTGAGGATGCCGTCCATCACAGTGGACAAGGACAGGAGTGCGCCATAGCAGTCAGGTTGAATCACGCTATATTTGCAAGTCAGGAGGCAGACAGATGAGTGCTGGTACTCAGCTGGCTTTCTCCTTTTTATTCGGCCTGGGACTCCCCCATGAGCACACCCATAGGTTTATTTCCTAGATGTTTCTAGGTCTAGCCAAGTTGACATGATGAACCATCACAAATACCCACCAAAGTGAGCCCTTCATTGCCTCCCTCTCTTCCTGCTAAAATAATGATTGGGTCAAGTTCCCACACACGCACACCTGTGCTGGCAGGACTCCCCAACAGTTCAAAGTGTGCACACAGTGTGACCAGAAGAAAGGGGCTCCTCCTTCCCCATCACCCACCCCAAAGGCCCAGACTCAGCTGCATTACTAGTTTTGCTAATGTTTCAGGAGCATGCGTTTGCAGAGACTTTACAGGATACCATTTGCAATGGCCCTGCAAGGCATACACTGTCAACACCCCTGGATAGTCAAGGGGCTTAAGACTCAGGGAAGCTAAGTGTTTCTCTGAGATCACACAGCACATAAGCAATAAAACCAGGAACCCAAACTCCAAACCACCCTCAGATCCTGTGCCCCTCTACAGATCTATCCCAATGGCCAGAAGGGCCTGGGGTGGGGGAGGGGACTTGGAGCCATGTGCATCCTCAGAAATGAGGGTCAGCCACTCAGCTCAGTCCTGTGGGGGAGGTGGGAGGACCTCTTTGGAAACCCGAAGCTAGGGTAGACACTGAGCGGGCAAACACAGCAATACAGCAGGTCTGGGGGGAGATCAAAGCCCAGGCCCAAGCCTGCCTCAATGGCCAGCAAGTGAACCAGAGGCAGAGTGCATGGGAGGCTGGACAACAGAGTGTGGACCAGTGCACGTGAGCACAGGCACACATGGGAAGAGCTGGGACAATGGTTGGGGCCAGGGCTGGCCCAGGTTTCTGAGGACCCTCAGAGTTCTCCACCTTGAGACAGGAGTGGGGAGGCAGACAAGGAGCCACCTGTGCTGGACCACAAGGAATGCAGAGAACCTACACCAGGGACTTTGTCTCCCCAGAGCTGTGCCCCAAATCACGGCTGTACCTTTGGGTGGACATATTTATATGCTGTCACCTTCAAGCAGGCTCTGAGAGACATGGTGGGACTCTGGCAGTCCCTGGGCCACTGCACAGCTCTAGCTTGTCCCTGGCCTTTTCTCTCCCTCCCCTACAGCTGCACACTTGGAGTGGAGGTCACAGTGTTCAGCTAGAAATGGAGGGATTGCTCAGTCTGTTGAAGAAAGCACAGTTCTGGGCACACCTTCTGGCCTCGGGATGGCCCAACCTCCCTCAGCAGGGGTACCACCTGGCTCTTCAGTTAGTCTAGATGGCACCCTAGTTGGACCCTCCCTCTCTGTTCGTACCCACTCCGCAACCCCTGTCCAGCTCAAAACAACCACTCTGACTCTTGCTCCAGCTAGAATCAGAACCCAGATCTTCTCCTGTAAGTGAAACAGGGATGGGGGGTGCACCCCATCCCTGCCTCTCAGAGGCCATGTGATCCTCGCAGGCAGGGAGTGCCTGTGGGTTCCCCACTAGAGCGTTAGAGCCAAGGACTGATCCTGTAAAGGTCTGAGCCATCCATTGGGATAGAGGGGTGCCACGGGGACTTCCCAAGCTCCGCAGCTCAGTCAGCACAGGAGAGGCTAAGGGCTTGCCCGGTGTGCGTATCCAGCACTGTATGCGCACATTTTTAAAAGCAAAGGCAGAACTGCAGAGAAGCCTAGGGGGTTGGCCTCAAGCCTCTTGCTGTCTCTCTTTCCCATGAGGCACCCTAAATCAGCAAGGAGGGGGACTGGAGAGGGAACCTCCCCCCGCTTTGCACACTGCTCTGTAGACCCTGTCGCCGGGCTCCCGGTCCCCCGGTCACCCAGTGAGGACACCTCTATCATCACCATCTGCGCCCTCTCTGCATCCCCCCCCTCCAACACACACCAGATGATCAGGACCTGATTTTCTTTTCCTGGGCTCAGGGGAGACTCCTGGTGCCCTCCACCCACTCCCATCAAGGCTGAGCTGGGAGCAGGAAGGAGGGTGCTGGGCTGGGAGGAACCGCCAAGCCAAGTGGCTTTTGTAGTATCGCACTACACATGGACAGTAAGGTGACTGAAGCACCCCAGCACAGTGTCCCAGGACGGGAGGCAGTTAGGGGGGACAGAGGAGCGAGGGTGGTCAGGAGGAATGGCTGGGACTCCCCAGCATCACGGGCTTGGAGATGCAGTTGCAGCTGCACTGCCAGGGATGGACAGGCTGACGGCCAAACCAGCCACCTCCTCCTCACACCTACAGTGTCTCAAGAGGCTTTGTGCTGCCATCCATCATGATCTGAATGCCACATCCCTGCAGGGTTCCTGCTGAAATCCAATCAGCAGCTCAGTAGATTAAGAGATGGGGCCATCAGTCCTGGAAGCCCTGCCTTATAAATAGGCTCGAAGGACAGAGGCTGGGGAGGTGGTTTTGATGAAATACTTAATGTGCACGCATGAGGACCTGATTGGATCCCGGCACCTATATAAAAAAGCCACACACCTGTCGTCCCAGCACTGGGGAGGCTGGCACAGGAGGGTCCCTGAGGCTGGCCCACTGGCTAGGCAGAAACTGACGAGTTCCAGGTTCAGTGAAAGACTGTCTCGAAAACTAAGAAACAGAAGAGCTGGAGAGACGGCTCAGTGGTTAAGAGCACTGGCTGCTCTTCCAGAGGACCTGGGTTAGATTCCAGCACCCACATGGCGGCTCACAGTCACCTGTCCAGAGCTCTGATGCCCTCTTCTGACCACTGTGGGCACCAGACATGCAAGCAGATCTACAAGCAGGCTAAACTCCCATACACATAAAGTAAAAATAATAAGGTAGAGAGCAATAAGAAGACATGCAGAGTAGATGTCTGGCCTCCCACACATACATGCACACAGGAGCACATATACATGGCACAGCGTAACAAAACAGGGCTGGCAAGACAGATGGGTGAGTAGAAGTGCTTGCTGACAAGACTGACAACCCAAGTTTGATGGCCAGGACTGCCCAGTGGAGTGAGAGAAGAACCAAACGCTGCCCTCTGACCTCTGCACATGCTCCACGGCACATGCGAGCACGCTCGCACACACGATTAACAAACAAATGTAAAAACAAACTTAAAAGATGTCCGAGAGCCTGTTTGTCCCTTCCCCGCATGGAAGAGGCCCCATGCGTGAAGCAGAGACCTCAGCTGACCTCCAGTCTGCCTGAATCCTGACCTTGGATCTCCAGCCTTAAGGACAGGGAGCAGCCATCTCCGCCACACAGAAGCCACCAAGTGTAAAGCATTTGCTAAGGCAGCCGGGACAGACCAAGACATCAGCTTGAGAGTTACCCATGCTGCAGGCACCCAAGGACAAGTCTATTTTCACACGAGAAAGGGAAGGTTCCGGGAAGACGGGTAGCTTCCCCAAACCACACAGCTAATGCAACTGAAAATAGCAAGGCTTTTTCTGTTCATTCGACCATTGAACAGAGACACACAGCTAAGAAGAACTCAGACAGAGATGAAGCTTTGAAGGCAGCACTGCCCGGGTAGCACACAGCCGCAGGAGGTGAGTGAGAACTCATGGGGGTGAGGCAAGGGGACACTTTGGAAGGCAAAGGTGAGGAGAATCACACACAATCTTCTGAAATGGTAACCGTCGGCCACTGTGATTGCAAACCCAGGCAATGTCAGGTCGAGAGCTATAAGCAGATGTCCTTTTCAAGGTCATGGTGTTGGTTCTCTCATCCTACCATGTGGTTTCTGGGAGCTGAACTTAGGTCTTCAGGCTAGAGCAGCAAGTCCAAGTACCCGCCATGCCAGTAGATGTGTGTCTTGTGAAGGGCTGTGGTGGCCTCTGGACAGGTCTATGGCTGCGGCAGGCCAGCCTGGGAGCCAGCTCGACCCCAGACTGCTTCATAAAATATAACATATAAATATATACTGTGCCCGTTAGCTTTACATTGCTTAACAGAATACCCGAGATAAACCAGCTTCAATGATGCAAGGCTTGTTTTGGCTCATGACCGAGGATTTGGTGGTATTTGCTTGGCTTCATTTCTTCGGGCCTGAGGTGAGGCTAAATACAATATCATAGCAGGGGAGGTGCACTTGAGGAGGTTGCTCAGGCCAGGAAGGCAGTGGGCGCTGAGGGCGAGGTACACCTTTCAAAGGCACAGTGCCAATAACACACCGCACGTCCTCCAACTAGACCCCCGCCTCCTAACGGTCTGTCTAGCTAGGAACCCCTCAACATGAGGACATTAGTGCCTTCACACTGCAATCGTGTCTCAATAGTGCCACCAGATGGAGACCACGCTGGAAAACCAAGCCCTAACGGGAGTCTTTGAAGATGTTTAAATCCAAATCATTGCATCGTACAGTTCCTTTTCTATGAAATGTCAGGTTCTACCAACAAAGCGCCCATCAACTAGGGAAGGGGAGGTCGGTGACTACTCGGTGACTGCAGAGTGTTCTAGAAAAAGGTTTTGAACCTCGCAAAAGCTTGGGTGACACGTAAGTGTGAACACACTAGGTGCACTTTCACGCGATTGACTGTCACGTAACTCTCACCTCTGTCATCAGTGTCTGCCTTCTACAGCTGGACATTGGGTCCCCAAAGAGTGAGACTCACTCAGCACTGGAACCTGAACACAATATTGTCACCAGTGCCAAGGAAATATCTAGTGCAGCGGTTCTCAACCTGTGGGTGGTAACCCCTTTGGGGATTGAGCAACCCTTTCACAGGGGCCGCCCCAGACCATCTACACATCAGATATTACATTAGGATTCATAACAGTAGCAACACTATAGTTATGAAGTAGCAACAAAAAATAATTTTACGGTCGGGAGTCACCACAACGTGAGAAAGGGTAGAACCATTAGGAAGGTTGAGAACTACTGCTCTAGTTGGTCTTTTTTGAGCAAAGCAACTCTTAAAAAAAAAAAAAATGACATTGCTCACAGACTGACAAGGATGGGGTGTTAAGCCTTTCTTGTCATCTTGGGCGGGAGTACGGTGTGAAAGTCTGTGTCGTGTGGTTCCACAAGCACCAAATCAGGACTAGTGATAGACCTTACAGGCCATAACTCTTGCCCACGCTTAAGAAGCCCTGTCCATGCTGGGGCTGCTGACCCGGAAGACTGGCTGTCCTTCCAGGGAGTGAGCATCCTTTCCACAGAGATGTGCAGATGGCGATGAGGAAAAGTGTGGAAGGAAGTTAGCAGCAGAAGAGCTGTCACAAGGGCACGTTGCTCTCGGCCCAAGGCGCTGTATCTTACGCGGCTTAGAGACCTTAAAAATCCAATTCACTTGCTCATTGCCAGCTGATGGATCACACAGCACTGGCATCACATCGAGGGACCCAAACAGGGCACCCCACACTAAGGAGACAGCGCCCAGGCCCTTCTTTGGATCTTCTCTTTCCTGGCCTGACTCGGTGTGGAGAACACCAGCCAGGGAAGGATCTGATGTGCTGGTGTCGTCGGGGTGAGGAGACAGAGTCTGTGTGTGAGGAAAGAGGTTTCTCTGTCTGGGCAGCTGGGCTCAGGTATGCTCGAGCTTTAGCCCTGCCCCCTGTGGTGGCTCACTGACAGCCACAGCAGTCAAAGCATCCAATAGGCTTTCCCAGTGAGGGGACCCCCAGGGCCAGGCTCTGGTGGATGAGAGGAGATTGAGGCAACCTGGAATGGGGAGGTGAAGCTAAGAAATAGGGTGGGTGCACAGGGTGACCTTCAGAGGTCATGGGTACATTAACAGGTAGCATGCATCTGTGGTTTGAATCTTTCCCATGCCTGCAGCTATGAGAATCACAGGCATTTTATAGGTGGCAATATCACATTATCATCTGCAATTTATTACAGCTGCCCACTCACTGATAATTCTTCAAAATTAATTTTTATTTATTTTTGTTTTGCTTGGGACAAAGTCTAGCTACATAGTCCAGACTGACCTGGGACTTCAGAGCCTCCTACCTCTGCTCCCAAGTGCTGGATTACAGTCATGTGCCCCAGAGCTGGGTTCCCCCACCATTCCCTGCTCCCCTCCTGTCTTTCTATAAGAATTCTGCCTCGATATGAGGCGGTGATATGCCCTGGGGGGAGGGGGACTACAAACAAGTCCATGGGTGAACTGCAAAAGGCTTTAGACTTGGCCTTCCTCCTGCCCCACCCCCAGGGTACAGCCTCAGAACCCAGAGGTGAAGCTGCCCTTCTCATTGTGAGGGACTGAAGGCACAGCACCATAGTTATGTTAGAAAGATTCAGCGTCTGTGGCAGCTTCTGGCAGCTGCTGACCTTGACGGTTAGTGTGACAGAGGAAAACAGACTCTGGTTTGGTTAAGTGGCTGTGGTTAACACAGGAAGCAGACTTCAGTCTAGTCAATACCACAACAATTAAAGAGCATGTACAAGGGCTGAGGTGATGACTTTGCTGGTAAAATGCTTGCCACACACGTATGATGCTCTGAGCTCAGCTATCAGTACCCACGTGAAGAGCCAAGCGTGGCATCTTAACGCCTGCAGTCCTAACGCTGGGAGAGGCAGAGGCAGGAGAATCTGGAGAGCTAAGCTAGTAGCCAAGTGAGATACTTCAGTGAGATTCTCTGTCTCATAGAAAGTAAGGTAGAAGGGTGTATTAGATAGTTTTGTGTCAACTTGACACAAGCTACTATTATTACAGAAATGCCTCCACAGGACTGCCTGCCTGTGGGGCATTTTCTTAATTAGGGATTGATATGGGAGGGCTCAGCCATTGTGGGCAATGCCATCCCTTGGCAGGCTGAGCAAGCTATGTAAGCAGCGTTCCTCCATGGCCTCTGCTTCAGTTCCTGCCTCCAGGTTCCTGATTCCAGGTTCCTGCCTGAGTTCCTGCCTTGACTTCCCTGGATGCTAGACTAAGATGAAATGAACTGTTTCCTCTCTAGTCGTTTTTGATTGTGATATTTGGCACAGCCATCAGAACCCTGATTAAGATAAAGGGAGTGGAGAGACGGTCCAGGGGGTAAGAGCATTGGCTGCTTTTGCAGAGCACTGGGTTCAGTCCCAGCACCCACAAGATAGCTCGCAAGCATCTGTAACTCCAGTCCCAGGGGATCCAGTATGTTCTTCTGGCCTTCATGGGCACTGCAAACACATGGTATATTTATGTACATTCAGGCAAAATATCCACACACATAAAATAAAAATGTTAAATCTTTAATAAGGTAGAGAATGATTGAAGAAGACATATGATGTCAACCTCTGGCCTCCATAGGTGCACACATACCTACACACACACGCACACACACATACCTACACACACACACACATACCTACACACACACACACACCTACACACATCTACACACACACACACATGCACACACACACATACACACACATACCTACACACACATACACACATATCTACACACACACACACACCTACACACACACACACACACATACATACACACACACGCACACATACATACACACACACGCACACATACCTACACACACACACACACACACATACCTACACACACACACACACATACCTACACACACACACATACCTACACACACACATACCTACACACACACGCACACATACCTACACACACACACACACATACCTACACACACACACATACCTACACACACACACACACACATACACACATACCTACACACACACATACCTACACACACACACACACACATACCTACACATACACACACACATACCTACACACACACACACACTACACACACACACACACACATACCTACACACACACACACCTACACACACACACACACCTACACACACACACACACACATACCTACACACACACGCACACATACATACACACACACGCATACATACCTACACACACACACACATACCTACACACACACGCACACATACCTACACACACACACACACATACCTACACATACACACACACATACCTACACACACACACACACATACCTACACACACACACACCTACACACACACACACACACATACCTACACACACACACACATACCTACACACACACACACATACCTACACACACACACACACACCTACACACACACACACACACATACCTACACACACACACATACCTACACACACACACACACATACCTACACATACACACACACATACCTACACACACACGCACACCTACCTACACACACACACACACACATACCTCCACACACACACATACCTACACACACACACACACATACCTACACATACACACACATACCTACACACACACACACACCTACCTACACACACACACACACCTACACACACACACACACACCCTACACACACACACACCTACACACACACACACATACCTACACACACACACACACACCTACACACACACACACACATACCTACACACACACACATACCTACACACACACACATACCTACACACACACACACATACCTACACACACACACACATACACACATACCTACACACACACATACCTACACACACACACACACATACCTACACATACACACACACATACCTACACACACACACACACACCTACACACACATACACACACACATACACACACCTACACACACATACACACCTACACACACACACACATACCTACACACACACACACATACCTACACACACACACACATACCTACACACACACACATACCTACACACACACACATACCTACACACACACACACACACACACACACACACACACACAGAGACACTACATATAATGGACTAAATAATGTTCCCCAAAGAAGGCATGTCCCCCAGAACCTCAAGCTGTGACTTTAACAGGAATAAGACTAGATAAATTGCAGGTAGCATTCAGGTTAGGGCTTTTGTGTGAAGGCATCTGGATCAGAGTGGGCCTGAACCCAATGAGCTTACAAAGAGTAAAACTGAAAGCTATATGGGAGAGGATTGTGTGGATACAGACTCGTAAAAGGGACACAGCCATAGCCAAGGATGCCCAGGAGTCACAAGAAGCACGTAGAGGCAAGAGGATGCTCCCTGGAAGTCTTCTAAGGGAACACGGCCCCACCATCTTGATCTCAGACATCTGACCTCAATTTCTGTCATGTAAGGGACCACATTGTGACCGTTTCTCAGAGAAGCCCTGAGAAACTAACAGGTGAGGGGAAAGGTGCCGGGCAAGCTACAGCATCTTCACTGGGCCCTGAAAGATGAAGATGAGTTCTTCGGCTACAAAGAGGACCCTTTAAGATATACAGGCCATGGTAATAGCCACATTCCCAGTGCTCCTTAGTGGAGGACTTTCTGTCCGCTCTGCCACAATCCCAGAGGGAGGTAGAGAGGTGACATAGCAAATGCGGAGATGCTACCTTCCTCACTTCCCATCCTGAAGACCCACGACTGCTGTCTTAAGGCTCTGGATCTCTAGCTATGAGGCCTTCTCAGGCCAGCAAAGAGCCAGGGCCTACCCCAGAGGAGAGCCTACCACGAGGAGCTGGGTCAGAATGCAGCCGCTTCCTCCCTGCAGCTAGGCTGTCCCCAAGCCAGCTCCGCAACTCTCTCCAACTCCTGCTCCTAAGCAGATGTCCTCAGCGTGGGGGTGGGCTACAGGGTCCCCATGCTGCCTCTTTCCTCTCCTTAGCTTGTTGACCTACCCCCTAGGGGTGCTATGGGAACCCCTTACAAGGAACACATGAGGCTGGGTGCATCTCAGCCCGATTGTGCAACTGGGTCCAGGATCCTCATAGGAAAGCAGCTGGCTCTTTGCAGCCTCTACAAGGCAGGAGGGACTCAGCAGCAGACATACCAGCATGGCAGCAGCTCCGATTCTGCAGGCTCTTGACAGTCATGCTGGGAAACAGAAAGTGTTCTATCACATTCTGTATTCAGCGCAACACCCGCCATGAAGACCTGGCCGCTCTCCAGCAAGAAGCCAGCTCCCCTCTCTTATTGCTTCTCCAGGTCTCAAACCACTTGTCACTCTCTCCGTGAAGGCTCACATCTGTGAACTCGAAAGGAATGAGCAGAGGGCGATCAACTCAGCAGATTGCTCTGGAGAAAGTTGCCTGGTGAGCCATTGCTGGATGAGAAATGGCTATGTCCCCTACAGCTTTGCAAATTCCCATGCTGGAGCAGGGGTCAGCTGCACAAGGGCTGTTGCTCGATCGTCACAAGCCTGCACTTTGTCAACATGGCTAGAGAAATCATTGCCACGGGGTAGGGCCAGCCTTAGAAGGATCCTTCCAGAACGTAGATGCTACAGAGACACCAAGTTCTGCTAAATGACTTCCTTTGGTATTTTATTTCAGCTTAAAAGGCATTGCCTTTGAGTCTCACATTTCTTGTAAAGGAAGCTCCCTATATTTGGAGAGGAGAGAGAGCATTCAGAATATTAATTTACCTGTGTGATTATTCATTGGTTTTAAAACAGAGTGCTCTAGAGTTGTCACAGGTGGCACCTGTCTGAAGTTTACTATGTCTCCATGACAACTGCTTTCTGAACACATTTATACCTTGCATCCCCTCAGGATGGGTCCTGAGATCGATTCAATCTTACATAGAAGGGGATGGAGGCTTCAGCTAGGTTCATAACTCTCCCAGAGCTGCTCTGCTCGCAGCTGGGAGAATCAGTCGGGGTTGGGGGCGGGGGGATCTGAACACTAACCTCGGTACTATGGTTTTGTGTGTCCGTTCATGAGTTTCTCAGAACCTCCATGTCCCCCTCTGGCAAATGGTTGCGCTTATAGCTCGAATGAGGCCAGGACATCACACAATTTGGCGTCTGCACTTTAGCTTTGCAAGCCCCAAGTGTTTGTTTCCACCAGATCAGATCTGGGGAGTTTTAAACCTCATCTAACAAGGGGCATGCAGGTGACCCCAACATATGCACTTCTGTTGTTTTGGTTTGGTTTGGTTTGGTTTGGTTTGGTTTGGTTTGGTGAGGCCACATCTATAGTGGTCAGGCTGGGTTTGAACCTCTGTACTTGAGTCATCCTCTTATGCTGGCTCTCTGAGTAACTGTGACCCCCAGGTACACACCACTGCACCTGAGTCCAAAATGCTTGTGTATGCCTGTGCATGTGTGTGTGTTGAGAGACGTACACATGCATGTAACTGCATGTGGAGACAGAGGTCACCTCTGATGTCAATCCTCAGGTACTTCTACCTAATTTTATGAGACAAGGTCTCTCCCTGGCCTGGAGTTTGCCAGATAGGCTAGGCTGGCTGAGCGTTGAGCTCCAAGAAGCTTCTTGTGTCCACCTCCCCAGCACTGGGATTATAAACCCTTGCCCTCACGCCCAACTTCTTTATGTGGGCTCTGAAGACGGAACTCAGATTCTAGAGCTTGTGGTTTACCAGCAGAGCCACCCCCCAGCCCTTGTGTTTCTGGGGCAGGCTCTGACTCTTGGCTCCCTGATGTGTGTTTTGTTTACAGCCAGACTCCAAGTGGGAGTAAAATCCCACCTGCCTGTCCCTCTGCCACCTGAGAGAGCCAGGAATGCCCCTTCGGGGCGCTTGGCTGCAGGAGTTGTAAGCTGGGAGGTTTGAAGGACCTCCTGTCTCGCTAGCTCTCTTTACAGACTATGGCAGACACTGTTGTGGGAGCTCACAGCTGCAAAGGCTCTGGAATGTTCTGGAGGCTCCAGTTTGCCCAGGCTAACCCAACCCCAGATAATATACTTGGCCAGTCCCATCCAGTAGGGGCCCCCAGCTCTGTCCCATGGGCCACCAACAGGTGACGTCATGGGGCTGCCGGGTGCCAGCCTCAAAGGCTCCTTTTGGGTGTTGGTGACACACTCCAAGGCTACCTGGAGGAGGTGCCAGGAACTGGCCTCTGGGTGGAGTCCATCCTGGTGGCAGGGAGCTCTCTGCCTTTTGCCCAGCACTCTATAGTTTTCAAAGCATATCTTAGGCAGTTTGAGCTGTCAGACTGCGCCTTCACGGTGGCCGTCAGAGAGAGCAAGGGACTCTTGTGTGTGATTCCCTGTCCAGCATGGAAGTGGCCTCTTGTGTGACAATCACAGAATGGCTGTGCTCAGCTGGGAGACTCTTAGGGGAAAAGCCTTAGAAGACTACCATATCTGGAGCAGGGAACCCCAACACGTTAGAAAAACACCAGCCAGTGGGCCAGCTGCAGGAAGAGCCTAACACCTTGCCAGCTGCCAGTGGGGAACGAAGTGTTGGGGTGAAGGAAACCAGGTTCCTTGGGACAGCAGGGGTGGGTGGGGAGCTTGAGGCAGCACAGTTGGGGTCAAGTCTGCTGATCCCAGAAAGCCGGCAGTCCCAGAGAGAGAAGCACTGAGGCACCTGCTGCAAGGCCCATGGGGAGAGGTCAGGTGACAGCTTGTGGGGGAAGTTGGTTCTCTCCTTCTACTATATGGGTCCCAGGGATCAAACGCAATGTCGCCAGCCTTGGCAGCGAGTGTCTTTACATCCCACTGGCCTTGAAAATGTTTAAGGATGACGCTGGATGCTAAGTGGGATTGGGGCAGAGGAAGTCAGCAGTGGACTTTAAGAAAGTGTGAGAGAAAGAGGACTGCACTGTTTTTAGGAAGCAGAAGAACAAGCTAAGATGGGGTCTGGGTAGTTGTAGGCGATGTGCAACAGCCAGTCTGGGCAGGGTGGTGTGTCCTCTAGCCCCAGGGTATTATGGGAGGGTAAGGGTACCACAGAAGGAGACAGAAGGGGAAAACACGAAAGAACAGCTTAATTCAGTGGCTCTTGACTTTCTTAATGCTGCGACCCTCCTGCTGTGGTGACCCCCCAACCATAAGATTACGTTGGTTGTTACTTCGTAACTGTAATTTTGCTACTGTTATGAATCGTAATGTAAGTATCTGATATGCAGATGGTCTTCGACCTTCGACCCTTGTGAAAGGGTCATTTGGCTCCAAAGGGGGTTGCCACCTACAGATTGAGAACCCCTGGCTTACTTTTTCCTAGTGGAGTTTGGCCTCTGTCAAACCAAGCCACTGTGCTATTTGAACCCTCTGAACATAGTAACACAAGCTTTATGCACAGAGCACAAGAAAGGGACCAGGCTCTGGGGTGTGTGTCCAAGTCATGAGCCTCCAGGGAGAGCCAAATGAGTTATCCACCCACCACCAGCCTCCTCGTGCCTCATCCACCCAGGAAAAGACAAGACACAGTGTAGAATGTTCTGGAAGAGCAGCTCTTGGCTTTCACAGTTGAGCTGTCAAAGAGCCGTTAAAGGAGGCCTCCAGTGACTCTGGAGAGGTGATTTGCTCAACTTTAAGTAAAAGAAACCCTTAAGTCTTTGAAAAGCCAAGACCCCTTGGCACCTGCCTGTGGCTGGCGTTTTTCCCCAGCAACTGCTGCCCCCTGCTGACAGAATGCACATATGGCAGTCAGCCCAGCAGGCCCAGCACACAGCTCTGAGCTCTTCCACTTTGCATTCAGAACACAGGGGAGGTGAGTCAGTCCTGCAGCTTCTGCCCTTTATTGGGATGTCCACTGCCAAGCATTGCACCAGCAGAGACACAAACAAGTAGGCCCGCACGAGTGGCGGGCACACAAACCACAAAGGTCATTGCCGCAGGAAGCTTCACAGCAGATGTGGTGCCTTGCCTTCCAGCCAATTGTAAAACAGAGCATGGCTGCAGCCTCCTACAGCCCCCACTGGGGACACATCACGTCCCGGGCTGCACAGCAAAGCTGGTGTTTATAGTTTTGCTGCTGCACATTCATCCGTGTACCGTCGCGAGAACAGGTAGGAACATGACTGAGCTGCCGAGACTTGAGGAACAAGTGGAGGAAGATTCAAACCTGGGCAGTCTGCTCCAAAGATCTTAGGGTTTCCACTTTAAATCAGTAGGCTTTTCTAAGTCAGTGCTTCCGTCTATTGAAGAGTTTGACTCCAGGGGGACATTTGGCAATGTCTAGGGACATTTTGTTGTTGTCTGCAGAAGGTAATGATTTGGGTGGCAAGTTGGTCAGAGATGCTGGGAGTGGGTGGGGCGGGGGGAGCTATAAAAGTTCATGGCAGATCCCCACCTCAAACAGAAAGCTCCCCATATTAAAATATTGGCTGTGCCCAGGAGAAGCCCTGATCTACATCCACAGGACCCTACAGAGCCCCAGCCCTCTCTGTTCAACACCACCTCGGACCCACATGTGTCAGAGTGAATGAGTCTTAGTCCCCAGAAGGCTCATTCTAAATTCTACAAGATGTCTCTCCCCCAGTGCTCTGTTTTGCACCCGACGACTTCGCTGCTCCACTGTGTGAGTGATGGGAGTCCAATGTCATTCAGACAGAGGGAGGATCCGGGCTGTTTTCAGTGTGATGATGGAGGAATCTGGGCTGTGCAGAGTGTGACAGATATCACCAAATGGCTCTGTGCTGCAGCTCAAGCATGCTGCTGTCCAGGCAGTCAGGAGTCCCATGACCCCAGGATGATCCACAGGTCCCTGGGAATGATGTGTCAGTAGCCGCCTCTATGGTTCACTCTCATGCAAAGCCCTCCATGCGAAGCCCCCCACTTCCTCAGCCCCACAGCCACACCTCCAGCTTTGGAAGCAGCACTGCTAGCTCCTCTTCTTCGGCAGAGACTTCAGCTCTAGCTTAGGGTGCAGTCAGGGGAGAGAGAGGAGCCAGGACCAGATTACCCCCATCTGAATGACCACTGAGCCCCTCCCAGTAGCTATGTGTGTGAGAACTTGCGCTTAAGAATGGCTGCTTGTTGGCTGGGGATGTGGCTCAGTGGCAGAGCCCTCCCCTGGTAGGCATGAGATCCTGGATTCAAGTCCCAATACCCCAAACAATAAAGAATAAATAAAATAAGCAATTGGTGCTTGTCATATATACCAGAAGGGTAAATCCTATCAGTTCATCCCTTCAAAAACACCCACTGTGTGTCTCACCATGCTGGAGATTGTTCTAGAGGCCAGTGACCAAAAAGATTTTAAGTGTCTCTTCTCATGAAGCTGACATTCAAGTGGAGAATTCTACAAAGCACACTGGCACATCCTCTTCACCAGTGGCCAGCACCAGGAAGACAGTATAGTAGGGCGAGGTGACAGGCTGGCAGATGGAGGGAGAGTCTTTCCACTGGATGCCAAAGGACGGACATGCCCTAGGACACGCCACTGGGACAGCGATTGTGAGGGCAGAGTCCTGCAGCCATACTAGGAACATTAAGTGCAAAAGCCCCACGGGAGGAATGTTCTTGAGGAGTTGGAGGAACAGTACAATTCCCAGACAAAAATAAGGCAGCCTGTCACTGTATAAAGGCGGGTGCTCAAGTAGAACTGTGCATTGACATCACCCAGGAGCTCACGGGTTGTTACAGTATGGGGGCACCTGTTGGTTCTGCCCCAATCCTCCTTTACCCAACACTGACTCCAAATCACTACGAACAGTCTTCTCGGTCACCTGCCTCCCAGTTGGGCGAGGTGGCTCCGCCTCACCTCTACTCCATGCATAGTCCATACTCTCTAAATATCTATGGAATAAGTTCCTCAAAGAAGGTGCAGTGTAACTTTTCCAGGAGAAAGGCCTCTCCATCCAGACAGGACAGACAGACCTGAGAAACAACCCCAACCACGTCCAGTGTGGCAAACCAATTAGTTTACAGGGGTTTCCTACAGAAGCACGGACAAGGATTCCTAAGGGGGCCTGGGTAACTGCCAGGCAGCGATAGAGGTTCCTACAGTTCCTTCTGACATAGGCACCTTCTCAGACAGAAAGATCTTTCCTCTCTATGTGTCAGTCATCATAATCCTAGATCCCAGGAAAAGTGAGAAGGCAGTGGGGTGGAGAGCTCCTTCTGGCCAAGGTGCAGCAACAATGCTGAGCCGTCATGGTGGACACACCGCCCACCCCAAGACTTGTGTATTGAGAGCCTGGCTCCCAGAGCAGAAGTGATCAGAGCTGAGGCTTTTAGGGGAAGTGATTAGATCACTGGGCTCTGACTTCATCGATGGGTAGATCTGTAGTAGTACGTAGCTGCTGGTGCAGCTCACCCAAGAAGACCAGGAGGCACATTTCATAACTGCAAACTCTGCCAGACCTCAGCAGTGGGAACCACCGTCCTGGCCAACACTACACTTTATAGTGGAACCCCGAGTGTCTCAGCTCAGGCGTTTTCATTCTTTCAGAACTCCTTAGGTAGTCTACTGATACCACGTGCAGATCATAAGCAATCAACTGCCCTCACAGAAATCCAACACCTGCAGACAATACAAAAAACCAAGACCTAGGCAGACCCTCACCCCACAGTTCATAAAACAATTTCAAACATATCTAAAAATAAACTTCCCCAACATAGATCCATTGATGGGTACCTAATGTGACGGGCTACTGGGAGGTGACTGGGTCCTGGGAAATGGAACCTAGTTGACAGAGCGTGTCTTTGGGGCATATCCTTGGAGCTCCTTCTCCCTCACTGTCTCCCTCTTCCCAACCTGAGGTGGCTACACGCTTATATGCTTGTTATGATGTTCAACCAAACGGCTGGACTAAACCTTTCCTCTTTTAAAACTGTTTCTCTCAGGTGTTTTGTCAGTACACCGGCACTTGCTTTCTTTCCCAAGAACTGGCTTCTATTTCAGAGGTCTAGAGGTGAGGGGACTTGCCCAGCAACATCCCACCACACGGTGACACAGCAAGAGGGGCTCCCAGGAAAATCGATGTCATTTACCCTCATCAGGGACAACATCGAGATGGCATCCTTTCATCCACAACAGAAGTGGACTGAGTAGGAAGCACAAATCCGCTCAACAAGGTTGTGTGTCCTCCCATACCTCAGGTTATCACTTCAAATTTCGCCTATTTTATATTTTAATGGATACATAGTAACATAAATCTGTGTGTATTTACTTGTGTATACACTGTATACGCTTCCATCAGGACAAGGTCTCTACCCAAATATTTTTCATTTCTTTGCGAACAGCCCTCCTTCCACCCTGCTTCTAGAAGGGTGCAACAGAAGGGTGCTGTCGGCAGTCGCCCACGGTGCAAAGTATACCGGGCCTTCCCGCTCCAACTACACTGTAACATCTTCTCCATTGCTCAACATTCTGCATCTCTCCCTTCCCGCTATTCAGGTTTTAAGGTGCATAACATACTTGGGCTTTAAAGATTTAGTTGAAACATTTTAAACATTTAAACATTTAGTTTAAACAGTTCTGGACGTGAGGCAAGGACTAAATCTGTGGATGCTCCCCTGGATCTGAGGTCTGGTGAAAATACCGGAAACAACGCGTTAAAAAAAAAAAAAAGCGCTTTCCTCTACTGCGCAGGCGCCTTTCCAGCGGCGTCGCCCCGCCCCTACGCAGGCGAACCTACTCCCAGGAAGAGAGGGGGTGTAGCAAATCCCGAACTCTTAGCGACGGTTCAAACCTCGCTCTGGCCAATCAGAAGGCTCCGTTAATCCCCGCCTTCAGCTGCGTCCTGGTTGATTGCGTCTCTAAAGACGCTAGGAGGAGCTCAGCAGTGATTGACATCGCCTGAAGCCATTGGCCAAGCTGAGTGCAGTTAAAGAGCAGACGCCTCGCCGCGTTGTCCTGAGAAAGAAGGCGGTTTTCCCCGCCTCCTTCTTCTATTGGGTCTCCGGCGTCCCCTAACATTTGGCAATAACCAATCGTAGGGCAACATGGAGGGAGGAGGCGGGTTGGTGATGGTTGCCAGGAACCCGTTTGGCGGGACTCTTGGGACCAGAGGGACTAGTGGTTGTGTCCCAACTCTGCGGCAGGGGCCTGGACAGGAAGGCTGGGCTGGGAGCTGGCTGCCTGGGGCCTGGAGCTCTCTGTCCACTCAGCCCCAGCGCCCGGACCTCCATCCATCCTTCCATCGCGGCCGCAGGCCCTGGGGTCAACTGTCCCCGAATCTTAACTTCTTTCATTCCTCCGGCGTCCCTGCTAGTGGCTGGTTACCATGGTGAAGCTAGCAGCCAAATGCATCCTGGCAGGTGAGTGGTAAATGCGCTTGTACGTGTGGTCCCTGGATCCCACCGTCCTAACGCAGGCGGTTTGGTTCACGATTGCGGTCACTGTCTCCCATTGGAATGGCCACAGTGACCAACAGAGCAGATTCCAGAAGGCAAGCGAAATTGACACCCCCACCCCCACCCCCACTCCCCTGCCCAGAGCACATTTGTAGCTGCAGCTGTGTCCCCGTCTTCCTCTCGTATTTTGAGACCAGCTTCACCAAGTAGAGTTACAGGCTTGAGCAAATGCTTCAGCACAAGCACGGTACCCCAAAAGTAGGTGTCAGTGATGCTGGGCCCACTCCCTCTGATATCAGGTTGATGGCGGGGGTGTGTATGGGGGGGTGTTACTGTGCTGCCCATGCTAAATTTGGAGTTTCCCCAGAAGTAGGAATCTTATTGTTGTTGACGGATGTGAAAATCGCCTGCACAGTGCCCAGGGCGTGGAAGAGTATTAAATAGATCCGTGCCAGATGCCCGAGTCCGTGATGTTCACCCCTGTGGGCTGGCCTTGAGCCGTCCAAACATTCAGAAGACCAGTGGCTTAGCTTGTAGGCTGGTTAACAGCAGAGCACATGTGTCTGCTGAATTGACATTGCATGCCAGGCACCTGTATTTCATTTAACCCTCTTTCCACAGCACTCCAGGGTAGGATCTGTCTGTGTGGTCCTGATAGGACTGACCCATTGAGTGGCGTTACCTAGGGTGAACCCCTGCTGAATGTCGTCTTACACAGGAGTCCCAGATCCGCCTGACCCCCTAGCTCTGTCGGTGGGTCTGGGTCGGAAGTGTTAGCTACTTTTCTCGTTGCTGTGACAACATTCCTGACAGGAAGCACCTTAAGGAAGGAAGGGTTTATTGCGGCTCGTGGTTCCAAATGACAGTCTATCATGGTGAGGAAGGCTTGGTGGCCAGAGCCAGAGGCTGGCTGGTCCCATTGCATCAGGGAGCCATGAGCTCTGGTGCTCCCCTCAATTTCTCCTTTTTATTCAATCAGGGGTTCCAGCCCATAGACTGGTGCCTCCCACCTTTGGGGATGGACCTCCCCACTTTACCTAATCTAGATAATTTCTCACAGACACAACCAGAGCCTTGTCTCTTCCATGATTCTTCTTTGTAATCAAGAAATAGCAAAGTGGGGGGGGTGGACTTTGATCTTTATCCTACAGACTGAGAACTGGCAATAGTACCCTTAACGACTTTCCTAGTTTGAAAACAAAAGGGCGGTGCAGAAAGCTGAGTGTCAGTCATGATTCAGGAAGCCTGGCTCTCCAGAGAGCCTCTAGTTCTCAGAGCGCCAGGGGAGGCAGTGTTGTGTCACGGAGGATCGTGGCCGGTCCTCCTCACAGCTGTGTCGCCTTGGACAGTGTTCAGCTTCCGCGTGGGTAAGTTGGGGGCACCTTCACTTCTCTGAAGTTAAGTTTCTCGCTCAGTGGGCAGCTCTGCCTGCTGTTCTTTGCTAGTTCCTCCTTAGCCGGTTAGCTCTCAAGAAACTCCCGTCACGAGCCACCCTCTCGAGACCGGCTCCCGTGGGCCAGCCCGGTGTCGCACCCTCAGTGTGGGTCTCAAGCACCAGACAGTCCTGCGTCAGCCCCATCGAAGACGAGGCAACCAAGGCCCAGCGCAATGAAGACACTCGTCCTTAGGTCACACAGCAGAGCCGTGTGATCCAGACCCAGGTGATCTGCCTGACCCCAGCCCCCCTGGCACCGCACCTGCCACACGGTCCAAGGCCCATCCGGAGTCAGCAGTGGCTCTTGGCCTCCACTCCAGCCTGGTCCTCAGTCTACAACTTCTAGTTAAGGCCTCCAGGGACCAGCAGACCTCAGTGGAGCCCCATTCAGGTTCTTAATCCCCACACCTCCCTCACCATGCTCACTCCCCTCCACAGTTTTCCTTTTCTTTCTCGCTCCTCGCAGGCCCAGGTGTGCAGTCAGTCACCCAGCAGATGTTTATTGAGCATCTACTACATTGAGTCACCATGCAGGGTGCAGTCGGCCCAACCCCCTAACCAGGAACAACCCAGATGTGCAAGTGTGAATTGCGGGCCCTTCGTGTGTCAGACTCTGAGGAGTACCTCAGACACGGCTGCCACATCCTGGGCTTGAGAAAAGAGCAGAGCTGACACACATCTGTGTCTCATCTACTTAACAAACAACACCATGTGCCCGACTCATGAACTCTAGCAATTCTGTGAAGTGGGCTCTGTCGTTAGCCTATTTTACAGATGTAGTAAAGGGGGCACAGAGGGGTTAAGTAACTGACCTAATATCACACAGCTAGCGCGGAGCTGGAGTCTTTTTGGTGATGAACCATCTGTCTAGGGACGTGGTGACAATAGTCACGCTTCCCTGGACTGTAGCCTTGGCGCCTTTCCGACTGATGTGAAAGCCACCCTGCTGAAGACAACAGAGATGACCTCGGAGGCCACACGCGCCAACTGAGCTTTGCCCAGAGAGAAAGGACAGGATTTAGACTTGGTTTGGAAAGAGGGGGCATGTCCCAGAAACAGAAGAAGAAGCTTGGGACATCCATCTCTGTAAGGGACAGTGGAAGACGGTTGGATGGTCAGCTAGGAGTTGACTGGAGAGAACGTGGATGAGGGCTGTGGGAGAGTGCGAGCACCCGAGGCCGCACCCGCACCCTCTTTCTGGAGAAGCTGAACTGGAGTTGGTTCCTGACCCTGTGAGAAGCGGGAGTCAGCAAACAGGAGCACTGAGACGCACAGCAGGGCGCCCAGCCGGGACCCTGCTGAGCTGGGTGCGGGCCTCTGGGGAGGGGCACTGCCTGGCTGGTACAGCGCTCAGTTCGGTCACCCCAGGGCAATGACACCATGTGCCACATTGCCACCAGGACCCGTTTCCCTTGGCAGGGGACTCGCTCAGCTTCAGAGACAGGTGTAACCCAGCCCGTTTCTGTGTTTTGAGGCCTCGCAGCTGGTTCAAGCCAGACGTGGGGCCTATGTCCCGGTGATGACTACAGTCTTCAGCAGTGACTATCACATGGGCGGCAAGTCGACATATCAGAGTGGTAGTCAGGTGGGAGGATCCCTGCCTCCACGGCCGGGCAGAGAGAAGCCCAAAGAGGGGGCTCCCAGCCTCCCAGATGATATATGAGCTCCTCTGGCAGCAGTGGGTTGGGGGGGCACATGCCCAAAATGTAGGCCTGAGAGACAACTCCGAACAGAAAGGACTAGGATGGAAGACAGCAGCCTGCAGGAGGGGGTGGTGGCCACACCCTGGGACAGCGAGGATGCCGGATGCTCAGTGGTGTGACGAGCAGAAAGAGTGAAGTAGATGGCGAAACCACACAGGTCTGTGATGAGGCGCGGGCTTGGCCGTGGACAAGACAACTGTAGAACATGGTTGACACCCCCATAATGGCTGGAAGCACAGCCAGCTTGGGAAAGAGCCAGCCCGAGGCAGCAAGGGTCAAGGAGCGAGAGAAGCCAAGGCTGTGTCTGTGGCTCAGTAGTAGGGCCCTTGCCTCACATGCATGAGACCCTAGGCTTATTCCCAAGCTAAGAGAGGGAGCTGGGGGCTGGGGGTGGGGGAGCTGGGGCAGAAAAGCCAGGGTCAGAGCGCCAAGGACGGACCCCAGCGGTGCCCACCTTTGGAAAACTGAAGAGGATGAGGGTATGCAGGGTGCAGGGGAGCAGGCAGTGACAGAGCCCTGGCAGGGTCACAGCAAGCACCTGATGAGGGTGAGGCAGTAGGGGGTTGTTTTAGGCCACCGCCCCATCTAGAGAGTTCACCAATGAGAATCCAGGTGAGGCCACCGGACTTGGCAGTTAGCTGTGAGGCCATGGTAGCCTCAGATGGTGCCTCCCCAAGGCAGCCCGGTCTTCCAGCTCTGGCATTGGCCCCAGGGAACCCTGTACCCAGCAACCACGCAGGCTCCCAAGATTTCTCGTGTTCCCTCAGATGCCGTGCTCCTCGGCTGCTGCGCCCACCGTTTGGATTTTTCACTTGTCATCCCGTTGCTCTGGAGTGTTTATCAGCTTCCCAGCCTCCCCAGGCTCAGATCCCTTCTCCCTCCTCCTGGCCCACACAGGAGCCTTGCAGCCAGCTTTGGTGACTGACAGTCGGTGCAAAATTAACCAACACCCATCTGTGGGGAATTTCCCAGGGAGAAAGAGCCAGTTTCCTCCCAGGAACAGAATGGGAGTCAGGATAGTGACTGACGCCCCGTTCTGGAGTTCTGGGGTTATCAAGGCAGGCGTGGGGAAGGAAATGCTGGGCCGTCTCCCCTCGAGTAGGTGGGGCCCACAGACCCTGAGAGGCCATGGTGAAAAGAGCCTCAAGCAGGCATTTGGATGGTCAGCCAGAACCAGTCCGGCAAGGCAACGCAGTTTCCAGATAGTCACCAAGCTTCTGTTACTGGGTCTCTTGACCTGTGACTTCAGTGGGGCCACAGTGTGGGAGGGAAGGGATGAGAGCCAAAGGCTTGTGAGGAGAACAACTCAGCTCAAGTCCTGAATGGCTCACTCAGCCCCTAGCAGAGGTCTCATACATCGAGACACCACAGTAGTCATGTCAGGTGGGAAAAGTCAAAACAGTGTCCAGAGAAGCAGACTGGAGAAGTCAGGCAAAGGGAGCCGCCGTGGAACAGAATGGAGACGGAGATCGTTCCAAATGCTGGGAGTCAAGAAACCGGCATGGGTGGCGGTGGTAGTGCTGGTGATTTCCCCAGAGTCTCGGGAACATGAGAAAGCGGCTGTCCTGTACCACCCGGCAGTGGAGCGAGAGTCAGTGTTCTGCTCTCAAGGTGGGAAAGATACCCTGCCTATGTAAACCAACCAGGTCAGCAGAGGTCAAGGCTGTGGGCGGGGCAGTGGAAAGGGCAAGGTACCCAGGACAGCCCCGGAAGAACTCCATATGAAACTACTCCCTCCTATCTTGCAAAAGACTCAGGTCTGGGCCTGAAAACCGACAGGAACCTTTCTTTCTGATGTGTGGGCTCCTGGAGCCGTTTGTTGGTGAAGGAGAGGGAAGGGAGCAGCCTAGATGGGCAAAGTGGCTGCAGAGGAAATGACTGCAGGTGCAGGGTGTGTTGGGGCGGGGGGAGGGGTGCTCCCAAGTCCGGCAGCTCGGTACACACCGGGCACGCCGAGATGGAGCATACCACCTGAAAATGAGTCTCCTCGCAGTGAGCGCAGCCTCCGGACTTCTTCACTGTCAACACAGATGAGGACCAGGCAGTGGCTCAGCCAGGTGGGGTCACGAGTTGGCCGCTCACTCCGTCTTGCAGGCCAGACTCCAGAGTAAATTGGAGTTTGAAAGTGACAGGTTTCCCCACGGGGTGCGCTTCGGTGGAAGAGTATCACGTCTGTCGCCAGGGCTCCAGAGCCCTCCTTAACCTCTGTTACCCTCTGGGTCATTCTGGTTGGTACTCTGGCCCTGGTTAGCTTTAGGGATGGGTCCCCCAGACCGGCTGTCTTGCTGGCGGTCTCCCTGCTTCCCACGAGAGTGGCAGACATTTCCTCTGAAAACGCAGCCAAGTTTCTGGTTTATGAGACAAGCACTTGAGAGGAGGAGGCTGTTCTCCTGCCTGACAGGACCCAAAGTGATGCCTTTCCCTCTGCTTTGGCCTCAGGAGACTCAGCCGTAGGCAAAACGACCCTGGTACAGATGTTCCGCAGCGACGGGACCCACTTCCAGAAGAACTACACTCTGGTGAGCTGGGGTTGAAGAGTCCCCACATGGCCACACCATAAAGAAACATGACAGTCAACCACGAGAGGGGGGCATGGCAGAATCCCCAGATGATGCCCCTAGAGGCCTGAGACAATATGGGAAAATGGCCACGTGGAGATCCAGTTTCTGTGGGCCACCAGTAAGGGACTGTCTTCTGAGGGGACTGGCCAGGAGGGCAGGGAATCGGGAGGCCATCAGAGACTCTGACGTCTGGTTGGCTGGGAATACCTCTGCAGGGGTTGGGGGGGAGTCTTGCCTCATTCTGGACAGCCCCACCGTGGGACCCACCAAAGCCGGTGGTCTCGGTGTCCCCTGCAGACAACAGGCGTGGATTTGGTGGTGAAGACAGTGCCAGTTGTCGACACAAATGATAGTGTGGTGAGTGGCGCCCTGAAGCCAGGGCGTTTGGGGCTGCTCCTGTGGGCCGGGGTTCCCTCCCTGCAAGGGAGACGTCGGAGGGGGTGTCTGCGGAGGGAGGGGATAAACTGGAATGCAGGCCTTACCAAAAGAGCTCGATATCTTTCATCTGAGTTCTTAACTGGACCCCTTCACAGACCCTACCACTCTTGAGGGTAAATGGCATGATGCCATGTTTGTGTGGCTGCTCCCAGAGAGGATCTGTAGTTCACCAGGTTCTTAAGGAGACCCCTGAGCACAAAGAAAGACACAGAAGTGCCCCCCCCACTCCCGGTGCCACAAAAAAGGCTGAGACGGGAGCCACTGTACAGGGCAGGCCATGGAGCAGACAGTGCTGACTACCTACCGAGGTTCAGAGCCAGGCAGGGAGGGGGAGCTGCACCGGGAGGGGACTCAGAGATCTCTGAGGGGGCTCCAAGTAAGCAGCAGCACCTGGGGGAGTCTCCACCTGGCCTTGGAAGGCTGGGTGCCTTGTGTCCGGAGCACACGTTCACCATCTCAGAGCAGTGACAGGCTGCCCCACTTCAAGCACCTTCCCAAGGCCTCCTCAGTGACCTCCTTTACCAAGAACCGTCACAGGATCCGAGAACCCATTTGGTTAACAAAGCACAGCGCGGCCTTTTGGGCACCAGAACTCTTGTCAGCCTGCTTAGCGTTCTGTCCCGCCAGGTGGGCAGTCAGCCTGCTCCCACGATTTTTGTGCTCGGGGTTGAGAAAGGCGAGCCACCTGCTACCCAGGTCACGCCAAGTGGGCGGAAGCCACGCCTCTGCCTTTTGGGCACTCTGACTCTGTCCTCGCCAACTCTTTGGGGCCTCCGAGGAAATAGAGCACTGTGAAAGCACCCCCCACACACACGAGGGCATGTGCACCCTACCCCCAGGCCACGTCCACAGAGAGCTGAGCAGGGCGACTTCTGCTCGACTCTTCCCGTGTTCGCTTCTGAGACGTGCTTTTCCATCCCAGGAACTCTTCATTTTTGACTCAGCTGGCAAGGAGCTGTTCTCTGAAATGTTGGACAGACTGGCAAGTAGTACTGTGTTGTTCTTTACTACCTAACCCCCTCCACCCACCTCCGCCTGACCCTTGCCCCTGCGGCACTCCCCACGGGGACGCACTGGGACCATCAGAAGTGGCCAGGCAGGATCCTTTAAGGGCATCCCTCCCAGCTGGGGCTTTGGGTGACTTGGCAAGTGGGGTGTCCTTACTTGCCCATCATGGCCACCCCCAGCTCTGGAATGTTCCAGGAGCCACAAAGCTGGTCAGCCCTTGAAGTCCTCTGCAGAGCCTGCTGTTTTTGAATAGCCCTTTCAGGGGGTCTTTCGGCTGTCCCCAGCCTCCCAGGGCAGGACCACTGATCCTTTCCCCTCCGGGGAGGCCTAGAGCCAGAAATGATGCTCTGTCTCTTGCCCCTTACCAAGAAGGGTCATGGCATTGGGCTTACGCTGCCCGGTTCTCACAGAGGCCATTCTGGGCTGGCCTTCCAAGGGGACTAGAACATAGGACTCCGCAGGTCCCACAAGCTCACCGATACTCCAGACAGAGCAGGGTACAGGTGGTGGTACCCAGAGCCTGTGCACCCAAAGGGAGCATCCACAGCCTAGGCAGGGGCATCCCATGACAACATCATGGGCAGGCAGCAGGATTTGTACCTTGGAACCCTGGCTCTTCACTGGGGTGACAGAGCCCCCTCCAAGTGTTTAGTGTGGTGTGCATTAAGACTGATGGCAGCACCGTGGGAGAAGCTGGAAGTATCCCCAAGTTTTAAAAAACCCACCCATATGAAGAATACGCAGGCAGACACATCCAGGGACTAGGCAGCGAGGGAAGGTGCAACCTTTACGGCCTGCAGTGTGGGAGAACATCACAGCCTTGTGGTAGTGGGCTCTCAAAAGAACTAATGTGCATGGGTTAAGTAGAATCACAGTAGACAAGAACAGGCTTCTGAATGGAAAACTGCCCAGCCCAGCCCAGCCACCCCTGGGGGCTTGTCAGCTGGGGCCAGTCAACATCCTCCCTGAGCTCTTCTTCAGCTACAAAATGAGACTCTCCCAGACAACCCTATGGCTGGGGCATCTCAGTGATGCCTGGGCAGCCCCCGGTGAGAGGTGCCTGGCAGCCACTGCCCTCTTTTGGGTAGGAATCCCCCTCACCCGGGTTCAAGCTCCCCTTTCCCAGATGGTAATGCTTGTCCCGCATGAGTACCACTGAGGCTGGCCCCATTCAGTCTCTGGTGAACTGAGGCCATCTGTGAGCGTGACAGTTTCCCAGCTCCCACCCCTCCCTCACCTGTCTCCCTGAAAGTCGGGTTGCCCCCAACCCAAGAATCCCTTTCACATCCCCTGACATGGGCTTCTCCTGTCGTCTGCTTAGTGGGAGAGTCCCAACGTCCTGTGTCTCGTCTACGATGTGACCAATGAGCAGTCCTTCATCAGCTGCACCAAGTGGCTGGAGAAGGTCCGGGCCCAGACTCCAGGTACCTCCCTCCCAGGTAGGAGCCGTGGATAGCCCTTTTCCTGACAGCGGCAGCACCGCCATCCCTCAGCTCCAGGGCCTCAGGTCACCGCACACACCGCCATGGAGTAGGACAGGGATCCCTGAGTCTCTGACTTCAGCGTCCTTCACTGTGCCCTTGCACTGTCTCTTAATGGCCTTGAAAACCTTCCCAAGGTGGGGGTGGGGAGACAATGCCTTCCTGTAGGCAGAGCTGTGAGAGCTGAGTTAATAAGAAGGAAGGCGCTGTATTCTGAATCGATGTTTCCAGAAAGCAAACTCCGGGGAAGAATCCCTCATTTTCCTCAGTACGCAGGGCGCAAGTTACATTCCAGCCCCGTTGCCGCTCCTGCACGCTTTAAATCAGTTTCTTTCTCGTCCCTGTGTGAGATCAACAAATTCTCCTCATTAGAGGCCGGGGAAAGCGACCTCCAGAGACGGGCTGAGAAATTAGCGCAGCTGAGGCAGC
Organism: Cricetomys ansorgei; assembly: GCA_026225945.1. Classification (NCBI taxonomy): domain Eukaryota; kingdom Metazoa; phylum Chordata; class Mammalia; order Rodentia; family Nesomyidae; genus Cricetomys; species Cricetomys ansorgei. The sequence goes on along the minus strand of JAMJFZ010000199.1, from coordinate 72,864,473 downwards.
TGGGAGCCGAGCTCAATTACCTGAGTCCCTGACTCCGAGCCCAGGCCCGAGATTAGCATTAATGACCATGTCCGATGTTGGTTCCATGTGCTGGGAATTATCGCAAATGCTCCTCTAAACTTGGCCCAGGCCTGCCTGGCGCTTACAGCCCTAAGGAGAGAGGAACATAGAAATATCTGAAGCCGTGAGAGAACTCTGAGCTAAGCTGCATGTGCTCAGCAAAGCTGGCCTGTCCTCCATGGCCCTTGGGGACCTCCCCCACTGGCGCGTGCCACCTCAAGTGGGCAGCTTCTGTCACCCAATGTGTCACACGCCCCTCTCTCTGCAGTCGGCCCCCCACCTCGAAACACAATGCCGTGGTTATTTCTTTTGAGTAGGTGTTTTAGTGGGAACCAAGACAGACCTGACTGGCCGGCGAATGGTGGATTCTGCGCAGGCCCAGGCGTGGGCAATGGGCCAAGGCCTGGAATTCTTTGAAACATCTGTGGTGAGTCCTTCCCCCCCCCACCCCACCCTCTGAGCCACTGAGAGCACTGAGCTGGGGGTTTGTTCGTGACCTCAGATGCCACCAGACATGGAATCTAAATTAGAACTGATGCTCACATCCCACCTGAGATCTCTGCTCAGTGTGTGCCCTGAGGGTCCCCCGTGTGGCACCATGAAGCAGGGCACACAGGCTGCCCTGGGCTCAGCTGTATGCATCTCTCTTGGGAAGACTTTGATATAGAAGGTGTTCCATGTCCCTGACCCTTGAGCTCCGTGAGAACTTCTGACGGTCACAGCACTGTTGGCTCTTGGTTTCAGTGGAGCCTCCTGGATGGTTCTGTGAGACAGGAATTGGCCCCCAGTTCACAATTCAGCACTGAAGTGAAAAAAAAAAAAGAAACAACTAGACAGGCCCACATGACCAGGGTGCACCCAGCCCCAGGGCCCCCAGCTTCTCATGCCCACAAGAGCATCTAGTATTGGCTTCGATGTGAGAGGCCCCCTGCAGTGCTGGGTCACCGACGTCATCGGGGCTGTCTGGCACAGCGCACCTACATTTGGAACTCTGAAAGGCACACGATTCCGACCACACCAGTCAGATACCTGTTCTGAGCCTCCCACCATGGGCACGAGGGTGACCCAGACACCACCGCCTCATAAGCAGCCACAGCCCTCAGGAGCACTGCCAGAGAGTCCTCTCAGGCCCGCACTGGCTGTGCTGTGTTGTATGAGGTCTCACCTTGGGGTCTCTAGACCCAATTCTTTGGCTTTCCAGAAAAGTCAGTGAGGGTAAGGCTTACCCTGGGTGCCACCTCCTCCAGCTGCAGGTTCTCTATCATCTACAGAGCAACCTGTACCACCGCTCAGCTGCTGTGTAGATGTGGACATCTATAGTGTCCCCCGCACCCCCCCACTGGCACACGTCCCCAGACAAGGTATAGCCTTCAGGTGGGTGTTCTGCCTTCCCACAGCAAGGAGCCAAAGTGGCTGTGGGTTTGCGATGCACACCGTGGGGTCTCAGGCTCATCTGTAAATAAGGGGATAGGAAACTACCCTTCGCTGAGTTTCTCACACAGAAATCTAAAGCACTCACTTAGCACAAAGTCTAGTGCCCAGTCATCGCTCAACACCAGGTTCTTAAAAAACAAAAGTGATCCCCTAATACCATGTCTTTACTGTTACTACTTTCTAAACCCTGGGACCGCTGGCTGGACAGAGATGGATGTCACCCCTGCCTCGAGTCCAATTATCGCGATGCCAGATTAATGAAGTTCAAATGGGAGAGCTTGCGCTGCACAGGGCTCCCCGGCTGTGCCGCGCCGCACACCTTTGAGCGAGCAGCGAGCTGTATACCCACCGCTCTCGATGGCTACCCAGCCTCTCCTCCTCTGCCTTCATCAGTCACACCAGCCCCTCCCCCAGCACCCCACATTTCCCAGAAATTAAAACCCGCCCCAACACATCAGTCACCCAAGACTACTGCCGGTCACCTCCGCCCAGGTGGCAGGAGGACGTGCATAAATTCTGCCTGGAAGAGGCTGCAGTTGAGCACTTGGTATTAACTGTGCAAGTTAACTAGTCCCCCCTGAGCTGCTGCTAACAGGAACGCCACCGGCGGCTCCGTTAAGAAAGCTGTAATTAAAAAGGGAACATAACCCAATGCGGTTTGAGCCGCTGCCAAGCCCGTCCCCTCCTCGCTTCTTCCAAAGTGCAGCAGCCTCAGGGAGAGACTTCCGTGGTTCTTTGGCTCTTTAACACCCCTCCACGTCTGACATCTCCAGCTACCCCTCCAAAAAAAAAAAAAAAAAGAAAGTCAAAAAGAATTTCTCTGAACAAAGTTTAAAGAATTTTTCAAAGCCAAAATCAAAACCCTGTTTATCACTAAGGCGAGATTATCCGTAGAGTGTAAGAGCAAAGCCAAGCCCGTGCCTCAGGGCAACTGAGGGCCTGCTGTTTGGATTGCTGTTGCACAAATCACCTTTTAAGCTTTGTAGCAACCCAACAAGGCAGCTGTTCCCGTCCCTGTTGTTCAGTTAGCAGGCAGGCTCAGAGAGGTTGTATATCTCTCCCTTGTTGCACAGCTAAGGAAGAACAGAATCAAGACCAGGACACAGCCCTGTCCAGCTGGAAAGCTCAGATCTTCCGGAGGGAGTACACATCCTTGATCCCCTCGGGACCTGCTTGGGGGCTCTTGGTGACAGAATTCTAAGTCAATACAAAGGCTAGTCTCTCAGCAGCCTGCTCTGTCAGCGCCCAAACTGTACGCGGGATGATAATTAGTCATCAGATAAAAGGGCTTCTGTCGCCGGCAGCCCCTTAATGCTTTTGGAAAATGGTTCAATTTCCATCTATTTCCAAGCACTCCATGGTGTCTGTCGAGGCTCCTGGGCATTGAATTCCTTACGTTTTATGCTGGGTTCTCCAGCGAGTGCTTTGGAGAGCTTTTGACTTCATCTAGAAAGCCTCCCACAGGGCTTCACTGCTCCCCCGCCCCCCAGTTCCACTAGGTGCTTAAGGACACTTTGGTTGGGGGGTGGTTCTCAGTGACAGTGACCGCCTGGGACATGATGGCCACACAAGCAGACATGAGGCTGACCAGGCTCTGCTGCCCGAGTTGAGGTACCAACTGTGGAGTCCTTGGCAGTGGTGAGCTTAGCACAGGTGCTCCCTGGGGTACACACTGTTCTCCCTCTCCTGGCACACTCTTGGCATTGAGCCCTGTTTTCTCTGTTTTTCTCCCTTGCTGTGGGGTATCTTTCTCCCCAGCCTGGCACCTTTACTGTCTTGCTGGCTGCACCGAGGTTACCTCGACCAGCCTGGGATCAGGATACCCTGTCCAGCTGGGCTGCTCCACCCTCTGGGCTTCTCCACCCCTCCGTAAAGTGCAGCTGCACTGACGTCTGTGATAGCCCTCCCTGTCTCATCAGGCACACTTCAGCGCCTCTTACCCAGGCTGTGTCTTTGCCAGCCAGTGAAAAGAGCCTTCAGACAGGCCCTCGTGTGCTCTTAGTTGCCGCTCCTGTCTGTAGCGTGGTGGGTTCTCTCTGCCCCTTTGTTCTCAAAAATACCAGGGCAGTGTGGTGGTGTGTGCCTGTAATCCTACCACTTGGGAGACTGAGGTGGGAAGACTGAGAATCCAAGGCCATCCTGAACTACATAGCATGACCCTATCTTAAAATGATGATGGTGGTGATGATGATGGTGGTGGTAACGGTGATGATGGTGGTGGTGGTGGTGATGGTGATGGTGGTGGTGGTGGTGGTGGTGATGATGATGATGATGGTGGTGATGGTGGTGGTGATGATGATGATTGTGGTGGTGATGGTGGTGGTGATGATGATGATGGTGGTGATGGTGATGATGGTGGTGGTGGTGATGATGATGATGGTGATGATGATGGTGGTGGTGGTGATGGTGATGATGATGATGGTGGTGGTAGTGGTGGTGATGATGATGGTGGTGGTGGTGGTGGTGATGATAGGGATGGCGATAGTGATGGCTAGGAATGTAACTCAGGTAGAAAAGTGCTTATCTAGCGTGCAGCGCCCTCTGAATTCAATCACCAGCCCCATGGTACACACCTGTAATCCCAGAACTCCAAAGGTAGAGGCAAGGGGATCCAAAATCCAAGGTCAGCCTTAGCTGTATTGAGTCTGAGGCCATCCTAAGCTACGTGAGACCTTATCTCACAAAAAAAAAAATTGTGTGGGAGCTAGGCTCCTGTGTTGGGTCCCCCGGTATTGCAGCATTAGGCCCTGGACAAACAGGAACACAGATAGAAAAGAACAGGCACCCACATTACAGGTGACCAGAGGCCACAGTGTCAGGAGGGTCTGTGTGCATGCCCTTCCTCCTGACAGCCCCTCTGACCTCATCTGGGAGGGCCCACCTTTGGCCACCTAGATGCAACCTAAGGCAAGCTCCTTAATTTTTCCAACCCTCTGGAAGACAGAAACATCTTCTGGACACCTTTAGTCATGAAAAGCAAGCATTGGTTCGCACTCAGTCAGTGCTACCCCAGGGGTCAGGGATGAGGAACCCATCATCCCTCCAGCAGAGAGCCTGCTCTGCATCTTCTATGGCATCAGAGATGTCAAGATGCCCTCCCCAACTGCCACGGGAGGAACCACGTGTTCCTGTTGGGATCTGGCACCATCCCAGAAGTCCCAGCATACTCCTTTAAGATAAGCCTGTTCCCACTTGGCCCTACCAGTCCCTGGAGTAGACCTCCCTGCTGCAGCCTGGTGTCTTGGGTAGGGGGTTGTGCATGCTGTGCCTTTCCTGGCTGGGCTGGGCCCTATTGCCTCTGTAGCCCCCTTCCTTGCTCCTTCTATCTCCGTTCCCTATAAAATCTGCACTGTGACGACAGCTGCCCAAACAGCACGAAGATGCCCAGCACCGAGAGAGGGAAGCCTCTAGTGCCAGCTCCCCCAGACCATAAGCTCTCATGTCCCTCTCACTTCTTACAGAAGGAGATGGACAATTACGAGGCCCCATTCCACTGTCTGGCCAAGCAGTTTCACCAGCTGTACCGGGAGAAGGTGGACATGTTCCACACCCTGGTGTGAGGGTCCAGCGGATTGTCCTGCAGGGCTGGCCAGGCTGGGCCGGGCTGCTGTGAGCCCAGAGGACCTTCATCCTCCCAGGAGACAGAAGATGGAATTGTCTGGTATTTCTCCAATCTCACCACTGCTTTCAATAAAATGAGGAGCAAGAATAGCAGCGGCTGCTTCTGTTCTTAGCTGGGACTGTGCCTTTAACCACTGCTGCACTGCCCAGTCAAAGGCTACACCTGACCCCTGTTTATGCCCTCCATGTATGGAGCCTGCCTGCTCTGCAGGCCCCTTGTAGGCCTTTGGTGGAGAAGGCAAACCCCAGACTGCTTTGAAAGCACCTGTGAGCCATCACAACCCCGGTATATGGAAGTGCCCATCCCTACCCAGAGGATCCCCAGGATCCCCTTGAGGGGGCTCCTATCCCTGGGAAATCAGTGACCCCTGCCTGCTTCCCTGGGTGCCCGCTGCCAGCCTCTCCCAGATGCATTGCTGGGAACCATGAGCTCAGAGAGTCGAGAGCTCTGGCCACTTCCTGTAATGGCCACCTCTCCACCCAGGAGCTGGGCAGCTGTGTCTCCTGCATTGAGTTGGATCGCGTTCCATGCTGTCCTGGCCGCCAGATTAATCCTTCCAAAACGCTTTACCCCTTCACTCCCCCGTGAGGGCCCATCCACACCAGGGCTGTGGCTACAGTCTGGCACCTGAGGCCTTCTAGGATCATCACTCTCCCCTGGGCACCCCCACTTCCTCAGTGCTCCCCAGGCCCACAGGCTTTGTTACCTCCTGTCCCCAAACCCCTGTGTTATGGGAGAGTGAGTCATGCCAACATGGCCTGTGATAACGGCCATGACGGAATGGCTCTGGTGACTACTGGTAACCCCCCCCACCACCACCACTCTACATGAGCTTAGCGCATTACACGTATCCACCGATCCTGTCCTTACAGCATGGAGTCTGCTAATATCCCACTTTTACAAATGACAAGCTGGAAGGAGAAAATTAAGCTCGGCCAAGGGGCAGCAGAGCCAGAAAGCTAGACTCCAGAGCCAGCAGCTCCCGCTCCCTTCCTCCCTCCCCCCTCCTGAGCTTGGCAGAAGCTGAGGAGGCCAAACTGCCTGCAGAGGGTGAAGGTCAGGCTGCCTGCCAAGGTCACAGGAAGGAGAGACAACTGTGCAGAGCTCCCAGGCACAGAGCGGCAGCCGGCACCCAGCCCTCACAGCTCCCTTCCTCACGCTGTGACTCCGTAGCGTGCACTAACTCCAGCCACTACAGGCTGGCAACTGCATCACTTCAGAACACCACGGCTGAGGGTTGACTGCAGGCCAGGCACATGTCTGGACACCAGCAGTGCCAGGCTGTGGGAAGTCCTCAATGTACAAACAAGAGAACAGGAAGCATTTCCCATCATCCTAAAACTGGTTCCCGGGGTGGGGGGTCTATCCTGTACTACAGAAACCATGTCCTAAAGGTCACCAAAGGTGAGGGCCAGCACTTGTCTCTGTGGCCAAAGTGGCATGAATTTCGCCACCTCTCTTCACCCTCAGAATCTAGTGAAGGAAGTCCCCAGAAAGTCCTGCAGCTAAGGGCCCTGCCAGTAAGAGGTACTGGCACCAGGATCCCCAGCTGGACACCAGGGAGGCTACGGAGGTGCCAACTGCAGGCTGGGTGCGGGTGCCCTTGTTGAAGAAACCCAGGAAGTGTCCCTGCAATTGGTTTGCTTCTCTGGGGACTCAGTGTGGAGGCCATCAGGAGACATCTGCTTCACTGAACACTGGGGACCTTGCAGAGGGCTCAGATGGGGACCTGCAGAAAGGAGTCATGTGCAAGCCAGGTGGCAACGAGCAAAATCTGCTTCCTACCTGAAAGGGGGCAGGGGAACTGTTCTGCTGACAGGGCTGAAAGGGTCATGGCTGCCTCCCACCAAGGGGCACAGATGCTCCCAACCCACAGAGAATACAGCACACAGAACCAAACCAAGAGCAGACCATGGGGACTGTGCCACTCCTTCCATGGCACCCCAGAGAGACAAAGAGAGAGCGCATGCTTCCCTCCCCTTCCTGGGAAGAGATTTGATCAGATTCACAAGCTTCAAATTGGCTGGTATAAGGCATAATGAGTGAACATGCCTGACCACGCCGAGGAGCCTTGGTGAGCACCACGGGAACGGAGATGAGTCTGAGTTGTGTGGATAGAGAAGGCACAGGGCTGGGTATTGACCTCGTGGGGCTAGATCCCCTGGCTAACTGGTTCTACCGGTAAATGTCCTTTCAGACTGTACAGATGATAAAACGAACTGCGGTAGCTGGAAATTAGGGTCATGGGGCTGGGTTAGATGGGACCCTTAGGAGAAGTGATCAGACCTGAGCTCTGTCTCCATGTGGCCATTTTGGGGTACAGTCACAGGCAGCAAGGATAGAAGGTGCAGAGAAGAACTTCAGGCCAGTGAAGACTGGTCTAGGGTGTACTGAGGAAGTAGAGGGAGGTAGGGAGGTGGCTCATTGAGGCCTGGGCTGGAGGAACTCCAAAGCAACAGGAGCCAACGAAAAGAAACAGTGCTGCTCTTCAATCCTTCCGGCGCCAGGTACCATTGCAGGCGCCTGGCAAGTACTTTTTCCCCTTTTAAGACTTGTTCTCTGTGAGCAGATATTCACAGTCTAACTGCGGGTGTAGGGTGTATGGGGAGGTCAAAATCGGGTGTCTCCCTCTGTCCCTTCCCACCGTATTTGGAGACAGGCTCTCTCAATGAACCTGGAGCTCATAGATTAAGTTAGACTGCATGGCCAGCAAGTCTGGATACCTGCCTGTCTCACATGTCACCCCCACCCCCCAGCAGTGCTGTGGTTACAGATGTGTGCATCTGTCCCTGGTCTTCACATGGGTGCTGGGGTGTGAAGTTAGCTCCTCATATTTGCGCAGTAAGCATTTTGCTGAGCGAACTCTCCCCAGCCCCGGGTCTCACGTCCTGAATGTGTATGAGCATCTACTGCATACCAACCCATTCCACCGAGTGATGCCTATGCCTGGGGCTCACGTTCTGGTGAGACGGGGAAAGGGTTGGATGCAGAAGGTTAATAGTACCTTCCTGCTGTCTGGGGCCAAGAGAGCAAGGGACAGCAGAGGCCATGCAGAGCCAGAGTGAGGGTTGCAATATCAAATGGGGAGGTCAGAGAAGACCTCACCGTGAAGGAGACATTAAAGCTGGATTTGAAAGTGGACAGAGCCACTGGCATGTGTGAGGCATAGCCAGCTCCTTGGTGACTCTCAGAGGTAGAGCCCTCCATCTGCAGTGGTCAGGACAGGGGCTCAGGGAAGCAGGGGACATGTGCGTGAAAGCAGCTTCTTCCCAAAGTTGCCACCAGTCTGTAGAGGATGATGAGCCAACAGTGGGCTTCTGACTTCCAAGGGATTCATGGTGTGGCCAGCCGGAGCCTCCTCAAGCAGCTCAAGGAACATGCATGCAACAGCCCAAGGGCTGGGGAGGGGCTGTGCCCCTGGTCCTCCAGTTGTATGGTGCCTGGTGTGAGACTTCATGAAGCTGGCCAGCAACAATGCTTTTGGCTACCCCTTTTGTTATTGTTGAGACAAGGTTTCCTGTAGCCCAAGCTGGCCTCAAACTCATTATGTAGCTAAAGATGACTCTGAATTTCTGATCCTCTGCTTTGACCCCCAGGGTGCTGGGATTACAGCTGTGTACCAATGTGTCTAGTTTACTAGGTGCTAGGGATCAAGCCCAAGGCTGTGTGCATGCTAGGCAAGCACTTAATCAGCTGTGCTAAATTCTAAGCCTTTGGCTACTTGTTTTCCTCCAACAGAGATGGCAGGGGAAGCCAAGCAAATGGGAGTCATGTCTTAGAGCCAGGATTTAAAAGCATAAACCTTTTCCCCTGTGTAAAAACCCTTAACCCCCACCCCCAGGAGCTGTCCTGCTCATTTCAGGTGGTGGCTCCCCAGACCCGAGGTGTCAGTGTGACCCTGTTTCATTCTGGGGGAGCAGCCCAGGGGTTCTGCGACGTGAGTGAGGTATCTGGGTCACATGGTCTTCCACAAGGAGGTAAGCACTTCCTGGCCCCGCTGTGGACATCAGCACATTTTGAACTGTCCCCAGGATGGGACCTCCTGAATGTTCTGAATCACATCTGTTAGGGAATTTTCAGCCATCATGTGGAGAGAAGCCTTTGGCTTCCTACCTGTACTTTATGCCCCCATGTTCATCTCGGGGTGGAAGCACCCACATGTTGGGGGTCAGGGACAACCAAGACTGGCCCTGAAGGAGCTTGGAGTCTGGGGGTTAGAATAACGGATGCTAGACAGGAAAGGGCATTCCAGATAACCGGCAGCCAAGTGCAAAGGTGCTGGGATGTGAGGCCGGGACTGTGTGTGGCTTTGGAGAAGGGTGAACCAGGAGCACAGAGTCCTTTCCATCCATATCAGAAAAGCTGGGCTTTCACAGAAGGAAGGTTTCAACAGAAACGACTCACCTGGACATGCTTTGGAACAACCAGCCTGGGAGAGCAGACAGAAGGGCTTGTAGGTGAGGCGGGGCGTGTCACCGCACTCCAGCCCAAGGGGAGCTGCCCGCTGAGGGGAGACAAGGCCCACTGTCCCCATAGTCTCCGGACTGAGAGACTGCGCATGTCAGTCCAACATGGAGCTGCCACCCCGTCCTGCACACATCCTGTTTCTTCGGAACACCAATTGATTTTTAAAGCGTGTTACCCTCTATTTACTTTAGGGACAGAAAAAACAGAGGGAGAGTGACTTCTTCAGGTTGTAAGTCGTTAGCGGCAGAGGTGGGATTAAGCGCTCTGCCTGCCGCCCTCCACGGATTTCATGATATTTATGTATACCGCCGCTGCTTCCCTCTGACACCCTGCAGGTAAATAGAGCTGATGGATACGAGGAGGACGGTGGCGGAGAGCTCATCCTAAAAGCTCGGAGCTCATTAGGAGGAAATATTGAATGGGCAGTTTTCATCTCTCGCCTGTGATTGGAGGGCAAAGCTGGTTCCCACCAAAGCTATTACTTAAGTGTTTGTGGGGGGATGGCAGGGGGGGTTAGAGTGGAACCTGGGGCAGGAGAGGGGGAGAATGTAGCCTGTGGAGGTCTGCTATGCAGAGGCTTCTGTCTTCCTTGTAGGTGCTGCTGAGGATTGATGGGAAAAGCATCCGCTCCTCCTCCAGAGGGGTTAGGATCGTGTCTGTGTGTTCTTAGGCAAGGTACTTACCGTCTCTGATCCTCACCAACTTCACTAGTGTTTTTGGGTGGGTTCAGATATATTCAGCCTCTGTTTAGAAAGTACAATCTTATAGGAAATGCTCACATTTAAATGATAATTATTGCTCATTTATAAGCATGAATGTACATGGAGCTACAAAAAAGAGGCAAAGAAGCCAGTTGTGATGGTGTACGTCTGAAAGCTGAGGCAGGAGGATTGCTACAGGTTTGAAGCCAGCCTGAGCTACATAGTGAATACCAGGCCAGAATGAGACCGTCAGAAAATAAAGAGACAGAGCTACTGAAGGTATAGATGAAAAATCGGAAGCTATTCAAACCCTACCACTCAGAGACTGTCCCACTGACCAGGGGTGTGTAAAATATATACAAATTTCACAACCAAAAGCCTGTGTTGCTGCTGTGTGTGCTAGTGGGAACTTAGGTCTTTTCACTTAACAGTATCTTCCATTTGTCTTCTTTAAATTCAAGGTCCTCTTGCCTCGACTTCCCAAACGCTGGGACTAACAGACCTGTGCCACCATACCCAGCTAGACTTACGAGTATCTCGTAGACATGATTTCGGGTCAAAAATAGAGGCCAGAGAGATGGCTTAGCCAGTAAAATGCTTACAAACATTAGGACCTGAGTTCAGATCCCCAGAACCCATGTAAAATGCCAGGAGCAGCCATGCACCCAGCACTGGGGGAATGGGGAATGGTGGAGACAGATGGGTCCCTGAAGCTCATTGGCCAACCAGTGGGTTCACTGGCCAGTCAATGAGCAAGAGACCCTGTCCCCCAAATATAAGGTGGAGAACCACTGAGGAAAACACATGGAATCAACCTCTGGCCTACACACACACACACACACACACACACACACACACACACACAGAGATATTGATTCTCATTCAGTTGGTTGATTGATTGATTGAACCAGTACTAAGGTTTAAACCCAAGGCCTTGTACATAATGGAAGGCTCTCTACCACTGAGTTATATCCCTGGCCCCTGTTCTTTTACAATCGCACAAAAAAAGCGTTTACATACACAGTAAGAACACACACACACACACACAGTGCTTGTGCCCCACCACTGCACGGTCACTCCCAGGCCTCTCCTGCAGGCTCTGGCCTACCTTGCTCCCTAGGTAACTGTTACAGCAGTTTAAAGCCCTGCCATCGCACCTCCAGGCACCATGGTCATTAGCATCGCTAATGAGGTCAGCCATGATTCCTTGAGCTCATCCCCTTGACTTCCAAGATTCCCTTCCAGTTCCCTCTTTATTTGACCTTTTCCAATAATCCTTCACAAATGTCACTAGACTGTCGCTCTTACAAAGCTCGAGGAACTGCCTCTGCACATAGCAGCAGACCCTTGTCCAGCGATGCCTTGAGGACAGATTCCTAGAAGGGGACTTTCCAGGCCAAAGCCTGAATCCTTTTAAAGCCTTTAACAGCACGTGACAAGCTGTCCTCCAGAGGACCGCACTGATTCACTCTCCCAGCAGCAGGGAGCAGCACCCTGGACAGCCTGTGCTTGTCAATGACAGGAAATTGAAGGGAAGGAAGGAACATGCAGAGAAAGAGGAAGAAAGAAGAGGGGCTTGGGCTGAGTGGCCCAGGGGAGCCCTCAGACACAAGCCAGCCTGCCCAAGAAGCGGGGTACAGGGAGAGCCCCAGGGCACAGCCCGCTGGCGACTATGGCAGATTAGATCCTAAAGTGAAGATTCAGTGGGGACTGAGAACAAAGCCTGAGCAGAGACTGTTCAATCCATTTTAATTAGCTGCTTCTCCAGGAGAACCAAGAGCAGCCTGCCACAGCTGCCATGGCAGAAACCCGAATGCCACAGCCCGGCCCCGGTTGGCTGCCCAGTTTCTTGTACTGCCCCACGGCCTAGCAGGTGGGTCTGAGAGCTGTGGGAGCTGACTACAGAGGACTCCAGAGCCCAGGCCAGCTCTCTCTGGTCTGGGACCCAGCTAAGGGAAAAGACAGGCGCCCAATAGAGACGTGCCTGCCTTTTCCTTGCTGCCTTTCTTCCTGCCTGCTTGCCATTGCTGCCTCCTCCTCCTCCTCCTCCTCCTCCTCCTCTTCCTCTTTCTCTTCCTCCTCCTCTTCCCTTTTCTCTTCATCTACTCTTCCTCCTCCTCTTCTTCTTTTCTTTCTCCTCCTTCTTGCTGTAGCTTTAAAAACTAAACTATTTCAAGCACAAGGAAAGGTATGTTTGAGGCCTGGCTCTGCACACAGAAAATGGAAAGCAGGTTGCCTCTGATGCTGCAGCCTGAGCTGGGCTGTCAGTCTTCTGTGGGTGAGGAGTATGTGCCAAGATACTCTGCTAGCCTTGGACACACTCTTCCAGTTTGTGCAGGCGTATTTCTGTGTTGGGTATGAACACCAGACAAAACCCACGTAAGGTTAAAGACGGGCCCTGCTGCAACGGACAGAGCCATGCTCACAGTGGCATCCAATGACTGAGAATCACTCTGAGTAAGTGGTACCAAGTCCAGAGCACCCGAGCGCCATACCATTTGCAAGTCAGCGATTAAGAGAAAGGTTGGGGGCTGGGGAGATGACCCAGTTGGTGCAGTACTTGCCATGCAAGCATGCGTACCTCAGGTCAATCTCCAGAATTGGAGAACAGTAAATAAATAAATAAATAAATAAATAAATAAATAAATAAACAAACAAATAAATAAGAGCCAGGCATGATGGCATACCCTGGTAACCCTAGCGCTTGAGAGGCTGAGAGAGGCAGGTCCCTGGGGCTTGCTGACCAGCCAGTTTAGCCAAGTCATCACGTTCCAGGCCAGTGAGACCCTATCTCAATAAAGCATAATCCCGAGGAACCACAGCTGGGGACGACCTCTAGCCGCCACATGCCAGCACCAGCGCACCTGTACCCACACACAGAACAGCAGCAAAAGTGGGGCCACAGCTCAAGGGTGGAATGCTTGCCTACTGTGTGCAAGACCCGGGGCTCCACCTTAAGTGCAGTGATGCAAAGGAAAGAAGCAGGGATTAAAAGCATACAGAGTCCAGGTCAGGGGAGTTTCTTGCTGGGACAAAAGGAAGCTTCCAAGCTGAGTAGAGGGGCTCACATATATAATCCTGGCACTTACACACCCATATCCTGGAGGCTGAGGCAGGGGGATCATGGATTCTATGCTAATCTGAGCTACAGAGTGAGACCCTGTCTCAAAAAAAAGGTGGTAATGGAAGCCAGGAAACAGTTTCATGAACGAATATCCAGTTATACAGAAACACTGGGAATTCACACCCCAGATCTCAATTTTAAACATTAACCCTTTGAGTAAGAGAGAGGGGATCAAGGCTGAAGAACAAGAGGGGCCTGGCTCCTTTCACCTCCCCGCTAAGTGTTTTGCACCCAGTTTCACAGGATAGAAACATGTACCAGGCGGGTAACAGGACCTCCCCTGAGCTCCCTCCTCCAACTCAGGCCCTTTTCCCTCCCCCGTTGCCGGATAGCAACCACCCCCCCAAAATGACTGCCTGACTCAGTAGCTGGGAGGTGGGGGTAGGGAGCAGGGGAGGGCAGAGCCACAGAGTCTTCCCAGCCTTCTCTGAATGCGTCTCACTCACACTTCACCCACCCCACCCCCAGGAGGCTGAGAGGACCCCCCCAGTGACAGCTGAGTCCCACAGCACTGCTGGACATCTGTAAATTTCAGGGGCAACCCTCCCCAGAAGATCTTGGGTCCTTCCTAATGTCCGTGACAGTGTCCCTGCTCCGATGAGGAGGGATGGAGTTATACGGAGTCCTGGCCCATCTGCAGACCTTTTCTGTTGGTTTCTGCTCAGGCACCTCACCAAAGGGACCTGGAGTTCCTTCCTGCCCGAGGCCCCCAGATCACCTGCTCACTGTGCACTGGTCCCTGTGGAATGCCCGGCCCTGGCAGCACAGCCAACACTTGGCGCGGTTGTCTCCTCCTCTTCCTGGATAACACAAGGGGCTAGCTCTGAAGCCCCCACTTTACTTGGAGCAAGGAGGCCCAGGGACCTGCATGTGATCTAAGGAGAAGAATAGCCCCTCAGTTCCAGAAGACCAGAGAGCGACCAGGCTGGGGGCTTGGAGTCTTGCGTTCAGTCAGCCCCTGTCAGTATTGACAAAGTTGGCCAAACTCCTTCAGAGTCCTCAGAGTTCAAAGGTCTTTGATTCTTCATGCGTGTAGGGCAGGCAAGCAGAGTCTGATGAGCAGCCTAGGAGGGGCCCAGCACTGGGGTGTGTCTACATGGGCTTCCAGGCACACAGGACAGGCATGGCCCCTTGTCCTTCTCTGTGGCACATACATTCTGGTGTGGCAGAGAGAGACAATAAACAATTAACATAGATAGATAGAGAGAGAGAGAGATAGGTAGATAGATAGATAGATAGATAGATAGATAGATAGATAGATAGAGATATAAATATATAGATATATCCATCCAAGTGGTAAAAACTCCTAGAAAGAAAATGCCATACCCTTAGAGAGACCCCAGATGTCGTTTGGTTCTTCTAGAGACATCCCCTCTGGAGAGGAGGCTGCCAGCCAGGGCCTTTCTGTGAAAAGTTTCAGGCAAAGGCTTTGTCAGGGTCAGACAGAGGGAACAGTGTAATGAAAGGTCCTGAGGTAGAGAAGACCTTGGCCTTATTAAAAGCCAGTGTCCCTGCTGAGGGGGAAAGGGAAGAGACTGGAGAAGCCCCATCCCCATTGTTGGAGCTCACAGTGGGGTGCTCTAGCTGCAACGGGGGGGGGGGGGGGGGGAGGGGGGTGCTGGTGCTTTGCAGCCCTGCCCACATCTTCCAATAGATACCTTCATTTTTCTAGGCCTTCCACCCATCTCCCAAACACCCGGTGGGACTCTCCCCTTTCAGATCAGCAGCCACTCCCTCTACAGAGTGGCCAGCCACTTGACTGGTCTCCCAGCCTACAGTCTGCTGCTGTGCAGAGCTCCAGCACTGGCATCCTCTACCCAGGGCTCCAGGGCTGTGCCACATTGTGCCTGGCCAGGCCTTGCAGCCTAGCCAGCTAAACTCATCCAGGACAGAGGCAAGGACAGTGAAGCCCAGTGGAGGCAGAGGAGGAAAAGGTGGAGTTGCAGACCCTCCTGACCCCATTCACATGGCGCTCACTTACAAGACCATCTGCTCAGGCAGAGCGGGCAGCGCAGGGAGGGCACTGGGGCAGAAACGGCAGCACCCGGCCAGCCACGTGCTGCCTCTAGGGCCTGCACGGCAGTCAGAGGCCCAGCTGACTGCCTGATGAAGCTGCTGACCCTGGCCAGGCTGCAGGGGTGGCAGCTCCTGGCGCAGACCCTCCCTAACAGAGGCTGGGGGCAGAGCGAGGGAGGCTTTAGTGGGAGCAGGGTGTGGGAGGGATGCGAGGAGAATGAAGTGTGTATTCCCCTTAGGGAGAAGTATTCATGGGGAACAGAGCTTCTGATGCCAGGCAGTGCTCCCAACAGTAATTAAGTGGCCCCTGCCCTGGCAACCCCTTAATTGACCATCAAAAGCTTCTTAACTGGTCAGAGTGGCCCTGACCCTACAGTTCAGATGTCAACTGGTCTACTTAAAGTCCTTCAAAGCTCCTGTGCCCTGGCTTGGTGACCTAAACCCTGACCCTGGCCTTATTTTGTGCTGTACACACACACACACACACACACACACACACACACACACACACACTCAATGTTTTAGTTTCAAAGATCATTGCCATATTTTTCAATACATTGTGTTAATTTCTTCATGCCTCAGTTTCCCTGTAATACACAGTCCGCAATGTCTTCTTTTTGGGTTCTTCTAGAGACATCCCCCAAATAGATGCTCAAGGACAATATTTGTTTTGGGAAGTGCTCTCAGAGGCAGTGTGGAGTTGTGAAATGGAAAAGAGGGGAACCAGTCCATCTGAGCCACCACTGCAGGCAACAGGGTTTTCAACTCTGGGGGGAACACCCAGAATAGGTTGCCAAGGGGCTAGGGATCTATAGAATATGTTGCCCAACTCTGACAGTTGTTGGTAAGAGGACTGGTCTCAGCACTCCAGCCTGGGACTGGCAGGTGGATGGTATGAAACTGTTCATCTCCCCGTGCACAGCGCAGAGAAGGAAGGTCTAGGAAAAGCTGTATAGAAACACTAGGCTGTGCACCAGGCAGAACTGCTCCTTGATCCACCTGGGAAAGACTACATTTCCCAACATCCTTGCAGTTTGTTGGGGTCATGTGACCAACTATAGCCAATGGGCTATGAGAGGAAGTGATGAGCAGCACATCCTGCCCAACCCATAGGCCCCTCCCCAACAATCTCTTACACTTTCTCTTCCCTGGCCTGCAGAGCCCCAGAGCAAGGGTCAACAAATGTTTTCTTTCAGTTTTCTGAAGCATACAGTCTCTGTCGCAGCGGGTCAACTTGGCTGTGCTGTGCTAAAGCAGTCTTTGACAAAATGTAACTGTGTCTCAATAAAACTTTATTTACAAAAAACAAGTGACAGGTTGTCAACCTCCATCCTAGAAGCTGGCAGAGCCTTGGGTGGGTGGAACCTGGGGGCCGTAGAGCTTCTCTGAGTGATACTCACCAGGCTCATCCGAGCCAGCATCCTCTTAGCTGTGCTCTGAGTGAGAAAATCCTGTGTTCAGATCCTCCCAAGCAGGGGTTGTAACTGATAAGGAAGGCTTCACCGAGGAGATGACATTCACGTTGAACTTCAACAAATGCATCACTGTGCTGGTGGGGAGGGTGAGGAAGGTCATCCTGAGGGAAGACAGAATTGTGTGCTCCAGCTGACAGGAGAGTCTAGAGTGTCCTGTTCACGCTGCGTGGGGGACATAAAAAGTGGTCACCAGGAAATGGAAGCTAGAAACCAAATGCTGAGTAGCAGAGCAAGGGGGAAGGGTGCACTTGGCACCTTGCATCCTCCTCCATTTCTGTACTTCGAGGCAAGTGTCAACCCTGTGCCTGGCATGCTCCTCACTGTCTCCCAGGCTTAAGTCCCACCCTCTCTCAGGACTGAACAAAGTTCCTAGTTGTTCCACGGTGCAGAGGCAACAGAGCCTCACAGCCAGAGTACAAGCTTAGAGGTGACAGTCCTGAGTTCAAACCCTGTCAATAAGAGAAGTCAATGAACAGACTAGTGACTATAAATTAACTAAGTGAATTGGGTTCAGACATCTCCCATTCCCAGATTCTACCTGACAACAGTTCTCAAAATGAGAAGTGACTTCTGGGCAAAGGTCAAAGCCAGAATCACTACTAGTAAGATGGTTCAACCATGGGTGTGACTGTGAAGCCTTTTGGGAAGACCTCACAAAGATTTAAGGCAGTGCCTTACAGAGCAGTGGTTCTCAACCTTCCTAATGCTGCAGCCCTTTAATACAGTTCATGTGGTAGTGACCCAACCATACGATTATTTTTGTTGCTACTTCACAACTGTAATTTTGCTACTGTTATGAGTCATAATGTAAATATCAGATACGCAGATGGTCTTAGGTGACCCCTGTGAGAAGGTCATTCCACCTCCAAAGAGGTTGCAACCCACAGGTGAGAACCACTCTTCTAGATCCTTCCAAAGAGACAGAGAACTTCTAAGCATATATTGAAGCCCCTTTCAGTTGGACAAGGGCTGTCTGTTTTCTTCCCAGGGTCTCCTCCCAAGCAGCATGACCAAGCCCACACCTGACTTAGATGACAGGATAAAAACAGGCCTGGGGGAAGAGATGAGTGCACTTCACATGAGGAAATGGCCGTGGTGGGTAAGGGAGACCACGGGGACTTCCACAGGCTTCAGAGTGGGGTTCAGAAGTCAGGTGAATGTGAGGCCAGGGTCGTTTCTTCTCAGCCCCCCTCCTTGGCTTGCTGATGGCATCCTCTCCATGCAGACTCGAGTCCTAATCTTCTCTGTGTTTGTGTGCTCACATGCTAACTCACATGTGAAGGTCAGAGGACAGCCTTGAGTGTCAGTTCTTGGCTTTCACTTAATTTGGAAGTGACATTAGAGCCAGGCATCAGCTTTCTGCCTTGCCAGCTGTATCCCCCTCCTAACTCTCTCTAGGACACTCTTTCCCCCCAAACACCCTAACATCTCAGCTGTGGGTCCTTCCATCTGCTCTCTTTGGCTGTCTCCTCCCACATCACTCCCCAGCCCTTTCCAGAATATTCCAGGGATTTTCCTTTCTCTGTCTTCATTCTCCGAGAGGCTGCAACTGTTCTTTCTGGCACTTTCGTTACTTCCTTGGTGTGACCTGCCCCCGGGGGATCCTTCATTAATTTCTCTCCTCCCCCTGTTGCCCTCTTCTCCTAGGCCCCTAGACCACCGCATCCATCAGCTCCCTGCACCTGTTTTAGCCACTGCCTCCTCCTCCTCTCCTCCCGGGAATGGCATTCCTTCCTCAAACTGGGCTGCAAGCATTGTCCCCCTGCCTCGGAGCAGTGGCACTGCAGGGTGGGGCTCCCAGAGGGCTGGTTCGTACCGTTTTATTTTTACAGTGTCCTTGGGCTGATCAACGTGTTTGTGAGTTTGTGCTGGGTGAAAAGGGACCAAGACTGCAAATAGCACTTAAAATTAATATAGGTCAGTTTCTGTGTGGTGTCCCCCAAGGGTCCTGGTGTGGGAAAGCCTGTCGTCTGGGGCTCAGCTCTATAGAGGCAGCCGCTGTTGCCCTTGGGGAAGATGCTTACAGAAGACTAGGAAGAAGCAGTGAGCAAGAGAAATGGGCCAGCTGCTCTTCTGGGGCTGGGGGTGGGGGTGGGGGACTCCCTTCTCCTGAACCCCTAGGTCTGAGAACCCTGATGCTGTGCCATGGCTGGCATGTGGGAGAGACAATCCCATTCCTTATAAAAATGTAAGACACTCATCTTATACCCACTCTGCTCTGTGTTCTCAGATAAACTGCTTGACTTCTCTGGTCCTTGGTGGTCCTTTTTGAAAAACAGGAAAGCTGTTCCCCAGAGAAGGGTCAAAAGCATTTGTAAAAGAAAAAGGACATTCGGGAGGCAGAGGCAGAGGTAGGCAGATCTCTGTGAGTTCCAGGCCAGCCTGAACTACAGAGCGAGTTTCAGGACAGCCAGGGCTACACAGAGAAACCCTGTCTCAACACCGCCCCCTCCCCCCAAAAAAAAGAAAGAAAAGGAGGAATGGCCACACTTATCTCTCCCAACCCCCTGGTCCTGGGAATTCCCTTCTCCAGCAGAAGAAAAGGAGGCCCAAATTCCACAAGAGTTAAATAGATGCAAGTGTGTGAGCAGAGCCCTACAGCTGTGGCCCAGCACCACACCTGGGTGCAAGGGACACTCCCAGCTGCCTTTCTAGCTCAGGATAGCTAGTTCTAGCTCCCAACACTCAGGCAAAGGGCTATGAGCACCAACCTCATCCAACTGAAAGTGCTGAGAACAATCTTCCAGCCCGGCTCAGAGCTCAAAGGCACCAGAAGGAACTGAGCAGACAGGGTGCCTGTGTCTGTGGCACATGGGGCACAAAGAAACAACCAGAGAAGATGTAGTGACAGACCAAACAGAGTAGAAGCCTACTGAGGGAGAATAAAAACAGGGAACCCAGTTTAAATCCAGGAAGTCCAGGAGGCAGGAAGATGCATCTCTGAAAGGACCTTCCTCCTTCCCTGGAGGAAGGAACAGATGCCACCCAGGCAAATGCAAGGGAAGAGTGTGTTTTGACTTCATGTAGAAGACAGAGCTCAGGCAAAGGCCTTGAGTCAGGAAAACGCACGGGGTTCTTTTCAGAGGGTGCAGAGAGAGTGCTACAGGCTAAGGGTAGAGACGGTCAGATCGGCCCACCCAGGGTAGCAAGCATGTGAACCAGAGAGGATTTTAAGAAAGTGATGTGGTGTGGTTTTTGTGTTTCCCTTAGCTGCTGTCAAGAGGCTGAAGAGCAGATGTGAACAGGAGGGGACCCCAGAGGAGTGTCTCGGCCAGGGATGACAACAACCAAAATGGAGTCAACATCGGCTTCTGTTCCCATAGACCTAACTTGTCCAACCCAAAGAGACCTTGCCCATTTGCCTGGAGTGAAGGCTGTCCTCTGGAAATAGAAGGGCACTATGCAAGACTCGGCAGCGAGGGATGGGCTCTGTTTAAGGTCCCCGCCTCACCTCTTCCCCTCATGTGCCCCTTAAGAGAGGCAAGGCTGTGGGTCAGCTGGTCACGTGGACTCAAGATACTGGGCTGCAGGAGCCTACTGTCTTAGGAGTTTTCTTTCTGTGCTTTAAAGAAATTTCTGGACCTCAAGATTCCTGCATCCTGGGTTTTTGTTTGTTTTATGAATCGGGGTCTCATGTAGCCCAGGATGGCCTTTAATCCACAGTATAGCTGAGTATGGCCTTGAACTTCTGATCTTCCTGCTTCCACCTCCCATGTACTAAGGTTATAAGCATGTACCACCATACCATGGCTATTGGATGTAAATTTCTTTTCAATAGTGTGTGTGTGTATGTGTGTGTGTGTGTGTGTGTGTGTGTGTGTGTACATGTGGCTGAGTATGTGTGTGCAGGTGTGTACATACGCATGTGGAAGCCAAGGTCAACCTTGGGTGTCCTTCCTTAGGAGCCATGCACCTTTTTCCTGAGACATGGTCTCTTATCCAGACCTGGAGCTCACTGATTAGTCTATCGGGGAGGGCAGAGCCCAGCTCCTCCTGCTCCACCTCCCTAACACTGGTACTACAAGCACTCACACCTTGCCTAGTTTTGTGTTTGTGTATGCATGTGTGCGTGCAGAAGCCATGGCTTGATATTAGGTATCTTTTCCACCTTATTTGTTGAGATGAGGTATTTCACTGAACCTGAAGCTCACTGATTTGGCAGACAAAGTGGACAGGAGGCTCTGGAGACTCACCTGTCTCCACCCCAATGGCGCTGGGTTACAAGCTCATGCTGCCACGTACGACTTTTTGCATGAGAGCTGGGCATCTGAACTCATGTCTTCGTGCTTGCATGGCAAGTACTTTTCAGATGAGCCACCCCCCACCAGCTCCTGTGCCCAGCTTTTTAAGCATGGGCTCTAGGGATTGAACAAGGTCCTTGTGTTTGCAAGGTAAAACACTTTACCAACTAAGCCATTCCCCGAAACCTGTATCCTGACCTCTTAATCAATATGGTGAGAATGGCACATATCATCCTCTAAGAAATATGAGACTTTGAGAACTATGACTGCAAGACAGGAAGGAGGCTCTCTGGCACATAGTTGGCATGTTCTAGTTCTAATTCCTGTTGCTCTTATAAAATGCCCTGAAAAAAAGCAACTTAGGAGGGCAAGGGTTTGCTTTATCTCACAATTCCAGGTGGCAGTCAACCATAACAAGAAATCAAAGCAGTGACTTTAAACTCTCACTTCACATCCATAGTCAAGAACAGAAAGAAATGGATGCACTCATGCTTGCTTGCTTGTGCCCAACTTGATTTCTCTCCTCCTATACAGTCCAGGATCCAAGCCTAGGGAATGGTACTGCCTGTGGTGGACTGGTCTCCCCACATCAATTAAATGCAGTCCTCCACAGACATGCCCAATCCAGTGTGGACAATCTCTCATTAAGTCTGGCTTATGTCAAGTTGACAGTAAAGCTAACCATTATAAAGTGCTTGGTGACTTCTGTGCCTTGTCTTTGAGGAAGGGAGCTCCAGAGGAGCCATCGGTTAGCACACAGTATTTATATGAAGAAAATCGAAGGGGACTTCTCACGCCAGCACCATGCCCACTGTCTCATGGTTGGAAGAGGTAACAGGTTTGATAGGCGCATGCTTTGCTCTGGCTCAGTCTCCAGGAGCAGGCAGGAAGTGAGCAGCCCTCAGGATAAGGAGGATCCAGCCCGGGTACTGCTATAGTCCCAGTGTCCAACAGCAAGGCCGTTAGGAACATGGCTAGCGATGAGGCCTGGCCCCATTTCCTTCCAGGCTCACCCCATCTCCTGCTTTAGCCAACCAGCAGGTGTGTCCTGCCCCCCAAAATATGAGAGGAGATAGACTGTATGCCCACCTGCACCATGGATGCCCATGTAGCACAATTCGCAGCATAGCCAAACAGTTCAGATTGCAGCATGGTCCCCCGGGATCAGGTAAGAAAGATGCTCTGAGATACAGGGTGGTGTGCCCTGGTGGTTTGGGAAGTGACTAGGGCATATCAGGGACTCAGAGCCATTGGCTGGCCTGGCTCTGACTCCCTAAACACAAGTGACTTAGGTCTGAGAGCCCTATCACACCTTATGATCAAGCATAGCCAAGACCCTGGGTACTGTGGTGATGGAGGGGTGCATAATTCAGAACTCTGGAGTCAGGGGCATGTTCTGGCTATGGAGACCTGGCTTGGAGGCACAGCTGCACATGGACCCTCAGGAAGACCCCTGCACCTTGACTCAGAAGACAGACTGGATCAGGCTTTTGGGACTTGAGGAAGAGCTGGGAGGAGGCAGCGGAGCTCAAAACAGGAGCTTTCACTTCTGCTGCTTCTCTGACTTTCATCTCGGGTGCCTCAAGTCCTGCTTGAAAATAGAGTATAAATAAATGATCAGACAGTACGACAGTGCTCGTTCCCTGCCAGCCAGTGACCTTGAAAGGGTCTTCAGGATGCTTTTGTTCTCTTCTGGTTCCTGTCACACTTGTTCACTCAACAACACTGTCTGGGCCAGCTCAACACGCAGGCAGGAGACCTGCCTCTGCCCTCAAGCACCTTCCCAGTCCGATGGTGCAGTGGTCATAAGCAGACCAGTACTCTAAGCCCGGAGGCCACAGGAGACCACTGTGAGTCTGGGGCTCTCAGCCTGAATGACACAGGAGTCATAGACTGAGCTGGTAGATACAGGTCTCCTTGGTCCACTCGGGTATTACAGGGTCTGCATTAGTCCAAGAGTAAGGGATCATGCAGTAAGTCAGGGGGTCTTCCAGCCACTGGATCATGGAGAGAATGCTGGAGGTGCCGATCTGTGTGACACAGGCAGGGAAGTCTGGAGCTAAGAATCGGGAAGTTGTTAATGTATAGCCAGCATTCATGTGGCTGTCCCAGTGTCCCCAAGTGTCCCAGCATGGCCTTAGAAAGGGATGAAGTCCTCACAAGTGTAAATATATGTGATCTGTCAAAAGGAACAATATCAAAGCCACATTGACATGAGGGCACAGTCCTCATGTAGATCACACAGGGCCGGCTCCGGAGGAATCTGGTCTTTCCGTGTCTCCCTTCAGTGAACCAGGAGAGATGCCTGGGCTGTCCTCAAATGAGAGGTAACAACCAGAGTCCAAGACACTTCCATATTTTCCTACCAACATCCCTCTGCTTCGACTTACTGGTCCAGAAAACGGGCACATGCCTCCTCTCAGAGTGTTGAGACCAACGGACTGTGACAACAGATGCCACCGTGACTTCCATTTAAGGGTCCGGTGCACAACAGTTGCTCAGAACCCTCACAACTGTCTCCCCTAACAATGCTGCTGTGAACGCTGTTGTTGAGTCTAGCAGTCCCTGGAGAAAAATGCAGGAACATGGCCTAGGAGTGAGCGAGTCACGCGTCCTCAAGGGCCACCCACCAGCCCAGCCTGCTACCACTGCTCTGTGGCTGGTTCGCACCAGCTGTTAAGCATGCTCTGACTGAACATGAGCATCTGTCAGGTAAGAATGAGAGTCTGGTGACAGCATGGGGCTCCCAACTCAAGGCCACCCTCCTGGATCTCACAGGACTGTCCCCTAGAGGACAGAGACGGAAGACATGAGACTTGTTCTGAGTGTCTGTCACAGTGTTCCCTGTCACTCAGAGAACAGAGGGCTCCCACTGCAGAGAACGAGTCCCCAGGCAGGGCACTGGATCACAAACAAGGGGAGTTCACAGTGGCTGGCTGGGCCAGGGGATTTATGAGGAAGATGCTGATGAAGGTTCAGGATGAGGGTCTAAGGTATAAATAGCACAGAGCAGAGACGTCAGCTGCCTTCTCGGGGCTGGACGATAGTCCTGTTCCCGTTCCCTCTTTTTAGGGAGCAAATTCATTCTTTCTGCTCTAGACTTAAGATCCAAGGCAGAGGGGCTGGAGAGATGGCTCAGCGGTTAAGAGCACTGGCTGCTTTTCCAGAGGTCCTGAGTTCAATTTTCAGCACCCACATGGTAGCTGACAGCCATGTATAATGGCATCAGATGCCTCCTTCTGGCATGCAGGTGTACATGCAGACAGAGCACTCAATAAATAAATTTAAAAATTTTAAAGAGAGAGAGAGACAGAGGGAGGGAGAGGGAGAGGGAGAGGGAAGGAAGGAAGGAATTAAGGAAGGAAGGAAGGAAGGAAGGAAGGGAGGGAGGGAGGGAGGGAGGGAGGGAGGAAGGAAGGAAGGAAGGAAGGACCAGAGGCAGAGTCTTTAAGTTGAGTTTAGATCATGTGCCTCAGTGAAGTCATGGCTCCTCAGATGACAGTGGTGCCCCAAGACTGAACCCAAGAGGAAGACAGCTTCATGTGAGATTGCCATTTAAAACTTTGAAGTGAGCAGGGTGTGTCTGGCGGTGTGGCTCAGTGGCAGAGCACTTACATAGCACACCCCAGGCCCTGGGTTCCATCCCCAACACCACAAAACCAAATCAAACAGGTGTTGTGTGTATGTGGCCCAACCCTACAACTGTGTGTAAAGACAGCAAAGGACCCAATGGGAAAGGCCCTGTGCATGGCCACCCTGGGCAGAAGAGCTGTCATCCTTGGAAACACTGTCAGGGGTCCCATGATCTCCCCATGCTAGAGCCCCCGCCGGACAGCGTGGGCATCTTTGGATTGAGGCCTCTCCTTGAGAGACAGGAAAGGGTTCGCTCTGCTCCTTGGAGGAAGCACCGTGTATTTTCTGAGTGTCTACTTTGTGCCCAGCCTCGGCCAACTTTGCTCCAGGAAGCCCTGAGGTAACCAGTCTTTCACTCGGCGCTTCTCAGTGGGGACCAGCAAGGGGCATTGCTGGGCTCTGAATCTGTCCTGAGGCTGGAGTACCCTCACCTCCAGATGCCATGGGGCAGGCTGAGCTCTGCTCACTCATCCTGCCCTTACAGGAGGGCTGGGCTCACCTCCAGGATGAACCTCTCAGCATTTTCTGTGAACATAAATGACACCTCCCCATTCACCGAGCCTCCTGCCCGGGAGTCTCCAATTTCACCATTAGCTCATTGAGCAGTGGCAGCATTCCCAACCTCATTCAGGAATCTCCATCTTCTGCAGGACAAGGGGGACAGCAAGGAGGTGGGGGTGGGGCCAGGGGACCTGACTGGCTTCAGACTAGCACCTTCCTCATGGCCATCCAGGGGCAGGACTTTGGGCCCAGTGGGATCCCTCTACCCCAATGCAACCTCTCTAAGCCATAGGTCTATGTTCCTAAACCACAGCATGGCTGTGACAGGATACCCGGGACATGTGTGCAGCGTAAGAGGGTCAGATGACATGGGTGTAATGCGGCACTATGAGCTGAGGTATGCTAGCAGCAAAGGCCCTTCTGTAAAGACCAACAAGCCTAAGTCATCGCTCTTGGCACCAAGAGATGGCTCATGAGTAGAACTGAGCCACCAGGCCCCAGCTGAGAAAGGAGAGGTGTGACCATCCTCCTGTGAGAGTCAAAGGCATTAGGGGGTGAATTCAGGGTCTGTTGAAACCCTCCTTTTAGGGGCTGTCATTAAATGGGATGATGACAATGGCAGTGGTTATGGTCCTATTTGTTTCTGTAGTGACTCTCAGTTTTATCTCTTTCCATCCCTGTCACACCTCCCCAGTGAAAACGCCATTGCCTCCTCTACTAGACAGATAAACACTCGAGGCCCAGGGGCCAAGGTGACTCTCCCAAAGCCACACAGCTAAAAAGTATATGGATGCCACCCCCAGTCTCTGAGGGATCCCTCCAAGCTCTAGCTGGGATGTGGGCAGCATGGCCCACGAGGTGCAGCCCAGAGAAGCCTGCGAGCTCAGCTTCTCTGCACTCTCGCCCACTGCACACTGAGTCACGGGGAGCAACCTCGGGGGTCCACCGAGTTTCCACTCTAGAGTCAGCCAGGGCGGGCAGCTCAGACACCTGCAGCTAGTGGCCAGCGTCCCTCATACCTTCAACCACAGGCAAAATATGGTGTCAAGACACCTGATGTGTTAAAATAGAAATAATTACCTGACCATTAAAATTAAGAAAAAATGTCATCCTTGTAACTAAAACCCTTAGGCCCCCTGTGAATCAAGAAAATGCCCACTGTCCTTCCAGCCAGTGGGTAGTCCAAATTTCAGAAAGCCTTGTTCTCTGTTCTATTTTATGGTGTGTGCGTGTGTGTGTGTGTGTGTGTGTGTGTGTGTCTAGGGATGCACTGGCACTGCTCAAGTGTAGGGATCAGAAACAACTTTTGAGTCAGTTCTCTCCTTTTACCATCTGGGTTCTGGGGCTCAAACTCAGGTCATCAGGCTTGGGTGGCAAGCTCCTTAACCCACTGAGCCATCTTGCTAGCCCTCAACCCTTTTCCTTTCCAGTTAAAATGTTCACCTGATAGTTCATTGACAAAGGAACTATTTGGCAATTGAAAAGCAGAGCCTATTAATGTCATCATAACAGTGGAACGTCCAGCCTTGATATCTGCGTGTGGACTTTCACAGTTCCCTCAGACTTTTCAGGCTGACCAAGATGCTCGGGGGCTGCAAGACATGCTGGGAGCTGCAAACTCCCAGATGAAGACTTGGAAAACCTGGAACCTCGTCTAATAGGCACCATGGCCTCCTTGCTGTGAACTCTTGGGTGAGCCCTGGACCGTTCTGAGACCCACTCTCCTCATTTAGAAGACTCACCTATACGTCCGGGAGTCTACCCACTCTGCTTGAGGTCTCTCAATGAGTCTCAGGCTCAGACGTATGAACTTAGGGGGAGGCTCTTTTGCTCAGTGCTGGAGCTGGCTCCTGTGCCCACACAGCTTCAGACTGAGGGCAGCTCAAGCCTGCAGCTTAACCCATCTTGCATAGCAGGAAGCCGAGACTTCAAGGGATGGGCCCATCCTCCATCCCCCTATCAACCAGGCTCTGGGATGAGCCATTCTCTGGCCCTGCCTCCTTCTGCATAAGTTGAAGAGAGAGGAGCAAAGGCTACATCCTCTCTCACAGTGGCACAAAGGCCCCCCCCCCCATCATTAACCCCATGTCACAGGAGGACACAGAAACAGACTGGTTGTATAAACCCAGTGGTCCCACTATAAAGTGTGTAAATGTTACAATAGTGTGGGTGTAGTCCTTCTGCTCATCACAGAGGTCCCCACCTTAGTGGTGGGCAGCTCACAAGTAACAAGTAGCAGTAAAGTACAATATGGAGATATGGCAAGGCCAAGAGAGCCCAAGACAGGTCCCCACCCAGGGCAGGGTGGAAGGAGGCTGATTAGAGGAACAGAGTAGACGGTGATGCTATACGAAACTCTATGCTGTGAGGGACAGAGTGTGGATCAATTGAGGGACACAAGTTTGGGGTGCTCACTCTACCCTCTCGGAAGGGGCTGTGGGGCTAACAAGGCAGGAGGTGGTACCTGCAACACAAAGCTGCCGAGGACGGGTGAATCACATCATCATCTCCACACCCAGCAACCTCCACTCTTGAGGGTCCCATGGTCACCAATCTGGAATCCTGCCTTCGGTGTCCCTCTCTTGATGACCTTGAGTCTTGTAAGGCTCAAGATCCCCCAGCCAAGGGACCTATGAGTGTGGGGTAAGGCAGGTTCTTTATTTTTGTGTTTGTGACCCACCTAACAGCCAGGGGAATTCACCATGATGAACAGAAGCTGCGGGGTCACCTTGATGAGCAGAGTAAGGGTGTAGCTTCATCTGTGCCAGCACATAGTAGGTACTCAGTGGTTTTATGGGATGAATAGAGGTGAAGCCAGGGCCACTGCAGGTGAGGTTCAGGACCCCAAGAGAGGCTTCTTCCAGTCTATCTTCCCCTAGATCTTGGTCACTGGGGGCATTTATCAGACCTACTGTGAGCCAGGCACTCCCCCCTTCATTTGCTTCTCAGAGGCACACAGTGGTGCTATGAGGCATGAGGCGGGAAGAATCTGGACCCATCGTCACTCACTCCGTGAAAAAGTGCAGAGCTGGAATTTTGACTCAAATCTAACTAACTTCAGAATCCTCTTTCTTAGTCACTGTTTTACTGATTCTCTAAACTCCAACCACGGGAATTTGCCTCTTTAGTTTAGCCATCTGTTGTTCAATATTTGAGGTCTGTGTTATGGTATTTCATCAGACATTTACACTGTAGTATGAATGTATATTTTGATAAGAGCATCTGGGGTATGCATATGTTAATAAAATGTCCACGTTAATATTATTACTGTGGCTGGGCAGCGGTGGCACACGCCTTTAATTCCAGCACTCAGGAGGCAGAGACAAGAAGATCTCTGAGTTGGAGGCCAGCCTGGTCTACAGAGTGAGTTCCAGGTCAGCCAGAGCTACAACAGAGAAACCCTGTCTCAAAAAAAAAGAAAAAGAAAAAGAAAAATTATTACCGTGTTAATGTTATCACATTTACTACTTGTCTGGAGTATTATGAGCCCCTTAGAGACATTAGATCATTTCATCTTCACAACCCTCTGGGAGAGTCAAGATGATATTTCAACAAAGATTCACCTCCACCTTACCCCCACCCCATTGCCCTGATTTGGCTGCTAAAAGCTTTTCTCCTATCTCTCCATGAAAGCACATCCTACAGACCCAGCCAGCCCAGGAGACTGAAACTTTGTGACCTTGAACATTTCCCTTGAATGTTCCTGCTGAGCAAATAGTCACCAGGTAAGAGAGATGCTACTTCTCCAGATAAAACAACCGAGTGATTTTCTGAGTCACTTGGAGCCCAGGGCGGTGGCTCCAGGGTGGAGGGTTTCCTAGCAGATATCCAGGGTGGAGGGTTCCTAGCAGATACAAGGAGACTTTGGATGCCATACTCCATAGGAAAACTATGTGGGGGGGGGAGAACTCAGAGCTCTCCAGTGTCCTGAACTGAGAGCATTGCTGAAGGGTGTCTGGAGACACCCAGACAAGGGAATGAGAATGACATGTAGGTTCCAAGGTTCAAGTTCAGAACAACGAGAAACAGAAACCTGGATGGGCCAATCACTGGTCAAGTCAGATGGCAAACGCCATCAGGTCACTCTCCCACTAAGATTCACCCTGAATCTCGTTTCTAGGCATCTAATTCCAGCTGCCCAGGAGGCTGAGGCAGGAGGATCACAAGTTCAAGGCCAGCTTGGGCAACTTAGTGAGCCCTTGTCTCAGAATATAAAGTAAAATAAAATAAAAGCAATGGAGGATCCCTGGCTTAACCATGAGTCAGTCTGGTTCTAGATTCAACCACCAGTCCAAAAAAAGAAAAGAGGCAAGTTCCCAAACCATCCTGTGTGCAAAGGTGGCTCACAGCCTTTATTTATGATCCCGGAAAATGGCTGCACCTCAACACCACCCTCGGGGAATCGGTCACATGCTCTTTCAACCAGCATGCCCCAGATTTGAGGCCCACTGAACTGTTCTCTGCCCTGGACAGCTCCTTGAGTTTCAAGCCTCTGTGTTTCTGCACATCTCACGGCCTCTCCTTTTCCAAGACCCTGTTACTATCCAGGCCAACTCCATCAGTGTGCATTTTGAGGGAGGGAGAGAAAGGCATATTCCCATTACTTTTATTACAGTCCGTTGTCTCTTTTATTATTAGTTGTTAATTTCTTATGTTCCCAGCACATAAATTGAGCTTTATTACAGCTCGTACATGTAAGAAAGCCATAGCTTCTAGGGCTCTGGATATTGGTGACTTCAAGCTTCTACTGCCCCCAGTGCCCTCCTTTCTGTTATCTGTCACCCTCTAATGCACAGCTCAGAATGACCCAGAAAGGTAGACAAGTGACCTTTAGAGGCCTGGCATCTAGCTCAGACCTAGTGAAGGGAGGAGGGGTCGGCCAGAGAGCCTGGCCGAATGGCTCTAATACTGATCACTTCTGACTTTTTACCTAAGACTTAAGACCTAAAAGGTTTTTTTTTTTCTTTTCTTTGTAAAGACATCGTCTCATGTAGCTCAGGCTAGCCCCTAACTGCCTCTGGCTTGATCTCCTGAGTGACGGGATTACAGGCAAGTACCACCACGCTGGGTTTATACAGTGTTGGGGTTGAACCCAGGGCTTTGCGAATGCTAGGTGAGTACTCTATCAACTGAGCAGCACCCCCCAGCACCCCAAAGACAAATCATTACATCTAAATTATAGACTTTTCACTAAGCCTTTAGCCAGTCTAACAGCTTATTCAGGCAGCGCGCCAGCCTCCAGGTCCTCTGTCCCCTGTGACTCTGGAAAGCCACAACCCAGGTGACCCAGGCCAAGGAGAGGGGTAGGCAGTCAAGAACCACAGTCAAGCAACCTATGGGCTCTAAACAATTCAGGCTGCGTAGGAACACTCTCAATCACCACGGACACATAGCACCCACATCCAGGCTTCCTGCAAGTCATCATTCTGTCCCCCTGCCTCCCACTTAACCCTAAGAATTCCCTTGAGCCCTAAGCAGGGACTTTTTGTCCATTTCCCTCTCCTATTTCATAGTGATCTGTATTCCCAAAGCTTGCCCAACACTGTCAACAAGTACGAGAATGAAAGCGGCTGACAGCAGAAGGGGCCAGAGACGCTCATCCACACAGCCTGTCCTTCCCAGGTGGCTGCTGGAACACACTTCATTTCATCGATTCTCCTTTGAGTCCATTGAATGTCCTGACCCCGTCCTTCTCTATTCTGACATGCAGGTTCACGGTCAATTCTTCCTTATGTGAACTCATCAACTGTTTACACCCCAAACCTCATTCATCCACAGTGAACACTCAAGGCTCCAATCTAAGTACATCGCCACCTTCCCAGGTTCATGGGGCTGGGGCAGCCTTCCTCCAAGGCATACCCGTGGCTTGTATGTAGAGAGGCTCCATCCATGGACTGTTGGGTAAAGAGGGTCCATCTGTACAACCATTGAGACTGACCCTGGCAGAAACGAATTTAGAACAGATAGAGTAGCAGAACCTGTGTCACATGTTAAACATACACAACATGAGTTTGACGTAAGCAGCTGACTCTGCCAGTGACCTTGACAATCTGCCTCATGACGCTCCTTTGGAGCCTGACCACAGGTCACTGCAGCTCAGAGGTCACGCTCATGTCTCCTCTAGCTCTCAGAACTCGCTGACCCCGCCCACCATCACTGCCGGTGGGGCAGGTGTTTTAAAGCAGCATAGATCAATTGGAAAAGTGGATTATCCCCAGTTAGTGACTAATAATAAGATAATAATGCTATAACCACCCTCAAAAGTGCGTAGGAGCTGAAGAAAATGTGGCAAGAGTCGAAAAATTGAATTAAGTTATGCAAAAAAAAGAAAGAGAAAGAGAGAGAAAAAACCAAAAGCATGTGGCCTTGCAAAGAGGCAAAGAGCAGTTAATTTAGCATCAGAATTAAATTACCCATCTGTTGTAGATGAATTTAGCATGGCAAAATGAAGAAGAATGTATTTAAACCATCGTGAGCTTATAAATCCAATAACGTTGGAATCTCACTAAGATGTCTTAGTTTACATTTAACCTGTAACGTCTTCCCACGATTCTCAGCGTGGCCGGGACTATGCACGTCGCTCCTCGGCGAACATCTCAGCTCTGACCTATCAACTGTCTCTTGTTTCTAAGTCTGTACCTGGGACACACACACACAACACACACACGCACACCACACGCACACCACACGCACACCACCTGAGCATTGTTCCCAGGCCCCCACAGCCTCTTTATCTTCCCTTTGGTCTCAGCTCCTTAAAGGCGCTTCTCTGACTGCCTTCTCCCTCCATCTCCTTCCTCCCATGACTCCGTCCACTTGTCTGATGCTGTGACAGAATACTAGCGATGGGATAATTTACAAGGAAAAGAGGGTGAGGTTTTGTTTAGCAATTGTTTGGGTGACTGGGAAGTCAGTGTTTGGCATGGCAGGCATTAGAAAGTCGAATCAGTCAAGAGTGACAGAGGAAACAAAGACCAAGCTCCCAAGAAAGTTTTCCCACTCCTGTAGGGAATGTTTTTCTAAACATTCAGCCCCATTCCTTCCAACACCTACTTCTGGGCCCCTTCTTGCACGCTGTTTTCAGTGCATGGGCTTCTAGGAGCCATTCACACCCCAGCCCTGGGGTGCACATCCTGCTCCCAGCTCTAACCCCACCTTACAATCAGAAACAACTAGCTACAGGCAGCGCTGTGGTTGCAGGCAGTGCTGTGGTTATAGGCCCCGGGGCGTGATGGGGTGGCTTGTGGTGAGTGGTGGGGTCCAAGGGCTGAGTAGCCAGAGGGCTGTGCCACTCGTTCACTGTGGCCTGGAGTGGGAACCAGACCCAGTGGGCCTCGCTCTTCTCATCTGTGAAATTGCCCCCCTCAGGGACCCACTTTGAAGATCTGATAACTGGAAGTAAGGCAAGTCCAACAAAGCCTAAATAAAGTCAGTCCTGTGTGCATGGTGTGTGTGTGTGTGTGTGTGTGTGTGTGTGTGTGTGTGTGTGTGTGGTTTACATGTGCATGGCCCACGCCTATTCACAAAGGTCAGAAGACAGTTTGTAGGAGCCAGCTCTTCCCTTCCATTATGTTGGTTTCTGGGATTGCTGCATCCAGGTCCTGTTGACCTGATGCTTGGCCTCAAGCATCTTTAGACCTGTCGAGCCGTCTCACTGGCCCCTGCGTGCTTATTTAAAATTGTTTGCTTGTTTTGAGACAGGGCCTCGTGTAGCTCAAGCTGGCCTTTAATTCCCTATGAAACTAAGGATGACCTTGAACTCCTGATCTTCCTGCCTCCATCTCCCAAGAGCTGAGATTACAGGTGTGTGTTACTGCACATAGTTGATGCAATGCTAGGAATTGAGCCTGGGGCCTTGTGCGTAGTAGGCAAGCACTCTCACCTGAGCTATATCCCCAGCCCTAAAGCCTTTTTAACATGGACTACCCAGGTATACATTAAAACAGGGAAAATAAGAGAGACCCCTGCTAACTCATCACCAAGCTCCCAGAACGACCAAGCTGTGACCCACCGCACTTTCACCCATTTCCCCCACTTAGATTATTTAGAAACAGATTTCAGCCAGCAATGGTGGCACACACCTGTAATCCTAGCACTTGGGAGGCAGAAGCAGGCAGATCTCTGTGAGTTCGAGGCCAGCCTGGTCTACAGAGTGAGTTCCAGGACAGCCAGAGTTACAACAGAGAAACCCTGTCTTGAAAAACAAACAAACAAAAAAGAATCAGATTTCAAATTCCATAATCATACTTTTATGTATTTAATTTGCTTTGTTTATTGGGGGAAAAGAATCTCATTATTTAGCCCAGACTAGCCTGGAACTTGAGACCCTCCTGCCTCATCTTCCTGAGTATACCTGGTATCACGGGTCTGTACAACCAGCTGGAACCCTTTAAAACACAATCACAAAATTGTTATCACTTCAAAAAAAAATAATGAACATAATACTGTTGTCTTAATCTGGAATTGACCTATGTCTGCATCAGCCGTGTCTATGTCTAAAGACCTCAGAGATGGCTTAGCCTGTGGAGGAAGCCCAATGCTCCAGTGTGCCAAGCACCCAGCTCTCGGCATCTCAGAGGCATCTCCATTTTGTAAGCTGGTTTTCTCTGTGGCCATTTACATACTGGCTACTTTGCAATCCTGTTTAAGATGCAGCTCTCGTGGTAGACAGTGAATGGTGTTGAGGAAAGGAAACGGCAGCAAGAACATTCCAGAAACATTTGCTCCCTAACATAAAGCTTGATCTATCTTAGACACCAGAGAACTCAGACCCAACTGAATATAATCAGTCCAAGTTCATCTCAAAGAAGGAAGAACCGGGGGCAGCCAGGCCACATGAAAATAAGTATCTCTGTTAGGTTTTGGCTTGCTGGCGGTCGGGACAACTGAAGTCCTGTTGTACAGCCTGAGAGGTGTTGATGAGAAACTGGTCCACAGAGCAGGACAAAGACAGAGCAGAACTAGAGCTGAGCATTCAGGAGCCTCAGACACACACCAGAGCTGATGTTTCAATCCAGTGGGAAAAGGAGACATTGTTTATTAATGATGCCTGTGCAAGCCGCTATCTTTTGGAAGCAAGTTAAAACCTCATGTTACATTATACACGTAAGCCCCAGGAGGACCGGAGAGTTAACAGCCGAGAAACATTTTTTAAAGCAATAGATATCTTGAAACAGAATGTAGGAGATGGCAAGAAATATAGTCTCAGGTATCAAAAAAGTCGTGTTTTAAAAGAAAGACACAGGGCTGGGGAGATGACTCACTCAGTGGGTAAAAATGCTGATTGTGCAGACATCAGGGCCTGAGTTTGAATTCCCAGCACCCATGTAAAAGCCAGGTATCCCAGAGGTGAGATGCAGAGACAGGAAGACCCTGAGAACTGGATGGCCAACCAGCCTAACCAAAATGTTCAGCGTCTAACTCAGAGGAGACCGCATGCCCAGTCAATAAGATAGAACGTGACAGAGCAGGCCTCCCTGCGCCACCCTCTGACCCCTGCAGATGCAAACTCATGCACATACCACCACCCTCATCGCCACTCACAATAAATTACTTAAAACTTAAAAAGACGTTTCGTTACACAAGCATTACCTTTATGACAACAGACATCATTGATAAAGTCAGTACAAAAACAAGAAATTTGAGTCTAAAACTATTTGTGGCACAGTTGTGGCATAAAAGGTCAATGAAGAGCAGCCACAAACTCGTAATAGACAAGGAGGGCTGGAGTTGGACAAAGGTGAGGCTGAGTGGGACACAGCACGTGTCTAAGTGGCCAGCAAACACGAAAGATGCACAAGTTTTTAATCAGAAATTGAAATTATAGGGACTATGAGATTCCACGCTGCTTCCATCACCCAGGCAACAGTCCTAAATGAAGCGAGCACCTATTGTCGAAGTGGCTGAAGGGGAGTGGATGGCTCTTGAGTTGCTAGAGACGGCGTGAAAACGTTACAAAGTTTTAAGAAGAGCAATCTGGCAACATTGTCTAACATCAAAAATACATATGCCCTTCCAGAGAGCAACCTGCTGCTGGAACTGCATTCGCTGGGGATGAGAGCTCTGGTTGGAGAATTGGTGCGCAAGCATGTTTTCCGTAACATTGTTTAGAGCAGAGGGTGAAAAATGGGAATGAAGTAAATGCTGTCAGTGAGGGGAGAGGGGGAAATCAGAGCACTCATCCCTGTGAAAGCTGAAGCGCTGCCATCTTAAGACTGGACCTGAGTTTGCTACAGACCTCGAGAGAGTCCCTCAAGTGTGGTTGTTTCGATGGGGAAGGAGACACGAAGCCCCTATGCCTCCTGCCCTGCCAGGTCATGTGTGTGGGTGTGTGAAGCTGTTTTCTTGGCTGTGGTTCTCGTTGATGTTTTGTGAATGTGCACGTGTAGACACGCCAAGCAGTCAACAAGGACACGAAAGAGACAGGGGAGAGATGTGTCTGCAGAGAGGAGGAGGTGACAAAAGAGAGACCGGGCACAGCTGGAAAGGGACAGGCCTGCAGGCTTGAGCCAGTTGGTGGCTTTTACCAGTTGTCTGCCTGGGTGTCACACATAAGAACAGAGGGGGCTGTGGAAGGTGCAGAAATCCAGAAAGCCTGTCAGAGGAGGGGCGGGGTGAGCCTGGACCCCTGTTCGGGGAGAGTTGGCTGGCTGCCGAGAAAGGTAGGCTGGGATGATAACATGGGATCAAGAGATGGGTGGGGCAGTGCTGCAGCCTCAGCCCCCCCGGAGCACCCTCTCAGAGCCACAGTCCTGGGCTTGCTGCAATTAACTGCTAGTGAACCAAACAGTTGCTAGTACCTTTCTATTGCCCCATGAAGAAAGTGGGGCTCTAGGAATGAGAAGTATCTTCCCATAGGCCTCTAGGGCTCAGACCCCATGTTCTATCCACTGCTCCCTCACTATGGCCTCCCAGGGTTAGCAGAATCCCCTAAGAGCAGGGCAAGCCTTGGCTAAGCACTAGATCTCAGCCCAGGGAGGAAGGCGTGGGCTCAGTTCACACTCCTCACACACTGCCCTGCACGGGGCAGGAGAGGAAGGGCAGGTGGCTCGGACAGCCTCTTCCCACTGTGCAACTCCGACTGTGTACTGGCCGACACTTCCACACAGGCAGAGGGCAGTGTGCAGACTACATCTCTGACATTTGCCGACCATTTGGGTTGGTGTGGTTACCTCTCCTGAGCCTCAACTCCCCCCAAGATTTTTCTAGAAGGGCATAAGAGCATACTCAGGAAACAGTAGGTGATTTCTGAATACAGAGCCCTACAGCGTGGGAAGCTCAGGGCTGGAATCTTATCTCGATCACATCCTAGCTGTGTGACCTTGGGCACACTGCTTGACTTCTCTGTGCTTTGAGTCACACATCTGTAAAGGGAGTGACATGACAGAACTTCCCCCAAGGATTTGCAGTGAAGTTTAAAGATGTTCACAGAAAGTGAAGGGTACCTGGTGTGCAGTCCAGTCAGAAAGTGTGCTGCTAAGAACTGTTAATGCACTGGTGCTCAACCTTCCTGATGCTGCAACCCTTTAACACAGTTCCTCATGTTGTGATGACCCCCAACCATAAAATTATATTTGTGGCTACCTCATAACTGTAATTGTGCTACTATCACGAATCATAATGTAAATATCTAATTGCAGATGGTCTTAGGTGGCCCCTGTGAAAGGGCCTTCAACTTCCAAAGAGGACACGACCCACAGGTTGAGAACCACTGTGTTAATGGGTTCTGGTTTTAAAGACAGCCTTTCTGCTCCTCCTCCTGCCCAATCCTTTAAAAATCAAAGCTGTATCTGTAGAGGTCTGCTCTGTTCAAATCATGAAAGGTGCAAAGACAAGGGCTGAGGATGTATCTCAGGCAGAGTGCTTCTTGGTGTACATGAAGCTTTGGGTTCGATCCCCCAGCACCCTGAGAACTGGGTGTCATGGTGCATTCCTGTAATCCCAGCCCTTTGGAGATAAGAATAGGAGAATCAGAAATTTCAGGTTCAGGGGCTAGAGAGATGGCTCAGTGGTTAAGAGCACTGGTTACTTTTCCAGAGGACCTGGGTTTGAATCCCAGCATCCACATGGCAGCTCACAACTGTAACTGTAACTCTTCTGGGCTTTACACGTATGTGGTACACAGACATACATGAAGACAAAACATCCATACCCATAAAATAAAAATAAGTCCAAGAGAGAATGAGAGAAAGAGAGAGAGAGAGAGAGAGAGAGAGAGAGAGAGAGAGAGAGAGAGAGAGAGAAATTCAAGGTTATCCGTGGCTGCATAGTAACTTTGAGGCTAGCCTAGGCTATATTCAGTCCTGTTTTATAAAAATGCAAAGGCCAGATGACGGGACCAGAAATGAGGACTCAGCATCTAGGAGCCTGGGCTGGGCCGCCAACAAAGCAGAGAGGAGTAACTGCAGAGAAAGCCTAGCTCTGCCAGCCTCTCCTGGTCTGAGGCCTGAGGTCACAGCAGAGGTAGCTGTTTGGGGGAAGGAGCAGTCTGACACCCCGTCCACCCACCTCTATTTATTTCTTCTCAGACTTGGTGGATACAAGGGAGGGTGCTAGGCCAAGCCTCACAGGTACCCCAAGATACTCAGTGACCTTGGTCACAGGTCTAAAAGGCTGGGTCAGCCGCGTCCATGGCAGGGAGAGGCATGAATGCATCTACTATGAAGGAGCGAAAGACTTGTTTGCTCAGTTCAATCCCTCAAGGAGGGACAGCGTGACACCGGGATGGCTCCCTCCACGGCTTGTTCACATGAATGAAGGAGGCTTCTCCCCACAGGCTTTCCCCATTTCCCTCTTATTCCATCCAAGCCCTCAGCCCAGGGATGCTCCTGCCCACATTCATGGCAGGTACCTCCCCCTCAGTGGTCCTTTAGGAGACTTTCACAGACCTCCTCGCTGATTCTAAATCTGAGCAAGCTGACTGCGGAGACAGACTATCATAGAGCTCTCCGGTCCCTGCCTCCGATGGCCAAGGAGCAAGCAGAGAGCCAGGATTTCTGAAGCTCTCAGCCCTAGAGGCACCCCGGTAGAAGATCAGCCATTGGGTCTACATCTCAGTACCTCCTTCCTTGGTGCCCAAGACCCAGAGAAGAAAGCTGACTTCTAAGAGGCGGGAGCAGGCTGTGCATTTTCCATTCCGTTGGAAGCAGGGTAAAGGACACCTTCTCCTGGGAGCCTTCCTCACGATGCCCTGTCACCCATCCTGCCTGGGGGACCTCAACGCTTAGTCTTGTTCCTCCTTGAGCATGGCACACAGTCAACACCAGACTGCATCCTTGGACTCCTTCTCTATTCTTCCCTCCCCCTAGCCCTGGTCTTTCCTGACATACTGGGGAGATAAAATGATGTGTAGCTCCCACCCACTTGCCACAATCGAAGCTGCTGGGTGTGTGTGGTCGATTGCTTAGCATCCGCCTCTGGGAAGGTCTGTCCAAGTGGCAGACAACCCATCGCCTCATACACTGATGCACTCCACCAACTTTGGTTTTCTGTCTCATGTCACTTCACCTGGAGGTCCCCCGAGGGTCCCTTTCAGCTTCCTTCATCTGGCTTGAGGTTAATTGTTCCTCAAAGCCCTCTCTGAAGCCCCAGGTGGAGTTTCTCACCCTCTGAGGGGACGCAGGGCCAGGCCTCCCTGCTCTCTGCCTCGCCCATATCCTGTCTCCCACATTATGCTGAGCGACACTCGACTGTGTGACTCCAGAGCAGGGAGCACGTCTTTCCCAATTCGGTATTTTATTCAAAGCATACACTGCCAATGGGAGTTTAGCATGCAGCTAATATTTATTCAGGGCTTACCATGGGAGGGCTGCAAGTGCGTTTCCACGTTATTTTATTTAATTATCAGAACAAGTACCTCAAGGCAGGAGACGCTGCCCCACTTTCCAGACAGGGTGGGAAATTGTCACCGTCCTGGGGTCTCATTGCTAGAAGACATCAAGACTGGGGTCTGATCCTCAGAGACCACTCCCCAGTCCATGTGACTGACACCCAGCTCTGCCACCCCAGCCATCACCACCCTCACAATCTGAGATGCATTGGCAAGGTCCCCTCTCACCTTTCTTCCTTGCTGCTAGGTAAGCTCCACACTCCCCTGGTACCTCTGAAGCCTTCCTTATTCTCTCAGAGACACCTTCCTTGGGCAGACCTTCCAGTCCCGCCTTGTCCCCATGAGTATCCCAACCAACCATCACCACTTCCTTCCCCCATGATGCTCAAACCTCCACTTCCCTCCCTACCAACCCAGGGGCTTTACCATCAAATCCGTGTGTTGTTATTGAGGACCTACTGTGTACCAGACACTTTACAAAAGGAAGAGATAACAGTCACACAACCCAGCCCTGGACCTAACATCATAATTAGGAATACTTGTAGGCGGTGAGAGGCTACAAAGGACTGAAATATAGTGGAATTGATGGACTCGGGGGGTGGGGGAGGTTCAGCCTTTACTGGGTGGTTGTTCTACTGGACAGATACCTGTAGGAACTAGAGAGTAAGCCAGCTCCCACAGATGAAGCTCCCTGGCAGTTGATGCTGCGGTGGCACTGGGGACCATGGGATCTAGAAATGTCCAGAAGGAAGGATAGAAGAAGAAGAGGGCTGGTCAGTAGACCATTCAGGACTATCCCTGTCTTCTCCTAATCTGCTCAGCCAGATACTTCATCTGTGGGAGCCAGTTCTCTCCTTCCATTATGTGGGTCCTGGGGATCAAACTGAGGTGGTCCAGTGTGGCAGCAGCTGCCTTTAAACACTGAGCTGCCAATACTTCCGGTGTCTCATCTCCTCCTCCACAGTGGAATCCTTCTCCCTCATGCCCCTGCTCCAGCTGCTCTTTGCTCTCCCTGCCCAATCATGTGCCCTTTTGATTTGGATTTCTCCCCTCTGTAACCATGCTATTAATTTTTCTTTCATGATTTTCATGGGTGGCTCAGCTCCTGGGGAATCCCACACCCGCCCTCAGGCTGTGATTCATGGCTCTGGTTGGGGGTGGCAGTCCCCGGGAAAGAAGCAGCTTCTCTGCAGGGATTCTTGTCATGGACACTTCCGTAGCAGAGCTCCACTTCCTGCTGTCCTCGGGCTCAGAACAAATCACACCACAAGTTTACAAGGTGCCCCATTGTCCGGCCCCCCAAAGCTTGCTAGGGAGAATTTCCTATCTGTGGGCATCTCCTTCTTCCAGCCCTGGGATAACTGCCCTGTTTGGGCCTTCCCACCTCAGAAGCCCCATGAACGGTCATTTCCCAGCAGCCTTCATCTCTTGACTTCTGAATGCCTCATACCCCTGCTCAGTCCCAGTGATCACAACCCACTTGAGGCATCCAGAGAGTAGTCGTCCAACAACTCCATACTCTGGCAACTTCCACCAGGGACAAGAGACAGAATCTGACATCCAGAAAAGAAAGGTGGGTGGCACATAGTGAGAGTATATCAGGCTGCAACGCTCATCACAGTGGAGACCAAACAGGCCTCTGTATCTGTGGTGACTTATGCAAGGGGAGTGAGGACGCCTTCCTGGAGGTGAGAGTAAGCAATGCCAAGATCTGAACCACGCACTTGGGAGGAAATGGCAAGTACGAAGGAACAGAGCAGGCACCATTCCCATACTTACAGATGAGCCTGAGCCCAGAGAGGTCAAATCCCCGCATGGGGCCACACCATGCAGCAAATAGGCAGCAGAGCTGGATTCCAGGCCAGATGCAGTTGGCTCCACAACCTCTTCTGCCCCACCTCCCAGCTTCCCCCTGGGCAAGAACAATAAGACCAATGGGTACTTGTAACCAAGGGCATCCCTCTTTCCTACTGGTTTGTCCTCTGCAATGGCTGGTCATGTTGCCTTGGTTGGAATTCTCCCCCTCTTTTGACCACTTGTGACCTTTTCTTCTGATTGTTATGGTCTTCTGGTCACCAAAAAGCATTCTGAGCCCCTCTAGGGTGGAGCTAAATGCTTGCTACCCTGGACTTGTATGTCTTTTGTTCATTCACACATCAAACTCCTATTGCAGACCTAGTGTGGGCCAGGCAATCTTGGACATCAGTCTCAAATTCCAAATACAAAAAGAAGGACCACAGAGTGTGTGCTTAGTGAGAAGACACAGCGTGAGATGCCAGACACCCATGGCTCTCCTGGGAGAACCACGGTGTCCTGGATTATGTGTCAAACTGTTTGATTCAAGTACTTTAATCTCAGCAGTATTCCTAGCCCCTCAGCACATTGCCTGGCCCAGAGACGGCACACGTTTGGATTTTCGCATCAGTTAAAGGAATTCTTTTTTGGTGTGCACCTACTATGTGCTGGGCTGTGTTGGAAATATAGCATGAACACAGTGGATAAAATTTCTGCCTTCCTGAGATTTGCATTCTGCTGGGAATAGAATGGAATCGAATGAATGATTTGCATCCCTAATTAATTAATTAGCATGCAGAGAAGAGAGAGAAAGAGAACATGGAGTGGAGAGGTCTCAGAACATGGCAACCAGCTTCGTGACAGAGGCGGAGGTCTCAGCTTTCCCGCCCCCTGAACCTGCCCACACACTGCTCCTTTCTCACACTCACACTCAATATGGGGACCTGTGCTCGCCTGGCTCTCCCCAGGTGCTCCTGACCACACTTCCCATCCAGAGTTCCCCCATGCCGGCCCAGGTGACCTCATTACTGGCATGGCGACCAGCCACATCAGCCTGACTGTCTCCTGCCCCAGGCTCGGTTGATGCCTTTCCTCCAGGTCACTTCTTCTGCTCCAGCCTCTTCTCTGAGGCTGCCAGACACTTCCCACCATTGTGTCGGCACCAGCCCTACTCTGCTGTTGTTCTCTTTCCTTGTAACTGGCCAGTCATCTCTTCTCACATTTCTGAACCTCTCACAAGCCATTTCCCCAGCCTGCAGTGTTCACTCTCTTCTCAGTTCCCCTCCCATCCCCACCTTGGCTTAACTATTTATTCTGCTTTCTGCTCTGTGCCCCCATAGAAAATGCCCCCCTCTGTATGTGTGTGTAGGGGTGTGTGGACACATGTGTGCACGTCTTCACTCTTTAACTCTAGCTGGCTTCAAATTCACAGTGATCCTCCTGCCTCTGCCTCCTGAGCGCTGGAACCACAAGCGTTCACTACCATGCCTGATTCACTCCCTTCTCCTTTACAGAGACCGCTCCACTCGCTAGGATTCAGCACAGTACCTGACACCGTAGATGCTTGAGTGTGGATCTAATAAACTGAATGAATCCGTTTTGGACTTGTTAGTGGCAGTGCAAATCATTTCAAAGTGTTCACATCTCTGCTCACTCGCTTACTTGACATATGACCTTGGGCTTGGGATGTGACCTCTCTGGGCTTTTTCTCACCTAAAGGACAAATTATTAGCACATGATTGTGGACTGCTTGACTGGAGTGTGGCACCAGCATAAGCACACCTGACATCCAGAAGTTTTTCTATAAACTGTGGCTGAGAAGCAGATAGTCCTGCTATAAGGCCGTTCCTCAGAATGCTCAGAGGTTGGGTTCAGCCCAGGTACTGGACTAGACTCCAGAGCCTCTCACTCCCTAAGCGTGAAAACAGATGTCACATACGCACATCCTTAGGTGGCTCTGTTTCCTCATCTGTAAAATGGGAGTAAAGGTGATAACTCCTCCATAAGAGGACTGTGGGACTCAGAATTGGTCAGCCCTCAGTAAATGTCAGCCAGTCCCATAGCTGTTGACACATGACACTGGTGACCATGGCATAAGCCTTGTACCCCCCAGTTCTTGGTAAAAGAAAAGACAAGTTTCCACAGAGGTTAAGGAACTGTCCAAGGTCAGACATCAGGGAAATGGCAGCCTTACACTTCAAGGCCAGGTCTGCTGCTCCCAAATCCCATGTTATTTTCACTCCATCAAAGAGGCAGCTCAAAATAGGCCCATGGCATTTCGGCTAATTTCCTCTAAGCCCTTCCCAAGTAACAAACTGCAGTCACACAAAGCCGCTCCCCAGATATCCATTCAGCGGCCACTAAGCGCAGGTGCCTGGTGCGTCCCAAGCGCAAATGGGGCCTGAGCAGGTCCAGCTCTTCCAAGTGGCCTTTCCTGGCCTGCAGAAGGAACCTTTGGCATATAACCCATTTGGAAAGGGTGGGGCTGTGAGATGAGAAGATGAAGACAGAGAGAACATGACCCGCCCCACCTTGCTATGTGCCAGGCTCTTCGCCCCTCTCCTGCTGTATGAAATCCACACTGTACTGCTCGGGCATCATTTTCCAAGAGTCTACGATGAATCTAGAATTTCCTTGGGTCCCAAAGTCATAACAGTGAACATGACCCAACTCTTGACCTCAAGGGCTTATGAGTCAATGAGGGGGTCACAACACAATTAACTGTGGTCATCGTGGTGATGGAAGTCATAGCAGTGTGACAAGCAGTGAAAAGCAAGGGGTGGCTGGGAAGCTTCTGAAAGGATAGGCAGGTGCTTAGGGACCCATTTTCCAGACACTGAAACTGAGTCTTCAGAAAGCCAACTTGGACAGAGTATGGCAATTGTCCAAGTCCTGAGTGAAGCTGGGTCCCCAGGCCTGTTCTCTCTACAACGGTCTCTGCTGTCTCTGTGCAGCTGTGGAGATCGCTTCCCTTCCCCCTACCCCTGTTCTCCCGGTGATGATCTGGCCAGAAGATGAATCAAATGCTGTGAATGCTACAGCTGCTGTCAGCAGTTCCGAGGTCAGCAGGGTCCGTAAACAGAGGTTTCCAAGCTTCTGCTAAGGGTGCCTTTTGAGCAGAAGGCTCAGGGTTCGGTGTGAAGAAGGGAAGGGAAGGGAAGAGAAGAAGTGTTTTCCCCCACTATGCATGGGCAGGTCAAAGGCAGCCAAGGTGACAGACGTCAGTGATGGGAAACATCTCAGACACATGCAAGGACACCAAAGCATTTCTCCCCAATTCCCCACTTCAAAAGACCTAGGTGATCTTAGAAGCCTTGATTCCTCCCCCTCACATCTTCCTTAAGGATAGCAGCCCAAGAAAAACTACCACACAAACCACTACTGAACTGCCCCTGGGATGAGCAGATCATCCTCTCCCTCTTCCCCATGGCCATCTATGCCCTCCCAGAACAGGAAACCACATACCTGAGAACCCTTCCCCTGCAAGCCAGCTACAGCCTCCACTAAAATCCTTTAGCCCATTGCAGAGATCTGGGTCCCTTTCTCCAGATGCCAGGACCCTCTCCCCAAACAAGAAAGACAGCTATCCATCCTCAGAAGGGTCTTTCTGGGAGAGAGCAGAGACTGAGAGAAAAGGAAGTTGTATGCAGGATAGAGAAACA
The DNA here is from genome assembly GCA_026225945.1 of Cricetomys ansorgei. Taxonomy (NCBI): domain Eukaryota; kingdom Metazoa; phylum Chordata; class Mammalia; order Rodentia; family Nesomyidae; genus Cricetomys; species Cricetomys ansorgei. The sequence goes on along the minus strand of JAMJFZ010000199.1, from coordinate 72,819,915 downwards.
GGTAGTTTCTACCTGTGACTTAGAAGGTGAGGGGAAGAAGTTAGGCAGCAGGCTTTACACCCAACAAATGATTTCTACACCTGCCATCTTCTGTGTACACTCCTCACCTCTGGATCAGTGAGAAATTATCAAGCAAATCATCTCAAGACAAAAATGAGGGGGTGGGATTACTAAATTATAAAACCAGAACATCTCTCTACACCCTTCAACTGGCCCACTTAACTCGCATCATTCTTTAGTTCCCCCCAAAGGAAAGATATTCCCTGTAGCTTTCCTCATACGTTCTCCTTTTACTTAGTCACAAAACCGATCAGAGAAAACATGACTTCCACAGCAGTGGGCATCGTCCACGTGCTTCAGTTTTCAGGGTCACACAAGGAAAAGTTACACGCACAGTCTGGAATCAATCTGGGCTCACAGTTCTGCTGAACAAGAAGGGGTCCCTGTGTTCCCCTGTTCATAGCAGAGAGGTTTTTGAAAAAAAAATCTCTTCAGTCTCCTTTATGAATGACGGGGGGAATCTAGGAAAGATCCACATTCACCCACTTCCCCTGAAAGCATGTTTATCCTTGAGATGAGTATCGTGGCCCAAGCCCCAGTCACCAGTCGCTCTCTTCTCATCCTTTCCCATGAATAAGCTCTCCAAAATGTCTACTTGTAGAAGCAAGATGTAAAATTTCACACACACAAAAACAAAACCAGAGTCACAGATAGAGCTATGCGCAACCGCCTGTTAGCCTGAAAGAGACAAAGATCAAGAGGGGAACGAGGAAGGAGATTATCTATACAGCCAATACAATAAAACAACTTCCCCTCCCCAAAAAGCATCGTGGAACCCATGATTGGGGCAGGTGGAAGCACATAGAGACTATGTTTGTAATTACCCATTCAGGTTCTATGTCCGTCTCTTCCAGGCGGAGAAGCAGCTGATTGAAGTTTTGTGGCTATCTGTGATGGGAAGGCTGTATTTGAAGCTCTGGGCACGTAGAGATGGAATGAGAAGGAGGCTGATCTGGAAGAAACACCGAGGGGGAGGGAAGAGGAGAGAGAGAGAGAGAGAGAGAGAGAGAGAGAGAGAGAGAGAGAGAGAGAGAGAGATTGCCAGCTACACCTTCCTCCTAGCTCCAGGAGGCCCCGGCCAGCGCTCATTCCGGAACTGGGGAACAGGACTCGGGGAGGCCGGGCAGCCCTGCGCTTGGCCCTGGCCTGGCTTGTCCCCGGGGACAGAGGCCCGGGCCCCACTCCTGGCGGGCTACAGAGCGCAGGGAGCGCACAGAGTGGGGAGCTGTCCAGTTCAGCACCACGGCGACGCAGTAGGTGGGCGCTCCTGCTCCGAGAGCTGTCCAGTCCAGCACCGCGGCGATGCTGTAGGTGAGAGCGCCCGGTCGCGCGGAGCTGTCCAGTTTCAGCACCACAGCGATGCAGTAGGTGGGAGCGCCCGGCCGGGGAGAGCTGTCCGTTTCAGCACCGCGGCGATGCTGTAGCTGGGAGCGCCTGGCCCGGGGCTGCGCGGCGGTGAGCAGGGGAGGCGGGCGGGCCTGCCTGCTGCAAGACGCCGGCTCGCGCGCCCCATCGCTCGCTCGCTCGCTGGCTTCCAAGGAGCTTTGCGGATCGGGGGAGGGAACCCCGCCTCGATTCTCCCGGAGAAACCCCCTCCCTCCCCCACTTCGCCGACACTACCCCCGCCGCCAACAACAATAACCGCGGCTGCTCGTCCTGCCGCCGCCGCGCCCGCCCGCCCGCCCACCCTGCTGCTGCCGCCGCCGCCGCCGCCGCCGCCGCCGCCGCCGCCGCCGGGGCACAACCATGGGAGGCGAGACCCCCGAACCGGTGCAGCTGAGCTCGAGGGCTTGCAGAAGACTGGGCAGTCTCCTCTGAAACGGAGGCGCCCCGAGGACCCCCCTCCCTCCCCAAGGAAGAGAACTGGCGAAGCCACGGATTTTCATGGCGCAGGCCGCAGAGCCGCGAACGAAGACCGAAGGTTGCTTCACGGCTCTCCCAGTCTCTAACTGTCTAGGTCCGGACCATGAGAGATGGTGTTGAGAATTCGGCTGTTCCCTGGCGCGCTGTGGAAGCCATCTCCAAATTAGCGATCACATATGGAAACTGGAGACCAGAATTTTAGGAAAAGAGATTAAGGCATCTCACTTGGGGGGGTGGGGGGTGTCTTTTTATTTATTTTTCCTTTTTTAAAAAAAATCGCTGCAACTGGAACAGTTTTTTGATCTCAAAAGGCAAGCCTTTCTTCCCGTGTGATCTTTATAATTTACACACTTTTCCGTGAGCTTTCTTATCTCCCTTTTTTTATATCTCTCCATATTCTCTATTCACACATATATCCATTATATTAGTAGTGGAATTACCATTCGCACCCTCACACACACGCTCCTGAGAACCAGAAGTCGGTTGGGTGTTTATATAATGAAGAATTATGGGGCTGTTTGATCGAGGTGTTCAAATGCTTTTAACCACCGTTGGTGCTTTCGCTGCCTTCAGCTTGATGACCATCGCTGTGGGAACCGACTATTGGCTGTACTCCAGAGGGGTTTGCAAGACCAAAAGTGTCAGTGAGAATGAAACCAGCAAAAAGAACGAGGAAGTTATGACCCATTCCGGATTATGGAGAACCTGCTGCCTTGAAGGTATTTGATTTCCCACCTCCTCCCCCTTCCCACGCCGCCCCTCCCCTCCACACTCCCCCTCCCCACCCGCCTCCAAATAAGTCCCCTCTGCGTTCCACCATTTTCCCACTTCACTCCCTCCGCCGCCGCTGCAGATCAAGGTTGGCTGGGTTAGTTTCAGAGGAAAGGAAATCAATAAGCAAAACCCACACTCTCTACTCTTTGGCTTCCACCCTGTCCACCCAAACCTCCTCATCGGAATGATCTATGATACGGTGAAAACAAGAGATTGTCTGTAGAGTCAGATGTGCTCTGGCTGCTTTGGAGTCATTAGGGTTTGCCTTTGGGTCTAGCTTTGCCACCTATGAGGAGGGAAAATAATTGCTTCCCTGCGTGCTGCTCAGCAGAAAAGGTTTTTCCTCTTCCCCTCACTCCTCAAAAGTTATAGACCCACAATTATCTGCAAATCTCCTTTTTAAAAAAAAAAAATCTGTTGTTTCTAAGAATCCTTATGTGGTAGGTTCTAATTATTCTGGGAGCTCAAGCCGAGTTCAAGAGCATTTCGTAATGTCTGTGAGCCCCACGTATCATTTGAGGAAGCTAGCTATGTGTATGTGTGTGTCTTAACGTTTACGAAGTCTAAAAATGCATGCATTTCTCCCAGGAAACAAGCTCAAGTTCTAATAAACAGCGGTCACTTGCGGGTTAGGCTGAGCGCCGGTTTGCTTCCACACAGAGTGACATGTCTGTCATCCAGAAGCAAGTCGAGTCAGCACTGTGCCGAGGCGAGGGCACGGAGAGGTTGAGGGGAATGGGAAAGCATGGGGTGGGGGTGTCAGCTGCTGGCCTTGATCTTGCAGAGTCATTGGGGTACATGTGCTGCATGTGTCGTGGGCTAAGGGGCTCCCATGGTGTGAAGGCTGGAAGAATAGGGCATGAGGAAAGCATGTGCTCTGGGACACATTAATAAACACAAGAAAAGGCGGGGGAGAAACTCTGCAGGTCATACAAGCTGCATTTAGCCACAGACTTTAATATGAGGGAGTGAATTTGCATAGCTATATCTGTCTGTGTGCACAAGCCACCTATAGGAAGACAGGCAGAGAAACACATATGCCCCTGTGTGGAAAGAGGCTTGTGTGTGTTCCACTGATGCGAACCAAGACTGGAGGCCCTTGGAGGCAGCGTCGGGAAGTGAACACTGCAGGATTGTTGGTTAAGCTCAACACGGGATGGTGCTGCAGGGAGTTCAGGCCAGCAGATGGGGGAGAGGGTAAGACTGACGTGAGCCTGGGGGTCTCACCCATACTGAGCCAAGCACTAGTCTGGGAAAGAGCTCACATCACTTGCCCCCTCCCAGTGTTCTTGGTGCAAATGGTTGAGTGATGGCTGAACATGTTTTGAATAGCTAAGTGACTTCATTGAGCAATGGTCTGTTTGACGCATACTGCATTTGGTACCCTTTCTCAGTCCAAGCGCTGCCTTTAACATTCTGCAGAGGTGCTCTCTGCTGAACACTCCATGCTCGTCCCCAGCCAGAGAGTCAATATCAGGAAATTAATAGGGACCGTTTTACACACACGCATTCTGCCTCTCTTAAAAAATGAAAAGCCTTTCATAGCGCCAGTCATTTGCAGTGGAAAAGGCAGCTTCCATGTAATTAAACATTTATGGCAAGCTTTGATGCCGAAAGAGAAAGAAAGTGGAGTGAATGAGGGCTGCTTTGGGGACATGATCCTGGCAGCTATTTGCATTCCTTGGATTTTGGTTAGAGGGAAAAGAGATCTGCAGCCAAGAAAAATAAGCTGTGTCTTCATTTTAGGGGAAATTGTAATCAGATATTGGTGACTTGGTATAAATACACTTTTTCAATCAGGGGTTTATTGACTGATCCTTAATACTGTGATCTTTTAAACATCTTATAATTTGCAATAGAGTTGCAGACTTGCAGTGGCTTTGGGTCACTTGTGCATCAAAAGGCTTAAGTATTTCCATTAGAAGCCCATCTGTTCCACGTCTGCAGCTACCTACCCCCTTTAACTTTCTCTCTAAGCTCCAAGACTCTCTTTCTATAAAGGGTTAGAATTGCAACACCCCCCCTAGGGTTATGTGATGAGCACAGGAGCTGTGGATTTGGCATTGTCCCCAGCGGCCTCCCCGGATGCCCAACCCAGACACTTGCCTCCAGGCAGTGAGGGGAGGGCTGGACTAATAGTCCCTTAAACACGTGGAGTCCAGGCCCAGACTGGAATAGCTAGAGGATTTCAGGGCCTTGTATTACTTGACTTTCCATTACTAGAGCTTCTGTCCTGGAGCTTTGCAGGCCTGGGACCACCTTGGGAAGCTGGACCCTAGCCTCTTAGGTAGTGGCTGGAGGATCTTAAGGTGCTGATTCTCAAACTGCGTGCACTTCCAAGAGCTGGAGTCCATGGATTCCTGTGAATTGGCATACATGACTCTTACAGTATTGATAAGTTTGTGTTTCTGGCTTTCAGAAGTCAGCATCAATGAAGGGTAGGTCATTGGCACTTCTGGTTCTCCAATCAGAGTTGGACTTTCCAGAGAGATTCCCCCATACCGTCTTGAGCTGTGATCTGTGTCCACACCAGCGACCTGGTGAACAGGTTTCCTATTTTCTCCCCGAGAGGCTGCTGACAACCTCATGAGAAGCGGGCTTGGCCTCCTCTCATTTCTTTGGCTCTCTACTTTTCGTTAGGATTTTTGTACATGGTCTCCCGAGGCAGTTATTTTCTTTCACCTCTTCATGAAAAGAAGAATTGGTAAATAGCCCCTTGCCTCAGTGGCTGCTTTTGGAATTAATGAGTCTGTGGAGGAATGCAAAGGGGCATGGCCATCTGTTAGGGCCACATCTGGGGAAGGAGGGAAATCAAGGAAATACCGTGGCCCTTATTTTCCCCCTCCGCAGATAACTGAAAACTCTCTCTGTGTGAACTTGAACTCTCTGGCAGGTGGGTGTGCTTTGTGGGATTCAAGCTTGTGGTGGGAGAAGGAGCAGGCTGTGTGTGATACAGAGTGCTTGCTGGAAGCCTTGAAATTGTTCAGAATGCTGCCTTAGGAGTCCTGGAGGGGGATCTGAACTGGCTCTTCCACCAAAACAAAAACAAAAACAAAAACAAAAACAAAAACCAACTTTGTCCAATCTCCATGAGGGCGCAAGAATGGCTTGCCCCAAACACAACATCTCTGGGCCACAGTGGCTCACCGCTTGGAGAATTATCTTCTGCTGTAACCTCAGAGGGAGGATCATCTCCAGGGACAATTCACAGTGTTGATCCTCTCCAGCTCTTGCCTCCCCTGTTGTCCCCACTCTACTCTTCCCCGAGAGGACTTCCAGCGGAGGAGGAGCCAGGAGCTGGTGCCGAAGCCACACTCACCCCAGTCCTTCTTTTCTTACCCCTTACCTCACTGTAAGGAACAACAAAGATGTTGCTTTCTGTCCAGATCAGTGCCTCCCCTGCTGAACTTTCCCCCCTGTAGCATCAGTCTCCTGCCTGCTTGTACATGGCACCTCTGCTGGTTATTCTGCACCTCCACTGTCCCTAGCTGTCATTTCTAAGTTCAGAACTGCACGGTCCTCGCCTGGCCTTCAAGGTGGCAGAATGTTCCAGGCCTCTCAGCATGCACTCTTGTTTCTACAGAGGGAAAGAACAGAACTTCGGTCTAAGGGAGGGCCACCTGGCTTTCTGGAAATGCTTGCCTTTAACTGAGCCTTCTCGGTGTGTGTACAACATTCCCTAATATAATAAATAGTACAATAATATTTCCAAGATAACTTGACTTTCTCTAGGAACTTTGCCCACAGTAGGTGCACAAGAAATATTTAGTAACATCTTGAGTCAGAGATTCTTAATATGACTGAAATGAATGCAAACATTATTCTCAGAGAGAGAGAGAGAGAGAGAGAGAGAGAGAGAGCAAGATAGATCAGAATGATTTGTTTTTTCTTCCTGGAATTCTTTTGAAAAATAATAATGAGTCATGAGCCTATTATAAGGTAAAAGAAGTCAAAGGACTCTGTCACTGGGCTGTGCAGCGTTTAACTGGCCAAAGCGAGGGCAAATTATTGAAGGGAAGGGGAGGATAGCCCGTACAGTCTCTACGGGGAAGGGAAAGGGAGTGACGGGCTTTCTTTCCTTTCTGTTATCACAATTCAAGTGTCTCTTAGCGATCTCCAGAGCAGGACTTATGGGCAGACCATGGGCATTACAATCCCTAGTCAGCACCTCCAGAACCTTCCTTCCATTCTCTAGGAGAACGCCCATCTAACTCATCTAAGACCCTTGAACACCCCCACCCAGGACCTGGGTTCTGATAGCAGCTCGCTAGAGAGCAGGCCAATGTTTTAGCATCTCCCACCTGTTAGTCAAGCCTGACTCTGTTCACTGCACCTCACAGCTGCACCCCCCATGCCCTGTGTTGCTTATGCTTCCCAGATGACATCAGGGTCACATGACAAAAAGTGGCTGACCCAGAATTTGTACTCAGGCCCCTTTGATACATGGAGCTCCCCTCTCCTCTATGATCCATATACGCTGGAGGCCCAAGGAAAACTCTGGGCATGGCACCTTGGCTGCCTGCCATTCATGGTCAGTGCCTGTAATGGCCCTAGTTTATCTGCATCAGATGGAACCCCACTGAGCCAGCATGAGTAGTCAGGAGGGCTGAGCTCTGACCACGTGACTCTGCTAATGTGCCCACCCTGCCCCTTTCAGGAGGACATGACTGTGGTCCACTCCCTCTCTCTTGGATAGACTGAGGCTGAGGGATTGCAATGACCATTTTCCAACCAAGAACTCCAAGCTTGACCCACTGGGCACCTCTTTCTTTGAGACCTTTCACTTTGGAGACATTCTTGGCATGAGCATTCCACGGGTTTATGACAAGCTACAAAAATTATCCAACTCTGTAGCCCCTGTTCATCATGGGAGTTTTTAGGGGAAGCTTGATGCTAGAAGGGGGAACGTTTGGAACCCTCTAGGGCTAGGTTCACTTTGTGGGCTCACTTCAACTCAATGAGTTGTGGCACTTGGGGCCCCTCTAAGCCTCAGTTTCCTTTCCTATAAAAGCAGGAAGCATCATGACCCCATTGCAAAGGTGGTTGGGGGTTAAGGCTGAAATGACTCTGTGGGTTAAGGAAGGGAAGCACACTGTATCTGAGGACAGCTTCCCCCCTTGTCCTCAAGCATCTTGCTTGAAATTTCAATCAACGATTCCTATTCCCTCCTAGGCCCCCTTCCTCTACTTATTTTATTTGTTTGTTTGTTCTTACCAAGTACTTACTGCTGTCCACCCCACTGTACATGTTGCTGCTGTTGTCATTGCTGGTGTGATCTTATCCCTGTCCTTCCTGCCTCTAGATCAGCTCCATGTGAACAGAGGTAGTTATCTTTTCTGCTCATCGTTGTATCCACAGTGATAGCGACAGCGCAGAATGTCTACCTAGCCTGGTTGATGAATGAATAAATAATCACCACCAACTACAAGGGGAGGGGCATTTAGACATAGTGGCCCCTTCGTGTCCCCCAAGGGTGGGTCTCTTAGTGAACAATGACGCAGGAGGATTGTCACAAGTTTGAGACAAGCTACATAGGGAGTTCCAAGATGACCTCAGTCACAGTGTGAGACCCTGCCCCCCCCAAAAAAAAATGCTTTTAAAATTTTAAATGGCAATGGCTCTTTTTAATTTTCAATAATTCTTTTGGCTGAACCCCACCCATATTCAAATGAACTTCGCATTTTAAGTGTCCAGGCTGGTTCGCAGACACATATGCAGCAATCTATGCACTGGTTCAACCTTTGGTGAGCCACTATGAAGTCCCAAGTGCAAGGCCAGGGATCTGGGGACCTCATGGGAAGCAGTGTCATTCAAGGTCACTGGCATCAGGGCCCTTGGAGCTCAATCAACAACTCCAGCCTGTGTGTGTATGGGTTAAGCCTGGATTAGTGCTACTTAGGGGTGGCCCACAGCTGAGTTTAGGGGACTTGGAACTTTGTATGATCGATTGAGGGCCTACATTTGTATAAAATAGACTCTGGGAGTTAGAAACATGGCTCAGTAAAGTGCTTGCCATGAAAGCAAGCTTCTGTTCCCACATTAAAAAATTGGATGTGAGATGGAGAGATGGTTCAGTTGGTAAAGAGCTTGCCATATGAGCATGAAGACTTGAATTCGAATCCCCAGTACCCTTGTAAAGCTAGATGCGGTTGCATATGTCTGTAGTTCCAAAGATCCTACAGTGAGGTGGAAAGTGGAGACAGGAGAATCCTCAGAAGCTTCCAGGCCAGCTAGATGGAACTCGCACCACGGAGCAATGAGAGATCCTGCCTCAAACAAGGTGGAAGGCAAAGACTGACATTGAAGGTGTCCTTGGACTTCCAAAACTGCACCACAGCATGTACACCACAGTACACTCTTATGTGCAAACACACACACACACAGTCAGACCCAGTCAGGCATGGTGGTGAGTGCTTGGAATCCTAGCACAAGGGGTGTAGAGACAGATGGATCCTGGGAGTTCATTGGCCAGCCAGTCTAGCCACTTAACAAGCTTCAGTCCAGACCCTGGCTCAAAAAATTAGTCAGATGGCACCGGAAAAACAATACCCAAACTTGACCCCTGACATCCACATACATGTGTAGACATTGGCACTTAAAATATGTGCCTTGAAATAAGATGAAGAGAGCTACCTTGCTGGTCAAGGGAATGGTAGGTGGTATGCTGGGACCCCAGTGGTCTCTGCAGCCATTAGCTAGTATCCAGACGCTGACTCAAAGCAACGTAAGTCCAAGGAATGTGGTCAGATCAGTGAGTTTCCTGGCAAGAGCGGGAGAGTGGGGTGCTCTCAGCAATTGTCCTCCATGCCACCCCAGCCAGGTTCTGCTGAGCCTCTGGGATAGAGCGGGAGGTGTGGATCTCTACCGTGGAAGAGTTCAGTCTGGTAGAGAAGACCCGCAGTGAGCAGATGATGGTGGTGTAAAGTGTAAACACATGGGGACTCTGGGAGCACGGAGATGGGGCAGGGGCTCCTGGGGAAGACTGGATTTTGAAAGTTGAATGAGAAAAGGTGGTATTCCTGACATGAGGGTGGTGTGCACAGAAACACGTGTATCCTAGAGGGAACGCTGATGATCTGGTGTGACAGGAAGGCAGGTTGGGACAAAGCTGGGAACTCCATAGATGTGAGCCCAGGGGGACAGAAGCAGGTCACAGGCCAGTTCATGTGAGTGAGGAGGGTCCCACTGGCCTCCCATCTGCTCTGGTCTCTGGGGCTCGAGGGCATACTTCAAAACCACTTTGAGGTTCACTCAGAGGCATAAGGCCTGGAGAGGGGGTGGCTGCAATAACTGGGTGACTGACACTAAGATAGTCACAGTGACCGAGTGTGGGGGAGGAGACTAAGCACAGCAGAGTGGGGGCACTTCCATCCAGACCCTGCTTCCTAACGCCCTAGAAAATAATTTGATTCTGTTGCTGTTGTAAAACACCATGTGTCGTACTAGAAGCGACATAAGGAAGAAGGGGGTATTTTGGTTCCAGGGGGATAGATGTGGCATGGCAGTGCAATCAGGAAGCTGACTGGTCACGTTGTGGGTACACAACACACAGGAAATAGAGAAAGTGATCAGGAAGTGGGGTGAGGCTATAAACCCTCAAAGCTGACTCTTAGAATGATGCACTTCCTCCAGCTGCACCACTGAAAGATTCTATAACTTCTCCCAAACCACCGCCACCACCTGGGGGCCAAGTGTTCAAATACGTGAACCTATGGGGGACATTTTCTATTCAAAGCACTGCAGATGGTAAATACAGACAGGGGATGCCTTCCACCCCTCTCCCCAGAGCCCGGCCTGTTGCCTAGCCTAGAGCCCATGCTTAGGGTATAAAAGGCTCAACTGCTCCCTCAAGGAGTTCAGCCTAAATGAGAAGACCCACCAGCAACCATGTTGGTAACACACGAGGAATATTTATATATTCTATGAGCACAGAGATGATGTTGGGTTGGGGGGAGCTGCCATGCTTCCCTGCTAGGTTTTTAAACCAACCTCTCAGCCATCCATCCTTCCTTTCACATTCTCAAAAAGTACTTGAGCGGGAACAGGTGCATTCCTTGGGTGTTGGAGGCCACTTGGGGTACCTCCTGGCCACCGCTTTGCCATATAGCTTAGAGAAGGTGATGAGCCACAGCCTCGGGGCACTGGGCACCTTGGCATGGGGTGGAAATCCAGGGTGGTTACTGCCTGGCAGAGGTACCAGCTCAGCAGCCTGCATTTGCCTCCATGGACCCACCCCCCTTCCCTCAGCCACTCTCTACTAGTTCTTCCTGAACCTCCGTGCCCTTGGGTCAGCTTCCATCAGCTAGTAGGAATGCTCAGGCTTGGGAACAAGTTCCCAGGAGCAGGTTACTGCAGCCTCATTCCTCTGAGAACCAACCCTTCCCTGTGCCCCCCCTCTTCAGTGCCCAGTGCCAGCCTCTCCTTGGCCTTGCCTCTATCCCAGCAAAGCTCTCTGGGGCCACACTGTGGTCACCTCAGACCTTTCTTTAGCCCAGTTCTGTCCCACCGTGCTCCCAACTTGTTCAAGTTCTCTGCTTAGTCACTTTCTCTCTGCTGCCTTCCTTCCCAAGTTTGGTCTCATCTTTGTCTTCTCCTCTGCCACATCCCGTAGAGGTGATGATCACCACAACCATTGTATGTGTACACGCTTGTGTGTGTACACGCTTGTACGCAAGCTGCCACTATTAACAGAATCATAATAAACGTGTGGGTGTGAACTGTTCCTCGGGTGCCCTCCACCTTTTTTGTGACAATCTCTCGCTAGCCTGAAGCTTGCAGATTAGGCTGGACTAGCTGGCCCGAGAAGCACAGGGCTCTGTCTCCACCTTCCCAGCACTTCCCAGCACTTCCCAGGGATTAACAAACACATAGCACACAGTCAGGCCTTTAATCCGGATTCAGGTCCTCGTGCTTGCATAGTAAGTTATTTACAGGCTGAGCCTCCCCCACACCCCAAACCACTAACGTTCCTTGAGTGCCTCTTTTATACTAAGAACTGTTGCTGATGTGTCCCAGATGTCATTTAAGCTTCACAGACCTAAATGCATGAACCACGATACCATCACCTTCACCTTGAGAAGCTCAGGAAGGTTAAGAACTTGCTGAGGTCACACATTGGCAGAGCTGGGATTGCGACCTATGCCTGTCTGACCCCCAACTCCTCATCGGGGTCACAGTTTTCCCTGGACACCCTCCCACCAAGCCTAAGTCCATTTTTTTGGGGATGTTGCTGTCTTACTCTCGTGCGTGATCCGCAGCAATCTGAGACTTAGCATAGACTGATGTCCCTAATCCAGAGCACAGTGGGGAAGCTGGAGGAGCCACTCATTAGCTTTTCTCATGATTCTCAAAATGGAAGAGGCTGCTCGATGCAAGGCCATCCATTCTGTGGTTGGGCACAGAGTAATAATTCTCTGTCCCTTTTCTGCTGAAGGCTACTTGTCAGCTACACTCTTTGCCTTCGGGACTCAGGAAGGTTGCCATCTCCTTCAGCTTCTGTGTCTCCTCCTGTCTTGCCCAGCTGGGCTCAGTGCCCACCCCACCCCCACCTTCTCTTCCCATGCATGTCCCAGCACAGTACCTGCTATCTGTAGTTTTGGTTTTGGTGTGTTTTGTTTGTTTTCTGAACATAACCAGAGCTAGCCTCAAACTCTCTATGTAGCCAAGGTTGGCTCATGGTCCTCGGGTCTCCACCTTCTGTGTGATGGGCTGGCAGGTGTATTAGTTATTTGCCTAGTTGCTGCAGAAAAACACCTGAGACTTGGGGCTGAGGAGGTGACTGGATGGTTAAGAGCACTTGCTGCTCTTACAGAGGACCCTGATTTGGCTGCAAGCACCCATGCTGGGCGACTCACAATGCCTCTAACACCATTTCCCAGGGATCTGACGCCCTCTTCTGGCATCCAGGGGCACCTGCACTCACATGCACATTCCCACAGGCATTTACACAAGTATATAATTAAAACTAAAAGCTAGAAGGAAAAATGCCAGACAAATGGAGTTGAAAGAAGAAAGGGTTTGTATGGGCTTGAGGTCTGAGGATATGGTCCGTGACGGCAGGGAAGGCAGGGTGGAAGGAGCCAGAGGCCAGCTGGTCACACTGTGTCCACAGTCAGGAAGCAGAACGAGAACGCTGGTGCTCAGCTCACCTTCTCCTTTCCATCCTGCCAGGAGCCCCGCCCCATGGGACAATGCCGCCCTCAACCTAATCTAAAGAATCCTCCGTGGCTGTGGGCAGAGGCTTGTCTCCTGTGTGATTTTTCAATCCTGTCATGTTGACAGCAGCATTGACCATCCCAGCAGGCACTCCCCCCAGCCCTGGCATCCTGTTGTCTTCTACCCTGCTATCACCCTTTCTTTTTCCATATCTAGACCGTGGGCTTCTCACCCATTTACAAAAGAACTTTCTAAATCATCACTGTGTCCCAGGACAAGGTGTGAGTGAATGGAAGAGCAGAGCGGACCAGGAGGGTTTAGACCGTTGCTGGAAGACTGGGTGTAGGAAGAGAGAGGAGGGTCCTGGATGGAGACCCTGCCCGGGGGACATGTTTGTTTAGAGGAATGAAAGAACACATGAATATGGTTTTAAAAACCCAGCAGGTCATATTCTGCATTCAAGTCTGAGATGTGTGTTTCGTCTCAGGTTTTCCCGGCTCCATCACCATCAAAGTCTGCATTCTGTTCCAGGCAGACCTGGCTTTCCCAGCAGCTCTGGTTTCCAACAGCCTGGGTTCAAATCCAACCTTGTACACTTATCAACCATGCAGCCTTTGGCAAATAATCAGATCTTGCTAAGTCCATTCCTCCCACAGACAGCAGGAGAAATGACAGTACCTGCCTTGTGAGTGGGTCATGACCTTCTCCAAAACTGCTCCTTGCCCCACCCTTAGTCCAGTGATGGTGCTATGTAATAGAGTAAGCACCCACCAGGCACCGGGCCCCTCCGACCACCAGTGTGCTTGACAATTGTCGTCCTAGCACTGGAAATAGAGATCTGTCAGAGACGGTGTGGGACTCCCACAAATGGACAACCGTCCCATGAATACCCATGAGGTTAACTTCCCTTGGAGGAGGGGATATTTGTGACCATGGGCCTCATCCCTGCTTGGTAATGATCCTGGAACACAGACATCTATGGTGAGGCAGATCTGTGTCCTACCCTAAATCCTCAGAGCTCCCCATAGTCCTAAGTGGCTACTTTGATCATTAGTGACCCTTGTCTCGGTTCTGTGGTTATCTGAGTTTGCAGACTCCAAAGTGCAGGCCCAGACCCATCCTTTGATGGTTAGAAACGCAAATAGTACTGCACCAGGCAGGCGGGGAAGAGCAGTAAGAGAGGCAGAAGGAAAGTGGCCACTTGATCACACCTGTAAACAAAAGCAGGCAGCCTGCTTCCCTCGGCAGCACAGACAGGAGCTAGGCACATGGCTGATTCTGCCACCCACTTCCAGGGCATTGCCTGCAAGCTGACAGCTCCAAGGAGGGAGATCTGTGCCATGTCATGCTTCCATGTCTTCATTTCAAAGGATAGCACTCTCTACCCTGACCACAGGCCAGGAAGTGCTTCCTTGCTGAGCTTATACCCCAAGTGGGCTTCATCCACAACTAAATACCAGCTGCCAGGGAGACAGGTGGTGCATGATGCCTGTGCAGGAGGCAGGGGTAGGGGATGGATTTCTGGTGGATCATAGGGTATTCCATTTCCAATTTATATCTCTAAAGACTTTCAAGGCCAGAGGGAACTTTTAAGAGTTCCCTAAGTAGGAAAAAAAATCAATCAGGAATCGCCCAGGAAAGAGTATAAATGGGGAGTTTGGGGCTGGGAAGATGGTTCTGTAGATGAAGTGCCTGCTGTGTCATCACAGGACCTGAATTCAGGTGTCCCGGCACCTGCACCTCTGTATAACCCTGGCACTTGGGTTTGGGGAGGGAGGGACAGGCAGATCCTGGAGAGCCTGCTGGCCAGTCAGTCTGCCCAAAATAGCAAGTCCAGCCAGCTTCAGAGAGAGCTCTGTGTGAAAAAATAGAGTAGGGAGAAAGACACCTGACGCAGACCTCTGACCTCCACGCGCAGGTGAATTCACTCACACGCCACGTGCACACACACACACACACTGCACATGTGCATAAAAACCAATCGATCAAAATTAATCAATAAAACATTTTAAGACATGTCATTTGATCTAGAGTAGTAATAGTCTGACCTGAGCCAATTTGAGTTGTTTTGAATGGCCGCTGTGTCAGACTCCACACTGTGACGGTGGGTCACTGAGACTGGCCAAACCTGGGGGGAAGGGACTGACTATTCCCTACTCTCCCTGCTTTACTTCTTGTGGTGTTTTCCAGTGCATCCTGCATACAGTTCCATAGTGGATGTTGTTCCTTCCTTTGCTAGGCCCTCTTCTGTTATTGAGTGCCATTGTCCCTGAGACAGAAGGTGATTTCCACCCCCCTCATGTAGTCTTTAAGACAGTTTGCTCTAGGAGTTTGGTAAATGTCTGTGGTAACAGACTTGTCTCATTTCTGAAGGAGATCAAGGCCTGGAAGATATGTGAAGGCAGCAAGGTCATCATCCCAGCACACACAAGGGCCAGAGAAGAAAGCGGTTCTATATGAGGAGTTCAGGAAATTTTCTAGGAAGTATTCTCTCTTCATGGTGAAGATGAGTTTGCTGAGCAGAACATGGGAAAGGCCCAAAGCAGAGAAAGGGAATAAAATGACTCAAGGCTGATCTCTGAAGGGTGAGGCCAAGGAGAGAGCAAAGCAAGGTCTAGAGAAGACCTCCCTATGCCAACATTCCCACAATCCCCAGGGATGTGGCCCAGACGGTGATGCTGACCCCAGGCCCAGTTGGATGCTGACATGCTGTTTCCAGCCTGCAGGTACTGCATGTCTATGGGACCACACTCAGCCAACAGGCTCTGTGGAAGGGGCACAGAAAATGTGGCAGGACTTTCCCCGTAGCTAACTGATGATTGGGTCCCAGGCTCTGTCCTGAGGACTACGCAGGTCACCCTCCATGAGCTGCCCTGTGACATGGGTGGTCCCCATGGAGTGGGTTGTGTGTGCCCGTCCATTCCTGACGCAGCTATAACAAATGACCACAAGCAGGGGCATCCAAGAAAATGCATTTTTTCTCCTAAAGTTCCTTAGACTGGAATTCTGATGGTGTTTTGCAGCTAAGACCAAATGTCCAGCTGACTGGGTTCCTTTAGAGGCTCTAGGGTGTCTGCTATTTCTAGAAGTACCCTTTGTGCTTTCCCTGTGGCTCTTCCTTCACCCCCAGAGCCAGAACTGGGGCAAGCTTTCTCAGGATGCTTGCCTTTCTCCTCTAGTATTAGAGGCATTTGTGACTATGTGGGACCACCCAGATAGGCCAGGAACATCCTTTGTCTGGCAGCCAGATGACTGGAGGCCTTAGTTACCTGACAGCCTCACCTCACGGCACCTTGTGAGAGCATAAACAGAGGCACAGTGTGCAGAACACGGGTGTGCACATTTTGAAAAGTTGTCATTTTGTCTCCCATGGGGAGAGAATACTTAAAGAATTCCAATGTTAGCCTGGGCAGTGATTGTACACACCTTTAATCCCAGCACTTGGGAGGCAGAGGCAAGCTGATCTCTTGAGTTTGAGGCTAGACTGGTCTACAGAGTGAGTTACAGTACAGCCAGAGTTATACAGAGAAACCCTGTTTTGAAGAAAGAAGAAGAAGGAGGAGGAGGAGGAGAAGGAGAAGGAGAAGGAGGAGAAGGAGAAGGAGAAGGAGAAAGAAGAAGGAGAAGAAGAAGGAGAAGAAGAAGGAGAAGGAGAAGAAGAAGGGGAAGAAACAGAAGAGGAAGAAACAGAAGAGGAAGAAAAAGAAGAAGAATTCTAATGATACCACCCTGGACTGTTCAGAAATTTTAGTTTTTAACCAAAAAGATTCCACTGGATGGTAAGCAACAGATAAACAAAATTCACAAGGGATCTAATAAGATGAAAGGGTTTCTTGTCCCAGCACACGGATCTGGAGATATGAAGTACAGCGAGCCTGTCTGGAGGCTCCACACACTGGTCCGCAATAGACTGTCCCTGGCTCCCCACTCTACCACCATAACTGTGTGACTTTCAGTCTCCAGAGCCCAGCATGGCTGCCACAGCCCCAGCCACACACCACCTTCACATTTCACATAGCAAGGTAGCAGGTGGTACAAAAAGACAAGACAAAGGGCTTCTCAGACTGTCTCCCAGAAGACAACACACAGTTTTGCTTTAGCCTCAAAGGTCAAAAGTCCTTTTACATGACCATACATGAGATACAAGTCATGTTAGACAGCTCATTCCCTGTTGCAGGCTGCTATGTGCCCAGTGAAACACTGGGTTCTGTGGTTTGGGGACAGGAAGAAAGAGAAAGAGCTAACTGTGTTTGCAGAGTACCTTACGTGTCCCCTTCTCCTGGAAGGCCTTGAGGCCAAGAGTGGGAAAGGACTCTGCAGAGCCACAGGGCCAGTGGCAAGCAGGGGCTGCAGGCATGCAGCTCAGACGGCAGCTGAATGGTGCCCGTGAGATGGAAGGGGCTTAGGCGTTCCTTCATGCTCTGATTGTTCCTCTGGTCCACGTACTCTGCCAGACCCCACCTTCAGGAGGCTCAGCCACTTGCCCTCCCGAGCCCCTTGGCTGCCACCCAGTCTCATGTCTCTTGTTCCCGCTAGTGAACTCCAGGCTTATGCGGTGTTCCACAAAGCCATCACTTCCAAACGTGTGTCTCCCTACAGCGGAGAGGCACAGCAGGAGCCAGAGAGAGGCCTCACATGTTCGTGGCAGTGGAGACTTCTCCATTCTGGCAGGGCCTTTCTTTGGAGATGGGGCTTTGTGGTGGGTTTCCATGGTGGTGGTGTTCTGTGGCATTCGTGGTAATCTAGATGGTGGATGGACCCGAGTGGAGCCAGCAGTGGGCAGCACTTGCCCCTCTCCAGCCAGCTGAGGGGCAGCTTCACTGCCCGCCAGTTCAGGCACATGCAAAGATCCATGTACTTTCTTGCGCTTCTGTTTTAAGTCGTCGCCATTCCAACCACGAGATAAAGCTAGGGATGGTGGCATATCGGTTTTGCTTCTGCCTCATTAGTGAGCGAGGGGCGGGCCAATGGGTCCGGTGAAGTAAAAAAAGACAGTAGCTGGTACATACCAGTCTCCTAAAAAAATTACAATGTAAGAAAGGAGATCTGGGCAGGAACGAACTGGCTGGAGCCTGGCTTCCCACTGAAGCAACAGAAGCTGAAAGAAGGCCCTGCGGCCTGGGCCCTGGAATAGCAGAGTCCCTCCCGGGGCTGCCTTCAGAGAATGCTACTTGCTTCAAAGGGCCTCTCTCCAGCTCAGGAACACTGTGCCCTGGCACCAGGCTCACAGGAAGAGGCAGAGCAGGTGAGATGTTCATGTGTGGCACAGAGCGGGATCACAGAGACCTGACCTTGCTCCATACCTGCCACCTGAGAAAAGGAGCCAGGGGTGAGGCCCAGGCTGGTGGGAAGCAGGAACACCATATGTCAAGGTGTGGTGGCAGGTGCTGGGAGAGGGGTGAGAGCCCAGAGGACCATCAGAGGTCCTCCGAGGCACAGGGACATCTCCACTAAGAACAGCTGGGACGATGGAGCCCAAGACAGTTGGGGCCAGGAGAAGAGATGACAAGATTCAAGGAAGGGTCTGCCTCTCCCAGGCAGTGAGAGACCTCAGCTCCTCCATAGTCTGTTCAGGAACAGCTCTCTGAAACACTACTGTTGGTTGAGTAGTAAGAAAGAGCCAGAAAGCCTGTGACCCTAGGACCCCAGATGAAATGATGCCTGGAGCCTTGGACAACAGGGCCACACCATAGCATCCTGTAGATTTTCCCTCAGCCTTAAGGGCTTCCTGCCCTAGGTTTTTTTCCCACACTGATAATCCAGTAGCTCCATCCCCAGGAAGAGGTGGCTCTGGGAATTAGGTGGACCTGGCTGTGGATCCTGACTGGCTTTAAGGCCTCGGTTGACCTCTCCGAACCACCCCCTCATCTGCTAGCAGAAGCAGAGATGACACTCAACCAGAAGTATGCTGAGAGGCTCACGTTCAAAAGTTCAAGGCTTACACACACAGAAGCTCCAAGGTTGGTGGGCACTGCTCCCAGGCATGAGTTCTCAGCCGTCCATCATTTGGAGACCATGTGCATTATCCAGACACTGACCACTCTGCTATTATGTAGACACCAACCATTCTGCTATCATCCAGACAGTTACCTTTTAGTGATGTTCATGCTACAGCCTCATTTTGAGCAATAGACACAGAAGCACAGATTTAAGACTCTCATTACATTTTTAACAACTGTTTAAAATTCCCAGCTTAGAGCTAGAGAGATAGCTCACTGGGTAAAGTGCTTGCCTTGCAGACATGAAGACCTCAGTCTGAGCCCCAGAACCAATGTAAAACTCTGGGAACGGTGGATGCTCTTGTCATTCCAGTGTTGGGAAGGCGGAGGTGGGAGGATACTCGGGGCTCACAGACCAGACATCCTGACCTCCCTGGGGTGAAGGATTTCTCTCTCCCTGACTAGTTGTCTATGTGAAGAGTATAGTCACTTCTGTGTCCTCACGGAGGTGGTTCCTTGCCCAAGGCTCTCACTGATACCAAAACCCAAGGTCTCCAAGTTCTTAGGAAAACGAAGGAAGAGGAGGAGGGGGAAGAGGAAGAGAAGAAGAGTAGGGAAAAGGAGAAAGAGAAGGAGGAAGAGGAAGAGAAAGTGAAGAAAAGTAGGAGGAGGAAGAGGTGAAGGAAGAGTAGGGGAGGAGGAGGAGGAGGAAAGGTGTACTTAAACCATCTCTAGATAACTCATGTCACCAAGCACCACTCAAACACTGTCTAAAGTGTCATTCTGGAATATCATTTATGGATTAAGAACAAGGAGAATGTCTGAATGAACTCACTGTAGGTACAGATTTTTATAATACATTTGACCTGTGGTTAGTTGGATCTGTGGATTTACAATCCACAGAGCCAGATGATTGGTCATCCTTGTTCTGGGGGAAGTGTCAAGGTGTCTCAAAAGTGACCACTCCTGGTCAGAGAGGGACAAGGGGCAGCTGTGTGGCAGAGATCACAGCACCCTTGTAACATTTTGGGGAAAACAGGAAGGATTTAAAGTAACATGCCACATGGGCCTAAAGAGGGTGTCTTGGTTTCTTTCCCTGCTGCTATAAAACGTACCTCAACTAAAACGACTTGAGAGAGAAAGAGTTTATCCTGGCTCACAGCTCAAGGTGTAGCCCATCATGACAGGGGAGTCAAGGGTGGAGCTTGAAGCAGCTGCTCACATCACACCCGAGATCAAGAAACAGAAAGGAGCAAATGTGTGTGATCGTGCTTAGCTTGCTCTCTCCCTTTTGCACAGCCCAGGGGATGGTCCGGCCCACAATTAAGATGGGTCTTCCTGCATTAGTTGACATAGGAGAATCCCCCTCACTTCCAGAGACCCAACTTCCAGGAGATTGTAGATTCTCAAGTTGACATTTCTGGCATGATAGCACCACAGGCGCTGTGTCTAAGAGAACACACAGGCCATTGCCTTGTCCCCTTCCCACACTTCAGCCTAGCTGGACCATTTGGATTCATGAGCATCCCCTACTGTATCATCTATAAAGAACGTGCTGAACCTGGAGTGTTGAACTTCACCCCAAGAGTGCTCCGTCCATAGATCAAGCACTGTCTTGTTAAGCCCTAACCCGCTGACAAGAGCCATCATGATTTCTTCTACCACAGAACGTGTCCACACATTAGAAAGGCTATAAACTAATTACTGGGCATTAATGTGGGGCCGGGAAATACATCATGGAGTCCCTTGTCGATTTAGCATTGAGAAGCCAGGAAGGGAAGATGGGATACCTACCAACAAGATCCCAGAGCAAATGCCTGCCCTTCAGAGGGACCCAAGTGCCACGAGCTCACGGGCTCCAGGCGCCCCCTTTGGGATGGCAGTCTGAGGGAAGTAAATATTCTCACAATGAAGCTGATGAGATTTTAATAGCTGGACAGATGGCCTGAGGGGGCAGGGGGGAGGAAGAATTGAAAAAAAAATGAGAGAAAACACTTGCATAGCTTTCCTTCAATGAAAGTGAAGCGAGAGCCTTCCATGCTGGGAATACGTATCGCCGTCATCAGTGTTGTCACATTGGATGTCTTCTTTTTAATAACTGCATGATTGAGCATCAGTTATAAACTAGGGCAGTAGTCACACACAAACCAGAGGTTAGGAATGCCCACTGGCTCCCGGTGCAATGACTGATAACATTTGTTTTTTCGATTTAATAATGAGCCCACGTAATCATGCTGCTGCCCTTATGTATGCAATTCAACTTCTGTAGTTTTTTTTTTCCCCCTGCCCATCTTCCCAAAGTCACCAGACTCCAGCATCCCACCTCTGAGCCAGCATTTTTTAAAATCTAGATCAAGGAACCTGGGAAGAGTGGGAAAATACAAAGGAGAGGAAGGCCTCAAAGAGAAAGGCTAGGGAGAGAAAAAAAACAGCAGAAAAAATTGTATTTAAATTTATCTTATTTTATCCTCACTATGACCATGTGGACCTGGCTTTAGGAAACCGAGTAGCCCAGGGACTAGGTAGCCTCTTGCACAGTTCACAAGTAGACATGCCGCTAGGTTTGAGATACCCTCTGTCCACTTCCCTGGCTCCGGCATGGACTCTGGGCCCTGCATCTTCCCCCACCGTGAGCCATGATGTAGGCACTGCCTCCATCCGTGGGGACAAACAAATGGTCTCAGAGCATTCTTCAAGTTTTTAAAAGGACATCCAATCACATGGGAATTCTGCCTCCTTCCCTGCCTGTGTCACAGTTCCCAAATGCAATTACCAACCGCCCCTGATGGCTGAGCGTGGTAAAAAGATGAGCAGATTGTATAGAGAGAGTGGGCTCCAGAAGCAGGCAGCTGCAGTAGCCTTCAGCCAAAGCAGAGATGGACCCTGTAGGGACAGCAGGCGACAAAACAACATTCTCCACAAGCCTAAAGATTGCTTAGCTGCCAAGAACAGTGGGTCAGAGAAGCGCATCATTTCCTTCATCCCCTCCCCCCCTTCACTCTTATTGGATACTTAGATGAGGGTAGCCCCTCATCCATAAAGGAAGCTCTGGACTTGGGGTGTTGAACATTACCCCAAGAATGTTTAAATCAATGGACCTTGTCTGCACAACTGAGAGTGGCCAACAAGGGGTTGTGGGACACCTCCCGGCAATGCCTGCCCATAATAGGGATCGAAGCACCACTAGCTCCTACGCTCCAGGTGCCCGTTTGGGATGACACGCTAGGGGAAGCAAGCACCCAGTGAGCATGTACCTACCATGTGCTGGGCTCCCAGGAACTAATGCAAAGACCACATTCCATTGGGTTCTCACCCATGCTGTATGGTGGAATTCTCACTGCTTGGATGAGAAAACCAAGACCCAAAGAAGTAGGGTGATGTTAGCACAGGTTTTGTTTTTTTTTTTTTTCCAGATGAGTCATCAGAGGGGCTGGGTATTAAACTCTGGTCCACAGATGGATTTCCAGCATCAAAGTCCATCAGTGTCAGCATTTGATCAAAAGCAAAAGAAAGCAATGGGCAAGACCAAGGTTGTGTACTGATGGGAAAACCCAGAATCTTGGACTTGATTCCTTCATTGCCTGAAAGCCAAGGGCCAACATTAACATGGTGAGCACCAAACGAGTGGGCGCTGTGTGGCTCCGTCTGTGAAAGGCCAAGTATCAGTTTAGATTGACTATGGACTCAGATGGGAACATTTGTTTGTGCATACAGAGAAACACTCCTCACTTCAGATGCCCTTCTCCAGGTCATTTCTAGGAAGCAGAGTCTACATGTCTTGTAAGGCCTTTGGGAACATGCTGAGAGTCCTTAGAGGCTGCAGGGTTAAGGCAGAGAGTTGCTAAATCACAAGCACCTAACATATTCATAAAGAAAACAGATACATACTTTAAGAGTAAAAACAAATGAGTTGAGATGTGGCTCAATTGGTAGAGTGCTTGCCTAACAAAGATGAAGCCCTGGGTTCAATCTCCAGTGCCACCTTTAAAAGTGGACATGGTGCTACGTGCCTGTAATCCCAACACTTCAGCAGTGGAGACAGGAGAATCAGAAGTTCAGGGTCAACCTCAACTAGGTATTATATTTGAGTCCAGCCTGGGATACATGGCATTTTGTTTATGAAATAAATAGGGGACAAATTTTCTATCTTTCAATCCTTATTCTTTTCAAAGACCTCATTCATTAATAAAGAAGCTGATGTAGATAAAGAGTCAAGATGAAGATGAGAGTGGTTCAGATGTGGTAGTTGTGATGAAGGTGATACCTCTGAGTGTGATGATGAAGATGAAGGTGGCACTTCTGATATGATAGTGATGAAGTTGGTACCTGTGAGTGTGCTGGTGATGAAGGTGGTACCTGTGAGTGTGCTGGTGATGAAGTTGGTACCTGTGAGTGTGCTGGTGATGAAGTTGGTACCTGTGAGTGTGCTGGTAGTGGTACCTGTGAGTGTGCTGGTGATGAAGGTGTAAGTGTGATGGTGATGAAGGTGTACCTGTGAGTGTGCTGGTGATGAAGGTGGTACCTGTGAGTGCTGGTGATGAAGTGGTACTGTGAGTGTGCTGGTGATGAAGGTGGTACCTGTGAGTGTGCTGGTGATGAAGTTGGTACCTGTGAGTGTGCTGGTGATGAAGGTGGTACCTGTAAGTGTGCTGGTGATGAAGTTGGTACCTGTGAGTGTGCTGGTGATGAAGGTGGTACCTGTAAGTGTGCTGGTGAGTGGTACCTGTGAGTGTGATGATGGTGATGAAGGTGGTACCTGTGAGTGTGAGAATGGTGAGAATGACTAGGATGAAGGACAAGGTGAAGAGGGTGGTTATGGCTTCTACAACAACTGTCATCATAATAATGAACACTCAGAATAACTCTCCTTGGCATATCCAAAACCTTTCATCTACAATCACTTCATCTTAGGAGAAAAACTCTGGCTTTTCCTAAACATCTATTTCCAATCCTAATCCTACCTAATGTCGCCAGGACTCGGGTGAGAAGGGGATTTGGCAGCCGCTCCGTCTCCATGCCTACATAGGCAATTACAGAGGGAGGGAATGGTGAGCAAGACGAGGGGATACCACAACGCCCCTCCAACCTCCTGCCCACCAGTTTCTACCATGCCGTGCTTTATTTGCATAAGTCAGTCCCTGAAAGTGACAAAGCTCAGCCAACCTTTCGGTAGCATTTCTAACTATAGGTAAGTTTAAACCACTTGTGATGATTGACACTTATTTACCTAATAAAAGGGTCATGGAGAGCCATCTTCAGTCACCTCTTAGAGAGTCTTACTGATGTGGTGAAGTGAAGAGAAGGTGCCTTGGGTGGGGCATTGGCCCCTTTTCATGAGTTCACACAAAGGACCTGAGCCCCTGCCCTGCAGCCTGTCACACTTCACCAGAACTAATCACAGATCATTTTTATTTCTTACAAAAAATATGCAAGTGCTGACAGATAGGCAGCCAACAAAATGATTTCTTTAAAAATAACCTAATAACAGAATCTCAGTTGAAGGCATAGGCAGCTGCACGGTTTCCTCTGGCCATAGCAGGTGCGGCGGTAATTGCCTGCACAGGGCTGGGCTGCAAACTGTAATTGGTAACGCTGGCATTGCGAGTGGCCTTGACATTTTGGCAGTGACCTGCCAGGCACGTCCTTGGGAAGAGGCTTTGTGGTGAGGTCCACGGTGGGAGCAGGGTTTGAGACGTGAAGGAATTGGGTCAGATTCCTGGGAACACACCTGGGAGAAAGGAGGCTGTGCCTTAGTGAAGCTGGTCCTTCCCTGTGCTGGAGAAGGCGGTGGTGTGGCCTCGGGGAGAAGAATACTGGTCCGGCTCCAGCCTGTGTGGGGAAACAGGTGTGATGAGGAACCGGGGGGCGGAAGCGAGGTTGGGGCTGTAGCGTGAGAGCTGAGGGTGGGGTGACGGCACATGCATGGGGAAGGAGGCAAATTGGGTCATGTCTTTGTGGAGACGGTGAAAGAATTGGGTCAGAACTGTGGGGGAGAAGGCTTGAGAACTGGGCCGAGTCTTCGGATAGAAGGGGGAAGTGGGCCAAACGTGAATGCCTGTGCAAAGAGGGTAAGAGAAGGTGATATTGAAAATAGGCTGGTTCCCTCCCGTCAGAGGACGGAACGAGAAGCAGCTTGGATCTGCAATCAGGGTAGAGGATGAAGCCATGAGGTTCTGCTCACTTCCTCCGGATCCATTGATATGCCGACTTCCCTCACAGACCCTTAGACTTAGAGTAGTCTTGCTCCCTCTTACCCAAAACACATGAGGGTCAGCCACAGCAGAGCTGCTCAGGAATCGGCACTTAGCAAAACAAACCACATTTGGATTTGGGGAGGTAAAAACTCCAGAACTTTCCATGGCCTTATTTTGCCTAAGACATCAAGCCTGGGTATGGTCACTCCCCCTTAACCCCAGCATATCACTGCACTGACAACCCACTGTCCTCCCGCCAACTGCTGGCATCATTACCCAACTCGCAGCCGCAGAACACATTGTGTCAATAAAGCTGAGTAATACATTCATTTTAGCGGCTTCCAAACTGGCTTTGTTCAAATCCGCGCAGTCACAGAGCCGTCAGACCACAATACTTAAAATGACGCTTAAAAGAAATGGGCTTTTAATAATGAGCTCAACTCCTATTGGCCGCTTGGCTGAATAGAACTATTCTCCAAGCAGAAAGAGAACGTGCAATTCACAACTTGGCTGTGGCACTCCACGGAGGCTTTGTCAAGCACACAGACCTGCATTACAAGTGAACAGCAGCGGCATGGGGAGGGCTGTGCCTGTGTAGGTTTTTCTGGCGATTTCAGCTTCGCTTGTAGCACATGTGGGTCAAGTAAGGTTTCTACAGAAACATACCCTCATGGCCCATGGTCTCCTTGGGGATCCATGTATGGAGCTCTACTGAAACTAATCAGATCAGGGCGCATTGATTACATCTGCATCTCGGCTTCTGAGAGATGTCTTGATTGACATTCATCATGGTGATAAATGAGATCAACTCATAACAGGCTGGTGTGGTTATGTGGACCATCCTGACTCACCCCCTAGCGAGGTGCTCACCAAGACAGAACAAAGGAGGGAAAAGCATACTCTTCCCCAAGGGCCTCAGAGAACAGGATACCAGAAACACCGTGCTCTCCATCCTTTAGATGGTGTTTGGTGGTGTTCTGTTATTAGAGTGATGGATGCTGGGTAAGTAGACCTTCGGATCAATCATTTGGCTCTGACTGCTCTTGACTTAGAAGGATCCTGAAGATTCCGCAAGCCTCCTCCAGAAAGTGCAGACAGAGAGGGTCGACTAAAAAGGAATTGCTCCCTCTGCGATTCAAATCAAACCTGTGTTTCCTTCGGCAGAGTTATTTTAAGTCATTCGTTATGATTTTTCCTCTGAAGCAGAGGCCGTTTGATATGGGGAGATGTTGGCAGCAAAGGAAGGAAAGGGGACAACACTGAAGTCACTCTCTTTGAGATTTCAGATAGATGTGGTGCACGCACACACACACACACACACACACACATAGGCATGCACCAGCATACACACAAACACACACACACACACACATAGGCACACACAGACAGACAGACACACACATAGACATGCACAGGCATGCACACACACACACGTAGGCATGCACAGGCACACACACACACACACACACACACACACACACATGCGTAGGCATGCACAGGCGCACACTTCATATTAACAGCAGCAGAGACAGCTCCATCAAGCCACACAGGGAAATGAGGTCCCTGCCATTTTTCTTCCAGGGAATTCACCAAGATTTGTCCAGCAGATGTTCCCAGGCAGTGAGTGGGTACAGGAAATAGTACCAGATATTGAAGGCAGAGAATCTGGGCTAGAAGCTTTCTGTGTCTTCCACTTCTGAGCATTGTGACCTTGGCCAAGGCTCTTACTCTCTCAGCCTCCGTTTCCTCTTCTGTAAAAGAGAAGAGGTAGATAATGCCTGTCTCAAGAGTCAGCCACAACTCCCAAAGCCCATCCTGAAGCCAGTGAAGGCCATGCCCTCTTCAGTCCCACGTGGAAGGCACCCAACCTGAATGAGACACCTGAGGTGTCTCAGAGTGGTCCTAGCAATTCAGGCTAAAATAGGAGTCTGCTCCAGCCTTAGGACAATAGCTTAGCCTCTCAGAGCCTAATGTCATATCAATGCAAATGAATGATGCTGCCATTTTAATGAGAGCCTCGGTAGCGATATCTGCCTGGGAGGAACAGCTGACTTGGTACCAGTTTGTATGCAACAGTGGGCAGACATTACTCTCCTAAAGAGGGGTCTGTAGTCCCAACCAGAACAGTCCCTTCTGCCACCGCTAAGTCCAGGTTGATCACAGACAGTAGTAAGGAAGGGTTTTTAAACAGTGTGTGGTCATAGTACTAGCAATGGCAAGACTGTGTGTCGGTGAAAACTCACATCAGGGACCAGCAAGAGCTGTCAGTTAGGTGTTTGCCTCGCAATCACGAGGACCTGGGTTCAGTCCCCAGAACCTTGGAACCAAGCATAGTGGCACACGTAGTGGGGAGGTAGAGACGGACATATCCCTGAGGCTCGCTAGCCAGCCACCCTGGCATATTTGGAGAGCTTTAGGTGAGTGAGAGATTCTGTCTCAAAGTTTAAAAAGCAGATGAGGCCTGAGGAATAAGCACCTGAAATTGTCCTTTGGCCTCCATACACATACACACACACACACATCTCACATTAGGACAGCACATAGCCCATGGGCAGCCTTCTTAGGAGAGAGTATTTAGGAGCCTGCTCTTTGAAGGTTGAGATGAGATTCCATCATGGCCTCTGGTGTCCCCCAAGCCAAGAGACTACCAACTTTGGGGCACGAACTTTCCCCTCTGTTCCTCCAGTGAGCATCGGGGCCATTGCGCCCTCGCTGACTCAGAGTGAGGACCGGTTGCTGCACACACGGAGCTCTGCAGTCCGTAGGAAGAGCAGGCATTACATCAGCCCCGCTGCTAGGGGTAGAAAGAGCGGTCACCGAGGCCTTCCTACCTTCGGCCTCCTTCTCAAATATCTGCCTGCAGAAGCAACCAGGGCCAGGAGCGTTGAGCTCCAAACACGAGGGAACTGGCTGAAGGCAGGAGTGAGTCACAGTGTGGAGGAGCTGAGAGTTGGGCCCTCGGAGCCCACACACCACTCAGGCAGGCCAGGCCTTCAACTGGCAGGTAACATTGACACTCAGTCCATCCCAGCAGGCCCCATGATGTCTGATGGGCTGTTATTCCTGAGTCGGTTCTCCATACAGTGAGACACGCCGTCCTGGAAGCAGTTAACCTCAGTTAACACACAAGGGCCACGTGACTCACAGGATGGAGCTCACCCCCACCTCTTGACCCCGAAAGCAGATTATAGCCTATGTGTTGGGTGGTGGAAGATGAGGATGAGGACTGCTATTTTTTGATTGATTGACCACCTCATAAGCCAGCCATCCTCTCACCAACCCTGAGACCATAAAGTTCCGGATCATGCTTAGGAGTCGTACACTGTCATAAGTGACTAATTTGGGTACTGTAACCAATATTGCTTTTACAATGAAGAAACCGAGGCTCGGGGAGATCAATTCACTTGGTCAAGGCCACACAGCCAAGTAGTGGGAAAGCAAGGACTGAGGTGTAGCTCACTAATCACTCTGGATGCTGTCTCCTTCTTCCCTGAAGCCCTGTCTCAGGAAGTGTACTGCCTGTGAGCAGCCCAGCCCTTGTGGTAGACTATGTTAGGTCTCAGTTTCTCCATCTGTAAGATGAGGCTTTAAAGCAATCCTCACTACAGGAATGGCTTTGGGATTAACTGAGTTCAGCCACAGTCTATGCTATGTCCTGGGAGCTGGGAGAGGTACAGTCATTTACCCATGGTCACTCCTCCCACATGGCCATTCCTCCCCCTGCTCAGAAGCCATCCTGGATCTGAGGTCACCATGTGATATTATCAGCCAGGACCAAGGTCATCCCACAGTGGGAAGCCACAGTAAAGGGGTCAAGGGCCAAGCATGGTCATTCCCAGGTCAGAGAATGGACATCTATCCTGTGCCAGCCCACACACAGCAGCGAGACATGCACAAGGGCCAGGTGGCCATCAGTCAGGGATGCCTTCCTAGTCCCTGATGTCAACCCTCAAACAGGCCCGGGTACTTTGACCTCCGGAAGTGGCAAGTGGGCTGTTCCGTAAACTGTAGAGTGCTCTGCTCAGCAGAGGAGTTAGCATGGAGGCTGGGACCTCTGGTGAAAGAGCCAGAAGCACTCCTCTCCACCCTGTGGTCACTTTCCTCTGGTTCCTACAGCAAGGATGCCTGCAGCAGGAGGGTGGAGGCTCTCCTTTGCTCTAGAGGGCAACCTCCCATGACCCAAGTGGCCCCGGCCTTGGCTTCTCTCTGCCTACCTCCCATCTACTCTTCCGCCAGAATGGCCCCTTGTTGGACACACCCATTTCACAGCATTGAGGGATTTGTAAACGAGAGATCAATGCATGTATTCTGTGAGATGTTCTCTTTATAGACGGGCTACTACTGTCCACATAAAGGTTTTAAGGGCAGTTCTGACATTGTTAAAGTTCAGAGGGTTTGATTTCCAGTCTTTTCCATCTTCTCCTAATCCTTGCTACCCACTCCGATATATCAACCACCTCCTTCTTTTGTTGAACCTCTCTATCGCCCTGTTTTCTCTGTTTTCTAGGAGATTCCATAGTTTATCCCATGAACATTTTTGATATCTGACCACAGGAGAAGCCCTGTACTTAGGAATTAAAACCAAACACTAGACGTCATCCTGGGCCTATGGAGCGAAGCTTCCAGCCATTGGATTTGCCAGGCTCCCTGCAGACACAGGACCCAGGCATGTAACTTAGAACTCAGATGCCTGCGTGTGTCCCAGGAAACACAGCCAGTTCTGGCCTTTGGGCAACAGGAAGGTTTTGAGCACCCCTCAAGTGCCTGTTGGTGAGTCAGTGCCTTGGAGAAGAGCACACTCAAGGCTAGGGGCGGGGCTCCGTGGGCCACACTTGCTTTGCAAGTGTGAAGACCTGAGTTCCGGGCCACAGACCCTGTAAGAGCCAAGCACGGCGGAATGTCCCCATAACCTCAGTTCTGATGGTGGCACAGGCAGAGAATGGCAGATCTCGGGGGCTTGCTGGCCAGCCAGGCTAGCTCCAGATTCAGTCAGAGACCCTGTCTCAAAAAATAAGATGGAAGGGCTCAGGGGGTAAAGGCATGTGCCAACCTTGACAATCTGAATTTGATCTCCAGTGCCCACATGACAGATGGCGAATACAGACTTCTGAAAGTCAGTGCAAGCACACGCGCACACACACACACACACACTAAGTGTAAAATTTAAAAAGAAATAAAGTGGAGAGCAACAGAGGAAGGCATCTGATGTGGCCTCTACACCTGTACCACCCCAACACCCAGAGAGAGAGAGAGAAAGGGAGGGGGAGACTTAGCACAGAGACTTGCCTGGAGATGCTGGGGAGATGGGTTTGAGCCTCACTCTAGTACGCAGTGAACATCTAAGCCTGTAATCACCCGTCAGTCACGGCCTTCATCAAGCAGGTGCCACTTGGAAGCCATAGGCCTGGCAAAAGGCTATGAATTATTTAAACCAATCAGCTGTCAATGAGGAGAACCGTTCTGGGGTCAAATCCAAGGGGAACACAGAGTGGCATTTTTCAGCCTACTCAGAGATTGTCAGATTAATTTTTACTTATTTATTTCTGACCTTACAGAAAACATATTACCACAAGGTCAAAACATTTCTCTCTGTATATAATTTTAGAACTTCAGAAATAGAGAGACAGAAACTAGTTAAGTAAAGAGCATCGCCGTAGGCCGGGGCTGTAATTCTGGCTGCCCTGCCTGCCCTCCGGGCAGACAGTTGAAATGCTAGAGTTAAGAGTTTATCAGGGTCCCCTTGGAGCAGCAGGCGTGGGGAGCTACTCTGAGCGGGTATTCAGGAGGCAAAGCACGGCGAAGCCTGGGACCACAGCCTCACTATTCTGTCACCAAGACAGCCATTATGTTCTCTGCATGCGTCTCCCCCTCTCCCTCCCTCTTCCTTTTTCTCTCCGTCCCTATCTCTCTCTGTCTCTGTCTCCATGCTGTCACTGTATAGCCAGGCCAACCCGAAATTTACTATATAGCCCAGGCTGGACTCAAACTTCCAGTAATCCTCCTGCCTCTGTCTCTGAGTGCTGAGATTCCAGGTGTGCACCATGAAACCCAGTTTGGAAATCACCATTTTCCTAACATCCCAGTGAGGCGACCAGCCTATAAAGATAACAGCTTTTAAAATGTTCCCCAAACTAGCCAGCTGCTACGGTGATGTCAATGCTCACATTCTGGTATGTTAGTGATTGACGCTGTTGTGGTTAAGGCAGAAGTGGCACTGTCAAGCCTTGGGTTTTGGAAGATGGATCGGGCTGGGCTCCGTGATATGGGCCTGGAATCCCAGCTACTCAGGAGGCTGAAGCAAGAGGATCACGGGTTCAAGGCCTGCCTGGGCAGCTTAGTGAGACCCTGCCTCAAAATAGAAAGTGAGGTTTGGTTTGGTTTTTCAAGGCACGGGATGGCTGTAGAAATAGCTCAGTAAAAAGTGCCTTGGGCACACGCGTTAGAACCTATGTAAAGAGCCAGGCACGACTGGCCCTGCACCAGTAACCCCAGCATTGTGGGGTTGGAGAGCAGAAGACTGATGGAGCTTACTGACAACCAGTGTAGTGGGAAACTGGTAAGCTCCAGGTTCAGTAAGAGACCCTGCCCCAATGGAATATGGCAGAGAGCAGTAGAGGAAGACAACCAACATCCTCATCTAGCCTCCACATGTGTGTGCACACCTGCAACACACACACGCATAAACACACACACACGCATAACACACACGCACACACACACGCACAGCTCAGCGGTAGAGTGCTTGCCTCGGACATGAGCACAGGTTTCATCCCAACTACACTCCCATAGTCCCCAAAAAAATGGACTGGGCGGGGGATATAGGTCAGTAGTAGAGCACTAAACAGCAAGGCTCTGGGTGCTATCCCTATCATAGCGCCAAATGTAAAAGGACAGACTGTCCCTGGTCTACCTGCAACACACACATACGCTCAGAGGTGCAGCTGTTTCAGTGAAGTGGGGATCCCTACCGGGCTTTTCCTTAATTCCCTTCCATAGCTGCTGCCCAGCCAGCATCCAGGGTTGGCCCCAGGACCTTGCTGCCTGATGTCTGGCTAATAAATTCTTGCTGTGAGTGGTTTGGATGAATGAAGGCTTGAGGTGCTTACAGTTAGATACACATTCAGTAGGAGCTCAGATTCAGGGAGAGAGAAGGGAGACACTTGATCCTACTCCAAATTGTATCCTAAATATGGAAAGAAAACAATCTTATGGGCACACGGGCACACACACACACACACTCCTGAGCACACAACCACTGGGCAGTCGAACATATTAAACATGTGGCTTAATATGTTTCCCTCTTGAGGGAAAATACAAAGAGAATTTTCAGGCATAGCCTAGACCTCAGCCACATCTTCGAGGGATAGACCTGAGGCTATGTGGGAGACAGGGGAGAGGATAATGTCTAACTTTATGTGCTAACTTATCTGAGCGAAGGGTTACCCACATCACTGATACAACTGTTGCGGGACCAAAGGCCATGACCAAAAGCAGCTAAAGGGAAGGAAGGGTTTATTTGGCTTCTACTTCCAGGCTGTAGTCTCGTCAAGGGAAGTCAGGGCAGGAACTCGACACAGACATCATGGAAGAGAACTGCTTGCTGGCTCCCTCGCTCATTCGAAGACCTCATACTCAGCTAGCTTTCTTCTTTTTCTAAGATTTATGTTTTATGTACTTAGATGTTTTGTCCATATGTGCAACACCACAGAGGCCAGAGAAGTCATCAGATCCTCTGGAACCGGAGTTACAGACAGCCTCCGAGTGGGTGCTGGGAACTGAACATGGGTCCTCTGCAAAAGCAACAAGTGCTTTTAACCACTAAGCCATTGCTCCAACCCTTGGTTATCGTTCTTAAACAGCCCAGAATCACCTGGATGGCACATCCCACAGAGAACTGAACACTCCCGCATCAGTTAACATTGAAGACACTCCCCCACAGGCTGGCTCACAAGCCAATCAGATCCAGGCACTTCCTCAACTGGGGCTTCTCTGAGATGGCTCTAGGCTGTGTCAAGTTGACAGTTAAAGCTAAGCAGGGCATTCACCACCCCCTCCTTGGACTTGGAAGTTGCTGGTACTTGGGTCTTTAGACTCAGAACAAGGTGCACTAGCTCTCCCTTAGCTCAGACCCAACTGGTTCTGGTTCTGCCATGCCAACTGTGCCTGCACAAATGGGTAAATGAAGATTTTTCTACCTACCGGATCCCTCTCCTCTTCTCTGCTGTCTCTCTCCCTCCACCCCCCTCCTCCCTCCTCCACTCCCATTTGCCCTCTCTCCATCCCATTGGTTCTGTTTCTCTGAAGAACCTTAACCTAACTGAGCAAATGCGCTGGAAGAGGCAGGGTCCCTGCACCACCTGGGAGCTTGAGATTGCCCTGGGAATCTACTTACTGAGCATGCCCAAGACCAGGCAGCAAGCAAAAGTGAGGGATTAGGTGGGGGGCAGGGAGAGGGGGCCTATAGCTACGGAAACAGTGGGCCTGGTGTCCTCCCTTCTGAGCTGGGGCGATAGTGCGACCTGCCTCAGAGGCCGTGGGGAGATCTGAGGAGTCCGAGTGGGTTAAAGGCTCAGAACAGCACGCGCATGAGGCAAGGGCAAGGCGGGCTTGCTGTTTGATGGTGGTTAATATCCTGGAGGAGCTCGACCAGAGAAGTAACAGCGTGGATGAACTGTTTCGGGAAGCCAAGTCTAGCAGAGCAAAAAACCAAGATAATTACCAGATATTTAGGCCAGAAGAGAACTGATTAGCATAGCTCTGTAAGGCACACTCAGCGACACCCAGTGACCTGATTTCTCAAAGGAAGAACACAAACCCTTGCTCTATCCCTCCTGCTTCAAAGGCAAGAAGAAGGCAGACCAGAGTGGCTCTCCCCTGGCTATGTGACTAAGGGCCACTGCCCAGGAGAGAAGCAGCCCCATGGCTGGGCTGGGTTGGACATGCTTTCTTACAACTCGAGATACATGAGAGTCTCTCTGGCCGCTGTGTTCTTGTTTTGTTTTTATTTAAGAGGCAGGATATTTCTAGATTGCCCAGGCTTGCTCCAAACTCCAAGGCTCACACCATCCTCCTGCCTCAGTTACCTGAGTAGCTGAGACAGCAAACGTGTACCACCATGCCCAGCAAATGCTCTCCTTTTCTGAAGTCATGTCCACTGGGCAGCCATCGGCTTAAGCTCCATGTTAACCATCAAGTTGCCTGGGGAGGGGGTCACAAGGGTCTGGGCATGAGCCATCACTATCAAAAGAGGCAGGTCAGTCGCGGAAGCTGCTCAGAGTGAAAACTGATGGAGATAGGGCCACATCAAGGGGCTGTACTGTGGCACTGACAAAGGAGTGGGGAATCTAGAGTCTACAAAGACTTGGAAGGGTCACTCTCAGATGAGAGTGAGTCTTGTGTGTGACTCCATGTTGGATCTGGACCTGGGATGGAAGGGTGGCTTCAGGGGAAGAGGCTTAGCAGTGCCCAGAGGGGCAAGAGCCATGGACACCGGGTGTATCGGAGCACAAAGTGTGGAGGGAGGGAGACAGGTCATAGAAGGGAAGAGGGCCAACAATGGCCTTGAGAGCCAGGCTATATGTGTGGTTTTCTCTGAGGGTCAGGAAGAGCCTCCACCCATACACATTTCGGGGAGGATTTGCAATTTTTATTGTCATATAATCATATGACATAGAATTTGCCACCTCGATCATTTTTTGAGTTTTGGAAATGGCCAGTGTTTTGAGATTCATTCAATGGTGTTAGGTATGGCCAGTGGTGTGAGATATGGCCAGTGGTGTTAGACAGGCCAGTGGTGTTAGATATAGCCAGTGGTGTGAGATATGGCCAGTGGTGTTAGGTATGGCCAGTGGTGTGAGATATGGCCAGTGGTGTGAGATATGGCCAGTGGTGTGAGATATGACCAGTGGTGTTAGGTATGGCCAGTGGTGTTAGGTATGGCCAGTGGTGTTAGGTATGGCCAGTGGTGTGAGATATGGCCAGTGGTGTGAGATATGGCCAGTGGTGTGAGATATGGCCAGTGGTGTGAGATATGGCCAGTGGTATGAGATATGGCCAGTGGTGTTAGGTATGGCCAGTGGTGTGAGATATGACCAGTGGTGTGAGATATGGCCAGTGGTGTGAGATATGGCCAGTGGTGTGAGATATGGCCAGTGGTGTTAGGTATGGCCAGTGGTGTTAGGTATGGCCAGTGGTGTTAGGTATGGCCAGTAGTGTGAGATATGGCCAGTGGTGTGAGATATGGCCAGTGGTGTGAGATATGGCCAGTGGTGTGAGATATGGCCAGTGGTATGAGATATGGCCAGTGGTGTTAGGTATGGCCAGTGGTGTGAGATATGACCAGTGGTGTGAGATATGGCCAGTGGTGTTAGGTATGGCCAGTGGTGTGAGATATGGCCAGTGGTGTTAGGTATGGCCAGTGGTGTTAGGTATGGCCAGTGGTGTTAGACAGGCCAGTGGTGTGAGATATGGCCAGTGGTGTTAGGTATGGCCAGTGGTGTGAGATATGGCCAGTGGTGTGAGATATGACCAGTGGTGATAAATGTGGTCAATACTATCAGGTATGGTTATGTGTAACCATCCCCACCATCCACCTCTGGAAATGTTTACCATCTTGTAAAACTGAGATTCTGTGCTCATTAAACATTAGTTCCACATTCCACCCTTCTCCAGCTTCTGACCACCCCATTCTAGTTGCTGTCTCTGAAGTTTTGACTATTCTAGGGAACTTGTATAACCAGAGCTCACAATAGCTATCTTTTTGAATTATGCAAATTTGTGCTCCAGGCTTTGAACCTTGGTGTCACTCCACCTGTGGTACCTATGAAAGAATTCTCTCCTTTTCCCAGGCTGAGTAATATTCCGTGGGATGGATACACTACATATGCCACCAAGGGATATATGGGCTATGGCTCCTTTAGAGCTAGAAACAAAGATTATGGATAGCTCTTGACTCTTCATTTCTTGGGCTATGTATCAAGAAGTGCAATTGCTGTGTTTTATGATCATTCTATCCTTAACTTTTGGAGGGACACCCGTGCCATTTCCACATTGACTACACCACTTAATATCGTATTCACAGTGTGCAGGGTTCCAGTTTCCCCGCCTCCCACCCACACTCTACTCAGGTTTCTTAACAGCAGCCATACTATGGGTGGGGTGCTATCTCATTATGAGTAGACTTGCAGCCCCTTGGGTTAGAGATACTGAGCATCTGTGTGTGTGTGTGTGTGTGTGTGTGTGTGTGTGTGTGTGTGTGTGTCCATTTATTCTGGGGAGATGTCAATTCAAGTTCTCTGCTCATTTCTGAATTGAGGGGTATGTGTGTGCATGTTCATGTGCACATGTGTGTATTAAATCTGTCCATAAGTATGTTCATGCACATGTATGTATTGCATACGTGTATATTGCATGTGTATATGCATATGTGTGCATCCATGTGTGTACAATGTGTACATGTGCAGCTATGTCACATATGTGTATGTGCATATGTATGCATGCATGCATATGTACATGTATGTGTGCATATAGGTGTGAGCGTGCATGCGTGAGCATATAAGTGTATGGGCACCTATGTGTGTGTATTTATTTATGTGTATGTGTGTTTGTGTGTGCACATGCATAAATGTGTGTACATGTGCAAGTATATGTATGCGTTCACATGTGTGTGCATGTACATATGTATATAAAAACGTGCATTCATGAACATGTGTGTGCATATGTGAGCATGTGTGTGTGCAGAGGTGTGTGTGTACATATGTGAGAGTGTGGATGCATGTATGTGCGTATGTGTGTGCATGTGTATGTAGGATTTAATAAGGAAGTAGCATGAGAAGACCCACACTGATGACAAGCTAGTGTGTGACAATGGGGGAGTGTTCTGACAGGCTCAAGGGCCTGGGTCTGGTCTGCAACACTAGGAAACATGCTGAGTGCGATAGACAGCAGCTCTCATTCACTGAACATACCAGCTACCATGTGAGCTCTTGTGTGCACCGGCTCCTTAGTCATCATCAAAATCCTATGAGTCTGGTGTGACTCCGTTCCTCACTGAGAGACGAGGAAGTGGGCATGTAGAACAGGTAAGCAACCTCCCGGGACACACAGCACAGGCGTGGGCCAACTAGGCTTCAAACCTAGGCAGAGTCTGAAAGCTAACCATGGGGCTCTTCTGTGCTAGAAAAGTCCTTTTGTCTGCACGGAAGGGTCGATATTGGGAGAGAAGCAGAGGACTTGGAAAGGAGTCAGGAGATTCAGGAGATTCAGGAGATAGACCCAAGTGACCGTCCACACACCCCTGCCACCCACCATCTCCACCTTCCTTCCTTCAACAAGCCGCTCCAATCAGCCTCTCAGTGTCCTGACATCCTCCTGGAAGGACCTTCTGCCCCTACCAGCTCCCAGGTGTCCACCTGACCTTCTGAAGATCCTGACCCCTGCCTCTCTCCTCAGAGCTGAGTGTCAATCAGAAACCCTCTGTTTCTGAGTCTATTCTCTCTACACTTCAGCTTTAAAACAGGTGCCCCCCCTACACTGAAATTCCCATCTTGACATTTTCTTTTCTTGTTCTGTAAACATGAGGAGCGGGTGCTGATAAGAGGCAGCCCCCTTTATTCTACTCCAGTCTAGCAAACATAATCGAATTAGGCCTTTAGTGAACATACTCCAGCTGCTTCTTCCCTCCTCCTCTGCCAGCCCTCCCGGCTCAGGTCTGTCAGAAGGCTTCATAGAGAGTCAGAAAGCCAGCCTGGAACAGAAGTTAAATCCTGGTCAGTCCACAACCCAGTGGGAGACCTGGATGGCCTGATCTCTCTGAAGCTGTGTGATCTGTGCCCAGAAGAGAGAGGTGTGCAACATCCACAACACCAGAATTAACATTGCATTCTGATGTGGCTTTGGTGACATTAACCCTGTTCAGGGCCTGGAGAAACACCAAGTAGGGGATCAATTAACACTTTTCAATGAATGAATGTTTCAGTGAATGAATGAATGCTTGTATGGATGAATGCTTAGATGGATGTATAAATGCACGTGTCTCTATTTCTTGGCCTCTTATGTGTTGCGACCCTGACCCTCCCTGGCCCCTCCTTCCTTACTCTCCCCTGCTCACCCTGCCAGCCATGGTGCAGAGGGCCAATGGAATGAGACCTGAATAACATCAAGTTCCAGATTTTTCCAGCCACCCTCAAGCGACTCTTAGTATGAGGATGGGCAGGTTTAGGAACCTTTTCGCCAGGTGGGACAGAAGAGAGATAGGACACGTGGGAACAAACAAGGGAAGGTGCTGGCGTTCCTTAATGAACTCAGGTGTGGCCCTATAGGCAGAATGTGTGCTTGTCCTGCCACTGAGCCTGGTTCCTTCTGAACCTCTTCCGGGCATTGATGCCCTTGGTTAGAAGCCGGGCCATGTGACCGAGCCCTGTGTCCTGAATTCCCCTGTCTTCCAGCCCCCTACAGATGGGAGCCGGCTTAGGACTGCCTTGTTCTTGCCCAGGACACAGCAGGTCCCCATGACGCAGCCCTGCTCGACTCTGAACAGTACCAGGCAGTCATCTGAGGTGCCCGGGGATGCTGCTGACCGGGAGCCATGCAAGCTCTTTGGATGTCTGCTTCCCACAGCTTGCAGGAGAGGCCCCCTCGAGACACATTAATAAAGATTAAAGGTCTCTCTCGTCCCTGTGATCTTCGCCGTGTCAAAGGGAAAGAGTCGCTTTTCCATCCTTCTCTCTGCCGTTTATTAATATTACAGAGTTTGCTTTAGAAAGGAAGAGCTTCAGGTGCCGGGAGAAGACAGCCTTTAGAGTGCTGTCACTTCCGTGTCATCTCATCTCATTCGGTGCTCCCTCAGCAGTCATCAGAAACACGCTGTCCCGGAGTCTGGGGGGAAGGGTGGTTCTTTCCTCTAAGCACCCCTTGGCATCCGTCAAAGGGCTTAGGAGCCTTGGAGTCATCCTGGCTCACAGAGCAGTGTAGTCTCATTATTAGGTTGGGTGGGGAACGGCACCTGCCCGTCCACACTGTGTCCACTGAGCATGCTGTCTGTGGCAGGTGCTGGATCAGGCACACGGCATGATGGGTAGGACTCTCCTCTCACAGGACTTTTGTCCCCAGTGAAATGGGGGTAGAGATAAAGTCCTGGAGACAGGAATCTGGGGTCCTCGCGTGCCCCGGGGTTTTCTTTTCCCTTTCGACTGCAATTGCTCTAGCAGTGCAGTATGAGCGCCCAGCCACTCTCATTTGCTTCCCTAGATGGCGCAGGGCCCTGGGGACACAGAGCTAAGTACATCAAGGTCCAGTAAAACAGAAATGCACAACTGATGCCCGGAGGAGGATGGAAAGCTTAGGACTTATCTGGGTTTCAAGTCAGGCTCTCTAAGTAATGGAAATAGTCTGCAAAGGGCTCAGCCCAGTGCTCAGGACACAGATACACAGTCACCATCTACATGCTGCTGACTGGGGTACATGCCAGGTACAGGGGTGCCGAGCCAGAGGGTACCCATTTCTAGTATCCATCAGGGAAGGCATCCTGGATGGAGAGGATAAAATCAGCCTGGCAAGTTTGGGTGTGTGAGTATGAGCCAGGGCAGGAAAGAGGAGTTGGAACAAGGAGCAACTAAAGGAGAGAACAAGAAATGAATGTGGTCCAGCCTCACAAATAGCTCCATTATCCCCATTCTCCAGGTGAAAAATCTGAGGCTTGGACAAGTTAAGGACTTGCCAAGATCCCAAAGGATTGGGGTGGAAACATAGCTTGTACTCATTCAGTGCGTGTCTGGGCTCATCAGGCTGCCTGACCTTCAGCCTTAGCAGTTTGGTCATGTGACAGGGTCTGGACCGGGTCCCCTCACAGCCATGAGACTATCAGCTTCAGGTGTCTCTTTCGTGTACTGGTGGGCAGTAGAGCCAGTTACAAATGTCTGCCTTCTGCCTGGGATGCCATGGTCCACGGCAAAGTGTGCCTATGATGAGACACTAGACGGACAGGGATGCCCTCTACAGGATTCGTTCATAGGGATGGAAATGACCCCCAGAAGCCTGCAGTGCCTCCTCCCAACACCTTCGAAGAAGGCTCAGTGATCAGCCCCATTAAGAGGCAGAACACCAGCCCAGAGGATGAGAGATGTGTCATAGCACTCTGCTCAGATGTGGCAGAGGTGGGCAGCCAGCTCTACCCCTCCCCCTCCCCGTCTTTGCCAACTGAGTGGGTGTTAGGCCTCCATCTCAAATGCATCCTCAGGAACCCAGTATTAGCCTGTGGGAAGGACAAGAGAGCCACATCAAGGTCAGTAAGGCCCCCCAGAACCACA
This sequence comes from Cricetomys ansorgei, assembly GCA_026225945.1. NCBI lineage: Eukaryota > Metazoa > Chordata > Mammalia > Rodentia > Nesomyidae > Cricetomys > Cricetomys ansorgei. The sequence goes on along the minus strand of JAMJFZ010000199.1, from coordinate 72,779,625 downwards.
CAGACACTGGACCCTGGCCCATGCCAGTTCCTAGTTCTGATGAAGGCATGCAGAAGGACATGATTGTCACCCTTTTTCAAGCACTAGGGGGCTGACTTCACAGCAAAAAGGACGGTGGTATAGGAGTATGTGACCCGGTGAAGGACTGGAACACCCATCCAAACACAAACACACATCCCCAAGTATCAAAGGCAGCAGCAGCCACATGTTTGTCCAACAGGGGCTCACCAGGCACCTATGCCCTGTGCCAGGCACCTAGAGTCCATTTTGTTTCCCCAGATGAGGCAAGAGAAAGCAAGTCACTTAACCCAAGACAAACGGTTCCTAAGAAATCGGGCTGGGCTAGAGAGATGGTTCATCAGTTAAGAGTATGCACAGTTCCTTCAGAGGATCCAAGTCCTATTCCCAGAATTCACAGTGAGTGGTTCGCAACCACTGTATCTCCAGCTCCAGAGGATCCAGCACCCTCTTCAGAACTCTGCAGCCACCTGCACAAACACACACACATACACACACACATGCACACGCACACGTTGTCCTCTCTCACCTAGGCAAGGAGGGACCCAGGCTGGCAGAGAAAGGAGGCCACTGAGCCGAAAGTAGCAACATCTTTGCTTGTGTAGGGACGCAGCTCCATGTGCTCAATTCCGCTTGAATCATATTGGCAAGAGTTCCAGGAGCAGCATGGAGTTTCCTTGTGATTTTCCAAGACAGAAAGTGAGAATGGGCTGGAATAAAACCAGCAATTGAAAGCAGGGGAAGGAAATGTGACAGATGCTGCTGCGTGCCACACATCTGAGAGATGCGCTACCCACAGAAGCCTGGTCACAGGGCGTCTGCAGGAGATGATCCTCAGGCAAGGGTGCAGGGACTTCACCAAACATTTGCCAAGTAGCCCCTGCATTGTGCCAAGTCCTACCACGAGCACTGGGAATAGGAGATGACTCAGGCGGTCCCTACCCTGCAGGAGCTCACAGCCTAGTGAGGGACAATGACACATAAACATGCAACTCCATGCAAGAAAGCTGGCCAGATCCGGGCTAAGGGAGGAGAGGTGACCTGGGAAGCTGGAGCTTGTACAGAGACCCAGAGCAGAGGCATGATGGGAGTGTCCCTGCCTGTTCCCAGAGGAGGCTGGGCAGTCAGACCAAACTGGGAGGTACCAGGCCACTGGGCCACTGTCCTCCCTGCAGCTCCACTGGCAGGGAGCCAAGGCGAATGAGTCAGGCTCTCCTGGGGGCTGCTTACTTGGGCAGTCTGTGACAAGAGAGTAGGGGGGCTCCTCTGCGGGACAGCTGGGGAGGTACACAAACAGACAGGGTATCCTGTCTGCCCTGAGCCCTAGCAGTTGGTACCAGCTGCCATTTGAGCCCAGATCTTTCTGATACCAAAAGCAAAGTCCTTTTCAGCACATCAGCCTCTCCAGGAGAAATGTCAGCAGGGTAGCTTGGGGGCCACGCCCACCTAGTCCACCCCAGATGCTTCGCTGAATCTGAAGTAGTAGAGAGCTCCTGCCTGGTTGTCTTAATCTCTCACTGGAGGTCCATGGACAGGCCCACACCTGTGCCTGATGGGATACAATAGTATTCCACACCATACTTTAGGCCAAGTCCCTGAGCCCCATGCCACTGTGCAGAGTGGATGTGTACCCTCTTACCGCTTGATCACCCCTCTGGGGAGCCAGGTACATGCTGGGGTGAAAGGGCCCCTGTTAGACCCACTCTCTCTCTCTCTCTCTTTCTCTCTCTCTCTCTCACTTCTCCCCTCCAAGTTAGAACTCAGTTTGCCTCCATTAACCTGCAGAGTCCTTCTCTCTCATTCCGTCTGTCCTCTGCCCCTTCCCCTCATGGTGTTCCAATGCCTCCCATTAACTACCCCCGAAGGGCAGTCTCAGTCTGGGAGCATGCTGAGGTTCACTCTCTATACACGCTCAGCACTGCAAACTCCAAGGGGGCAGAAAGGGTCCTGCTCTGGTCACTGTGGGCTCCTGGTGCTTGAGTAGAGCCTGGAGAGGACCATGATGCAAGAAAGAAGGGAGGAAAGGAAGGAAGGAAGGAAGGAAGGAAGGAAGGAAGGAAGGAAGGAAGGAAGGAAGGAAGGAAGGGAAGAATTTTTTTTAAAAGACCTGTGTGCTGGGCAGGCTGACATCTGAGTCCTAGCCGGACACCTAGATGCCAGGATCTAGTCTGCATATTGTCCATCCAGCTTCTGACCTTGATTTTCCTCTCCTGGAAACTGGGAGCAGCAGCAGTCACTGGATAATTATTTTAGAATCGTGATAGGGTCTTACAGGTGTTCCCCCGTGTCCTCCATTTCTGAGGCCCCATAAACATCTCCGAGTCTATCCAGCTGTGTGTGGCGTCCCCTGCCCCTTCTGCCCAGGGATCACTCCCCGCTTACACTAACATACGATCTACAATCTGTCCTGTCCTTGAATTTCAGGGTTCCAGCTACCTCCACATAAAGGTTTACCTTTACACCTCATGCTCAAGTTCACCAGCCATTTTTTCTTCACTCCTGCAGCTTTTCAAGGTCCTATTCACATCTGTGTTCAGACTGGTTCAGACTCCACAGCACTGACATAAAACCTTGTGCAGGTGGTGCAGCACAAGGGCTGCCCAGGAGCTTCCGATGCAGAGATAAGGCAACCAGGGAGGAGCTCTGCCTCCGATGAGCCAGCAGAGTGGTGGGCTGAGCCATGGGAATCCCACCCCATGACACCCTGATGTAGCAAACCGCAGCACATGCTTGCATGTGACAGGCCCGTCTCCCACGGAATCAAAGACCCTGTGCCTTCTGTCTCGTGGTCCGCTCACCAGGCACTTGGCACAGTGAGGAAGTGCAGAGAACCCGAAGCTTCAGGTTTTACCACTGGGCTCTCAGGGGCCCAGAGTTCTATGGACCTGCATGCTATTCCCGAACCAGAAGCTTCCAGCTGATGGTCATGGTGGAGGAAACACAAACCTCAGGATGCTCCTTCTCATCACACGACTGTCCACCATCACCAGTCAAACTTACCATTCCCCATTTTTTAATGAAGATGGAAATTCTATTTAAGTTTTAAAAATTACAATCACAGTGTGAGTCCTGAATGAAATCTTGGGACAATCTGGAGCCATCGGATACGTTCAAATAGAAGCAGCTCCAGGCTGCAACCCCCCAGCTGAGCTACTGGTGCAGTCTTCACAGCACTTCCGTCCAGAGCAGGGCCCTGCCTCCCTCCTGAACCCACAAGCACCACGTGCTCTACTTGCTAGTGGTGTTCTTTTCTTTTGAGGCTTCTGCGTTTCCTGCCTACCATTGACCAAAGCCAGTCCCTTCTCTATGTTGTCCCTTTGGTCTCCCATGCCCATTGACCTCCCCAGAAGAAGACTGAAAAAGAAAAAAAGAAAAAAAGTCAGCATAAGTCTCCTCCAGCCATGAAGCCACAGGTGATTTGCATAAAACCACCACAACATACAACATAAGCCATGACATGTGGCCCGCAAAGGACCACACTCACCACTGGGAGAGTTCTGACACTGATTCCTCCAATCTTGCAGAGACCCATCTGTGTTCCCAACACCAGGATACAAGAGTAAACAGCAAAGAGAAGGCCAGGCTTTCATGGAAGTCCTCATCCTCCTGGAGAGAGGAGATAGCCAACCAACCCACAGAGCAGAACAGAGGTCAACGGGAAATGAGCACCAGAGAGAATTAAACCCAATGGGGTTGGGGCATGCCGACAGGGGGTCCCAGGTGATTTAGTGAGAAGAACCCTAAAAGAAGAGGAGGGAAGAGCCCTCCCATGTCTAGAGGATGAACCATGAGGATGAATGTGGTTTCCTGGAGGAAATGCAAGGACATAAGTGTCCTTAGACAGGGTGCACAGGGGCGGTCAGCTGGGAAGACCTTGACTTTGCTTCTGGGCATAGTGGGAGCCATTGGGGGATGTCACGGACAAGGTGTTCATGATTGGTTGGTGGGTGGAGAGGAAGTCATGGGACTACAGTGGACACAGAGGAATCAGTCAGGAGCCATGACAGCATCCTAGGCACGAGGGGAGCTGGCTTAGATTAGGAGAGGGAAGGAGATGTGGTGTGAGTCAGGCTGTGGATGAAGACAATGGGATTTGCTTATGGTTCAAATGCGGCTCAGTAGGAAAGAACAGACGCAAAGGTGGGTTTAAGTTTGGGGGGGCCGACTTAGTCCAAAACACTTGTCTCTCCCTCCCATGAATTGCCCTGCTTACCTTCTGGGGAACTCAGCACCTAAGTCTCTTAATTTCCTGGTTTACAAGGTCTTGAATAAACTGCCACCACAGTTAGCCTCACTCACCAGCCCCTTCAGTGGGCTTGCACTTGAGAACCATTGTGGCATTAGCTCTGGGCTGAATCTATAGAGTTTAAACCTGCTATGTGACTAGCTGCCACAGGGGGTAAACACCAGCGTGGGAACTGGTGTGGGGACCCCTAGGAACTGGCTCGTTGCTTCTGGAGTCCAGGAAGACTTCACTGGAGAGGTGACTCTTGATCCAGGCTTCCTTCTCTTAGCCCACCAAGACTGGCAGGAGGAGTTAGCAGTTCTGGTCAAGGAGCTACTGTGTCAGGAGCCACAAGCTGAGCTTGTGTGTCCCAGACACGTTACAGGACAGGCCTCCTGCAAAGATCCATCCATTAAGCAGTCCATCAGAACTGTAGACACCATGAGGCTTACCTGTAGTCTTAGCACTTGGGAGATAGAGGCAGGAGGATAAAGAAGAGTTTAGTGCTACAATCGACTATACAATGAGCTCAAGGCCAGCTGGACCGCATAAGACAGAACATGGGGAGGAGAGAAAGCCAATAAAAGAGTAATTAGAAAGCAATTTCTTATTTAAAAAAAAATTAGCCCTGAAAAACAGTTCTCCTTTCCAGGGACTCCTCCACCAAAAGCATCTATTCCTCAGCCCTGCCTCGTGTTCTGCCCCGCACCCCACATCACAGCTCCCCCAGCCATTAGGAGATAGTTTTCCTTTCCATGCTCCCCTTAACACCTTTCTTGGGTCTTAATAACTAAGACTCAGACACCAGCTTGGCAAAAACTCAGCCAGAACAGAGTGCAGCTGGCTGGGTCCTCCCCCTCAACCATAGTGAAATTGCCCAGCTTGGGGGCAAATCAATATTCTGACATCCTCGAAGGTCCCGATGGTTCTTATCGATATAGATCACCAGTGTCATCATGGAGTGCCCTGGGTGTCATGTTTGTACCAGCCTGAGGCTCTGACAGCATCTCATCCTGGATTGTTCCATCTGGCTTTTGACTTCTCATTCCTCAAAGTCTCAGTTTCCCCTGGAATCCCTCCTAGGGCATTTCACAGAGAGGGTACTATTGTAGTGTTCTCACAAGCAGGGTTTGAAACCTCCAAGAACAAAGGACTATTCGTGGGATAAAGCCTGCCAGGTTTCTTGGCATGAACACAGTGAGAACACAGAAGGTTCTAGAGGGAGCTCCATCGGCTCCTTTGAAGAGAGGGGAGCTTTGCTATCTCTCTCTCAGTGCATGCCCGGCCTTGGTTAGAGCCCTTTGCCTTTATCTGACTCTCTGGTTCCGGCTAGCTTCTCAAGGAGACTCATCCCTTCAACAAATCTGACCTGAGCATCTGCCCTGTGCTTTGGGACAGGGTGAGCTCACTCATGTTCAGGTGGTGGGGGACACCAAAAGAATAAAATACGTAAACCGTAGAATTGTTGCTAGGAGCTGCGAACACCGTGTGCGGGGCCCTATTCAGTGAAGTTGTGGGTGCACTGTTCAATATGTACTGCACATGTGTTTATATATGTAGAAAGAGTTCCAAGACAGAAACAAACCAAGCACAGGGTTCTAAGCACAAGGCCCATGTAACAGTCCAGTTCAAAAGCTGCTTGGAACCACTCTTGCAAGCCACATAGAGACAAGTACACAGGAGGAAAGTAAGTGCAAAATGCTGAGTTTCTGGGGCTGGAGAGATGGCTCACCAGTTAGGAGAGCTTACTGTTCTTCCAGAGGATCTGAGTTAGTTCCCAGCACCTGCATCTAGAGACTCACAACTGCCTATAAATCCTGCTTCAGGATCCAATGCCCTCTTCTGGCCTCTGCAGGCACACGAACACACACACGCGCACACACACACACACACACACACACACACACACACACTTAAAAATAACTAAGCTTTCTTTTTTAATGGGCTTTCCTTTCCAGGGAAAAGGTTAGCTATTAGTCAAGGTAAACAGGGACAATCTTAGGAACACTGAATGAATATATCTGATGGAGAGAAAGGAACAAATAACATCTGGGAAATCACAAATCAATGATAAATCGTACGGGAAGATGCCCGGGTATAGGAACTAGGAGGCACAAAGGTCCTGGGGTAGTGTTTTAGAGCAGCGTGGAGGCCTCTGTGTCCAGCAACGCAGAGCTGAGACCGCAGGGGAAGCAGTGTCAAGGGTCAACCATGTGAGGAGGATGTCAGCTTTGACCCCACACAAGGTGACTGCCACCGGCAGGTGTGCCCCACCCACCCCGCTAAGGATAGCTATGAAAGCCACTCAACGTGAAACTGTGAACTTGCTCAAAACATTATGAAATTCTTCTTTTTGTAACTCAGTCGCACCATTCTCAAGCGTGAACCTTGCAGATGACAGAGTTGTGTCACGATGTCAAAATGCTGGACGCCCCTGCTGGAGGGACGTGCGGAAAGGTGGCCTAGACTGACTGTTTTTCGGCGCCATTCTTCTGTGTGTTGGATTAAGAACTGAATGAAGGGGTGTAGGGGAGAAGGGACAGTGGGAAGAGGTTAAATTCAGAAAGAGTGACAAGCTGGGCCACTGCCACCATCCAGATAGGACCTGGGCAGCCTTCACAGTGGTAGTGGCTGGGGGCACCTTCGGGAGGGGCCGATGGCTGGCTGTGCTGACTACTGGGAAACTGAGTGTAAACCAGGAAGGAAATGCGAATCCAAGCCTTTCAACCTGATCAGCAGAGAGAAACAGAGATGTGGGTTTCCAGGGGGTGGGGTAGGGGGGCCATCGGAGATGCCATAAGAGAGGTGTCAAGCGGAGGGGGGTGTCCCACAAACAGAGCTGATGTAAGAAGTGTGAGCCAAGTCTCTGGAGGCTCTGTGGGACTGGAAAGAGGTTTGAATGGCTTTCCTTTTTTTTAGTTTTTAAAATTACATTTTGTTATCATGTGTGTGTGTGTGTATGTGTGTGTGTCCCCATGCATATGCACATGTGGGCATGTTATAGCACATGTGTGGAAGTTGGTTCTCTCCTTCCACCGTGTGGGTTCCAGGGATCAAACTTGGGTCATCAGGCTTGGTGGTAAACACCTTTACCCACTAAGCCATCTCTCTGGCCCCTTGAATAGTTTTTTTCTTAATGAAAGAAGAAATAACAGGTACCTTCCAGTTACACGGACCCCTGAGGGCAGAGAGGAACACAACAGGAACCCAACATGGAAAAAAAGTGTTAAGACTGGGGATGGAGGAGTTGGAGAAAGGAGACAGCTTTGGGACAAAACTTGTTGGATGAGATGCGATGGGTACCAAAGAGAGGAAAAGGAAACCGCACTCTTCCGTTTCCATCTTTAAACAGGGCTTCAGCAACACCAGTCACCAACAGTGGGTCAAAAGAAAACGTATCTCATCCCTCAGAAAAGCCATGCTGTTAGGGCCAGCAAGGGCAGGTGGCGGATGTGCACCAGGAGACCTGGAAAGGAGGGGTGGAGAGGGAAGTGGGAAGCAATGTACGGTTCAGGCAGAGACGCACACATCCTCAGTGCCCGCGTGCTGGGGTGTTCTAAATAAGGGGGGGAGATCCGACTGCTGGGTCTCAGGACAAACCAACTTCTCCAGCGGGAACACGGTGAAGGACAGCCATTCATATCATGTTCTTCAGTCACCAGAGTTGGCTGACCACTTCTACAATGAAAGATGACCAGCACAGAGCCCGACGTTTTCAGTTTCTTAGCTTGGAAATTGAATGGTTCTTTAAATTTTTTCATTTTGTGATAGGCTTTCTGGACACTCTCCACAAGTATATGGGGGTTGTTTTGTAAGGGCCTGGACTTCTGCCGCGGAAGAGCTTGCATAATTTCTGGGGCTGAGACCAGGGCTGTGCTGGTAGTTGAGGTGGATGAAGCGGTCCTGCTATGTGGCTGACATACGCCTTGTATGTGGCCAATGAGAGGTGTGCAAGGACAAAGACTGCTCTCCCAGCTCTTGCTTCATGAGACAAAGATCTTATTTTTTACCTCAGAGTCATCCACTCAGTCAGCAATCATTCTCAAGTCTTCACTGTGGGCCTAGCATGCCTCAGTTCCGGGGACAGAGTGGGAAGCTACGGTGGGTTTAGTTACTGTGTTTAGTGCATGTATGCACACATGTTCATACACATGCACAGAGAGAGATACATACACACACACACACACACACACACACACACACACAACTACGTCATGTACTGACCAATGTGAGAGAAACACAAAGAGAGCTGGGAGGGTGTGTAACTGGAGAGTTAACTATCCCAGAGGAAGAGGGACACTAACTAAGCCACAGATGAGCAAGGAAAGAGTGGACCAGAATGAGGTAACGATGTGTGCGAAGGTCCCGAGGAAGGAGAGCGGGTAGAGAGCATTAAGGACCCCGTAGGAAGGCAAAGCAACTGGCGAGAAAGCTGGAGTGGCGCCATCAGGTTTGCACTGCACGCGTCCCTTTTGACTCTAGTGCCGATAACGAGATGAAAAGGAGCAAAGGGATTGAAGGCGGGTCTTTGAGGAAGTCAGTATCACCATCCAGATGAGAGATAAAGATGGCTTGGACTAGGATGATGGCTACGGGAGGGAAACGGAGGGCTTTGAAAGCTGAATCAATGCTACCAGACACAGCCAAGTAAACGTGAGACCCAGAGACCTGAGCATCAAGACACCAGAATCAATACGCTGACTCATCACTGGCAACACGGTCCATCCGCGAGGAACAGAGACCTTCCGCAGCTGCTCAGAGCCGATCAAAACCTCATGGTGATTCCAGAGAACCGTGGCCTGCCCCTGGCAGCAGACCAGTGCAGCAAGCCTGTGAGAAGATCTAAAACCGGAACCCCTTCCCTCAGAAAGAGAATCTCAAGCACCTCTCTCATCTCCTTTGTGCATTATTTTGTGAGAGAATTCAATGTGTCAGATGTGCCAGGTCACCCAGGGGTACAGCTGGAAATAGGGGTGAGGGGAAGGTGGCAGGGCAAGCTGCGAGTCCCACCCTGAATAGCAGAGCAAAGAGCGTCGCTCGGGGCTGCAGGGCGTGACTGAGCCTCCAGGAACCTGTTGGAGATAAGAAAATGGCTATGTTCCAAGTTTTCACAGAAAACAAGCAAATATCTATCCAACTTTTCAGATTGGTATAGACTTCTTTGATTTAATTGGAATATATACTAATATTGTATATATAATATTATATATATATATATATATTATATACACATATCTATCTGCCAATCTATTCGTGTGTAGGTGATTGCTAAAACATGGCCACAGCACTGCTGATAGTAGATCGTGTTCTTATCTCATTCAGACTCAATTCAGTCCAACAGCCTGCTCACAAGCATGACATCTCCTTCCATGTCGAGGGAAAATTTAATTCCAGTGCACTTTTTTTTTTCAGCATGCTGTGCCCAGTGTCCTTATTCAGACTTGAGTTAGGGAACACACTTGCAAGGAAAAGACATTTTCACCAGCTGTGGTCAAACATATCTGTTGAACAGATTCTCTACAGGAATGGGGAAAGCTGCACCCAGGGAAAGATGGCGCAGGGGGTAAAGGGCTTGCTGTGCAGGCATGAGGTCCTGTGTTTGTATCTCTAGCTGGGCACCATGGAGTTTGTGCCTGTGACCTCGCTTTGGGGTGTGGAGACAGAAGGATCCCTGGGGCTCGCTGGCCAGCCAGTCTAGCTGAATCGGAGAGCTCCAGATTCAGCAAAGTCTGTCTCAGAAAGCAGTGATCAAGGAAGATGGCTGGTGCCGACCTCTAGCTTACATACATACAAGCTCACGCACCTGCATGCACACACACACACCTATGCCACAGACACACATCACACACACACAAATGGGCACAGCATACGATAAGGAAGACAGTGACTATGTGACCATGGAAAAACCTCTCCCAGATGTGAGATGATCATTTCACACAAAATCAAGCCTAGCTAAAAATTTTCTTTTTGAATCAGAGTTTCACTATGGATCCCAGACTGGCCTCAAGTGTATGATCCTCCTGCCCCTCTCCCTCCTGGGTGCCTGAATCACAGGAAGCTCACTGCACCCAGCTTTGGGCAGTTCTTTTGACTGAGAGACCCAACATGTAATTTTAATTTTTTAAATAATATTTTTCTGATTATAATAGAATTGTATCATTTCCCCTTTCTGTTTCCTCCCACCAAACCCTCCCAGGTAACCCCCTTGCTCTCTTTCAAACTCATTTTTCTTTAATTGTTTATACACACACACACACACACAGCCTTCTCGGTCTGTATAATGTGACTGGCCTGTATATATTTTCAGGGCTGACCATTTGGTTCTGGATTACCAAGTGGTGTGCTCTCCCTGGGAAAGACTATTTCTCCCACTCTCAGCATTCCTTGTTGCTTGTAGTTTTTGTCTAGGGTTGAGGCCTTGAGAGCTTTTCCCCTCCGTGTCTATTGTTGTTGTTTTTGTTCATGCTTAGGCAGTCTTATTGGTGCGACTTCATAGGTGTAGCATTACTAGAAGACACAGTCTCACAGCAACCTCCCTGTTCCTCTGGCTCTTACAATCTTTCTGCTACCTCCTCTGCATAATCTCTTAGATACAGGAGCTGTACTGTAGATATATCAGCCCAACCTATAACTTTAACCACTGGAGTTTACATCATCCCCACTATGCTGTCTAGTTTTATGTCAACTTGACCTAAGTCAGAGTCACTGGAGAGGGGGGAACCTCAGCTGAGAAAATGTCTCAATAAGATTGGGCTATAGGCAAGCATGTAAGGTGTTTTCTTAATTAGTAATTAATATGAGAGGGCCCAGCCCATTGTGGTTGGTGTCACCCCTGGGCTGGTGGTCCTGGGTTCTACAAGAAAGCAGACTGAGCAAGCCATGTGAAGCAACACCCCTCCATGACCTCTGCATCAGCTCCTGCCTCCAGGTCCCTGCCCTGTTTGAGTTTCTGTCCCGACTTCCTTCGATAACGAACAGGGATCTGTAAGTGTAAACCAAATTGCTTTGGCCATGGTGTGTTATCACAGCAATAGAAACCCTACCTGAGACACCACCTTGCTCCATTTCTGTCCTTGAATTTTAGCCTAATGTTGCTAAAGGTTAGAGAAAATTGAGAGAAAAGTTATATCCAAAAGCGCTGGCTCTGTGCGGGACATTCCATATTGAAATGCATATTGGGCCTTTTTGGTGGGGACACTCATGCTGCCCTTGTGCTTCTTTTCACATTCGTCTGTGGAAACGGGACTTCTGTGAACTCAAAAAGGGCAAGTGTGAGAGAGGAACCCCCCATATGTATTTCTCCTTATGAGCTCCATGTTCCACTAGAGACTTAGTGTCTCCACAGAGTGGCTTCACACCCACCAATGCCCATTCTCAAATCAAAAAGCATCGCCCCCACCAAGGGAGAAAATAGAGCCCCCTCGACCCCTGGACAGTTCATAAACTTTGAAAACAAATATAAACACATGTGATACTAGTGTACAGCTCATGTTCCTATAGAAGCTTTCACTAAAAGACTCTTGGACACTTAGTAGACTGTGATTCGTTCGACTTCTATCATCCCTGAAAGGGGCCAAGAGACACAGGGACACTGGCGTATGCTCACCTCTGGGGTCCCTGCACAGCTGTTTAAAAACCATACAACACACAGAACCTGGAGCCTTAGAGTCAGGGAAGCACTTGGGATTCTGAGATGCAACAGGAAACTGGATGTGCAGCAGGCTTCTGTCTTGACATGCGGATGTGATAGGAAGGGGGGAGACTACGACTGTTTTCTATGTCACCAGTCATCGCTGCTCCCCTAGGGCTCACTCTATCCATGGCATGGCATGGTTCTGCCAGGCTTGTCATCCTAGAGATGACCCCAGTACCAAGCAACTTTGCCTTAAGGAATGTAACCAAGTTTTTTACACACAGGAGCGGGGGAGGGAGAGGGAGAGCGAGAGGGAGAGGGAGAGGGAGAGACTTTACAAGCATTGATAAGTTCATAGGAGTGGTAGCACAGTTTGTCTTTGCAGCTACTCCTTTGGGAACAGATACTATTATTGTAATTGATGTCATCGTCATCATCATCGTCATCTTACAGGTGGGGAAAAGATTAAGAAATGTGTCTAGGACAGGCATGGTGGAACAGTCCTTTGATCCCAGCACTCAGGAGGCAGAAGCAGGTGGGTCTCTATGAGTTCAAGGCCAGCCTGGTCGACATAGTTGAGTTCCAGGTCAGTTAAGGCTGCATAGTGAGATCCTGCCCCGCACCAAAAAAAAAAAAAAAAAAGAAATAAAGAGAAAAAGAAAAAAGATAAACACACCCAAAGTCACTGAGATACGTCTCAGGGTTGATATTACAGTGAACTTGAACACTTACAAGCTGGCCTGTTTTTCCATCTGCTGGAACGTCCATCTGCCTCCCAGGAGCCCTGTGCCTGGGGAAAGCACCGCCTGCTTCAGCACCTTGGAGAGCGTCCTCTGCTGCGTGCTTCCTCCCTTCCTAGGATCAAGCTTTTCTGAGCAAAAACTAGCTGTAGTGCTTTCAGGCCAAGGGAGCAAGTCAGTTCCAGCCCGGGACTGGTCAGTTCTGCTTTTCCTATTCTTGGGTGTTTCCGGTGCCTAGGGCCTCAAAGCTGATAGATTTCAAACTTGACTTCAGTTTCTCCACTGCATGTGGACATTCCCTTCACTTATGATCACTTCCCCCAGACTCTCTCATTATGATCAAGCCTCTGCCAAGGGACCACTATGTGCCTTTTTTGATTGCCCTGCAAGAGAGGCAGTATGTGGCCTGGGGAAGATCAGGGCTCTGCATCTGGGCCACCTGAGGATTGCTCTCAAAGCTTGATCTTGAGCAAGCTCCATAAGTTTTTTAACACCTGGTTTTTTAATCTGTTCAACGGAACTAGTGATGGTAACAGAATGGTAAGATTATTCTGAGACTTAAATAAGGTCATGTGATCAGAGAGCATGTTTATTAAGGGGGAAAAGAGCTGTCCCTTATGAATAGTAATACTCCGTGCCTGGTGACACCACACCCACACACACACACACACACACACACAGAGAGAGAGAGAGAGAGAGAGAGAGAGAGAGAGAGAGGCTACTTCGGCGGCTTGGCTGCTTCCTACCCAATTCCCACATAGAACAAGCAACTGTACAGGCCACTGCCTCCTGCTGGTGTTTACATCTCCTCTGGTTCTGACCTTCCCTTCTGATTGACATTCTTCGATCCTGACTCCCTGTGACTTTTATGGTCTATGTCACAAAAGATCACTGAGTGAGATGGATGGTGAGATATAGATCATTAGAGTCGAAGAAGCCTAGCCGAGAAAGCTTTGTTTATTTTGTTTGTGGCTGTGGCCCCAAAAGACTAGCGCAGCATGAGGAGTGAGATAAGGGCTCATGGAATAGTTATTATAATGCTTAAAAGACTGATAGACAGACAGACAGATGACTGATAGATGATAGTAGGATAAAGAAGGGATAGATAATAAACAGGTGAAAGGGGAGAAGGAAGGGAGACAGGAATAAAGGAAAAGAGGGAAGGAAGGAAAGACAATCAAGGAAGGAGAGAAAGAAGGAAGCATGGTAAAGGAAGAATGAAGGAAGAAGAGAGGAAGGGAGAGAGGAAAGCATGAAGGGATACAGGAAGGAAAGAAGGGAGGCAGAGAAGAGAGGAAGAAAAAGCCCTCTCTTGTCAACTCTTCTAACTCCCAGGTGGCTTTGCAAAGCTCAGCGGACATCTGTTCTTACTTGTCGTGTCTGTCCCTTATTGATGTTCAGAGGGGCCCTGTGTTAAGTAGACTGCACTCACCTATCCTGCAGCTTTTCTCTAGTGGCACAGTGATGGCTGCCAGCACACTGCTAATCACCCAGGATCACAAGAGCCCTTGCCAAGCAACCAGGCTGAAGAAATCTCGGTGACCATCCCCCTCACAGTGTGGACTGCCTTTCCCCTCTGTCTGAGTGCAGGAGACAGAACAGGGTAGGAGGCTGGGTTAAGACCATTCCTCATTATCAAGATGACCACCTGGGGATCGCAGTCCGAAAGAACAAGCAGGCATCTTAGTGGTGCAGTGGAAACAATAGTAGTAAAATTAGTCCTTGCAAAGGAATGTCATTCTAGCTCTGAGACCCAGCCTGCAAGTGGAGCTGGGCTACAATATGACAGGAATTTTCCCTGGGGAGGCTGGATCCCTCCTTGGGCCACAGCAAAGGCTCCAACACTGTTAGCCAATTGTGACAAATTATCAGGCAATATAAAAGTGCTAGGTGGGACAGGAGGAGACAGTTCGAATCCCCATCCCTGGCATAGCAGGAAAGGCTCCAACCCCTCACCAGCCGAGTCCAAGCTTGCACACCTTCAACCATCCAATTCCCAGGCTTCTGGATTTAAGGAAGCAGAGCTGGAGAAGACACACTCTCCCATCTCCCCTGACTCCCCGGGTCTGTCAGCCTTGGACTCAAGATCTTAACACCCAGCTTGGACTGAGCCTCCCTTCCGGTTTCTGGAGGGAATCCAGTCTGGGTTCTTCTGTCTCAGCAGGTGTGGTTCAAACAGCGATTGCAGCCAGGCAGGGAGTGCTTGTCTTTCTCCCTCTTCAGGAGCTTTTCCAGCTCGGGTCTTGTTATAAGAATCTTGCCTCAGAAGCCTCCCTGGGAATAAGCAGGCGTTTTCTGAATGCCTCTAAAGATTAAGCCAATGAAATAAAAATTCATTTCTGAGACATAAACGAAACGGCCGGGGTTTTCCGTAGAAATGCTGGCACTGAGGCAGAGGCGCTGCGGCCCTCTGGTTGACAGTAATTTGCCGCAGTGAGCCAGGCAGTCCCGACGCCTGGCGATAGACAAGACATCATCAAATACCGCATCTGATTTCTGCTCGTATTATAAGAATGAAAAGGGTAATGTAATTCAATTGCCTGGAGAATCGGCACACACAGAGACATAAACAGAGCTGGCCAGAGGCAAAATTGCTTAGCAAGTAAAGTCGGTCTACAGGGCCCCTGGCTTGCTTCATTCAGCCTCCCAGCTGGGTCTCTTTTTCAAGGAATCTGGTGTGAACTTAACTTTTTTTTAATTGTGCGTATGTGTTTGTGTCTGTGTCTGTCTGTTGTTACGTGAATCTGAGTGCAGGTGCCCTTGGAGGCCAGAGACAAAGGACCCCCTTAAAACCGGAGTCTTAGGTGGTTTGTTGTGAACTACCCACTGTGGATGCTAGGAATTGAACGTGTGTCCTCCACAAAAGCAGTAGGCAGTCTTAATCACCCCAAGGCATCTCTCCAGTCCCTTGCATGTATTTAAATCAGCATGCTACCCCTCCCAAAGAAGTGTGCTTTTTAAACATACTCCCTAGTTTGATATTGAAGGGATTAAAAACTCACATATAGAGTTGGTAAGATGGTTTCAGTACTTCAAGTAAAGTTCTTTCCACACAAGTATGAGGACTTAGTTTGATCCCTATGACCCACATTAAAAATGTGGGCGTGGTGATGTGTGCTTGTAATCCCAGGGCTGGGGATACAGAGACAGGTAAATACCTCAGGTTTGCTGGCTCGTCAGTTTAGCATACTAAACTCTTCAAGTGTAGTATAACTGTTCAAGTTCAAGGCCAGAAAGAGACCTTGCCTTACTGAGTGAGGAACAAAGCCCATGATTGACCCCTGACCTCTGCACTCATGCACATACACCCACACAAATAGTCTCACACACACACACACACACACACACACACACACACACACACACACACACTTTTTAAAAGAAAGAAAAACTCACATGTATCAAACACCTACCATAAACCAGGCATTTCTTCACAAATACAGTCAGTCTTAAATGCACATAACACAACTGTTCTTTCATTCAAAAAGTATGTATTGCCCAGGATGGGGGTGCACACCTGCAAACCCTGCACTTGGAAATGAGTAAATAGGCCTTGGGAAATAGCTGTGAGGAGGACATTCGGGCAGCAGAACAGCAGCAAGCGCAAAGGTTCTGGAAACACTTGGTGTGTTTTGGAAAAGTAGAAAGGTGCAGGAGAGAAATGGATATAAGGATGGAGCAGAAGGAAGGGAAGGCTTGTGGGCTGGGTGGGGGCCTGGAACACTAAACACCCACGGAGCAGACAAGCCAAGCTTCTCCATTTGCCATTCAGACACTCACACCGGCGTTGCTAAATGCTTAGACATCACTCTGTGTGGTACGTGTATGACCTTATCCTGGAGATGGGGAAACTGAGGCACAGAAAGGAGACAGAGTTACCAAGGATAGTTGAGCCCCATGGGCTGCCTGCTGCAGAGCACTGACTGTCTTAACTGTCACAAGCTCGTGTGTCTCTGCTTGATGTCAGGCCCTGCTCTTCAGAGAGGGAATAGCCAAAGGAAGGAAGGGTTTCCGGAGGTGGGGATCTCTCGGCCCTCCTGTTGGAAGTTTTCCACAAGGGACTAAGAATAGCCATCCCTCGGTAGTTCTTCCATCGTATCTTCTCCCACACAGCCTGGGCCTGTTCTCATAGCTGCTGGTGACCTGTCCTACACTTGACAGCAGGTGCAGCTGTGTGGTCAGGTCCCAGTGTGGACCTAGGTGGCCCCCCAGCATTTGAGCTCCTAGAGTCCTCCTTCTTCTTGGTTTCGCTCCATCTGTTTACCTGAGAGACTGTGCGGAGCTGAGGTCTGGAGACTGAAGCTCACGCAGGATTGATGCCTGTTTAAACTGCCTATGAACATAAACTTGGGGGCGCTGCAGAGGGTCCGTGCAGGGACTGCACGTCTCTCAAGAGTGCTACAAGGGGCTTCCTAGCCAAGATGGAAGGCATCTTAGGTGGCCTTAGGGTTCCCATCTCTTAAGGAGCTAACCAATCCCCAACTACGAGGGGATTGTCCATCTGTGCTGGGAGTGTCCTAGGTATGGGGAGAGGTTGAGAAGGCGGCAGAAAACAAAAAACAGCTCCAATCCCATGTGATGGGTGAGAGATGCTCCCAGCATTCATCATTCCCAGTCTGAGAAGAATTGGGAGGTGTGGCCTTGTCACTGGGGGTGACACATCTCCCTCCCTCCCTCCCTTCTTCTTCTTCTTTTTCTTCTTCTTCTTCTTCTTCTTCTTCTTCTTCTTCTTCTTCTTCTTCTTCTTCTTCTTCTTCTTCTTCTTCTTCTTCTCCCTCCCTCCCTCCCTCCCTCCCTCCTCCCTCCCTCCCTCCCTCCCTTTCTCCCTCCCTCCCCTCCAACTTTTGGATGTGAGCTCTCAGCTACTGCCCCAGTACCATGCCCGCCTCCCTGCCTGCCACCACGCTCCCCACCATGCTAGTCATGGACTCACCCTCTGATACTGTAAGCACGCCCCAAGTAAATACTTTCTTCTATAAGCTGCCTTGGCCATGGCTTCTCTTCACAGCAACAGAACAGTGACTAAGACAGATGTCATCATTCTCATTTTACGCCGAGAAGTGAAGTGACCCCTGTCACAACTCTCTAACAACAAGGTCTGTGGGCCAAGCCTGAAAAAAACCTGACCCAGAAGTGGAAACTCAGGCTCTTGACCTTGGCTTTTCCCTATCTACTCTGCCCACACGGATCTGCTGGGGGGCTGGCACATTTTTCTCAGCCACTTTTACATTTTCAACACCCAGTTGGTGCTTAGTAAATATTGATGGAAATGACTCAGGGTGAATAAATGAAAAACTGCATTAGAAGGAACTGGATTCTATAAATATGCTCATGGGCACCGCATTGCCTGGCTGACGCCGACAACCCCGGGGAACCAGGCATTCATTCAACAAACTTTTAAAATGCTTATTGAAAGTCTGCCATGTGCCAGGCAGGGGGTGAGGAGCTGGAATTAATGGGGAACAGAGTACATGGTGGCCCCTAAACTTGAGGAACTCTAGAAAAGAAAGACCAAAAGCAAACAGAAGTAAGGTTGCAAAGAAAAAGACAGCAGGAAATTACCAAAAAGTAGCAGGGGCTTGGGGAAAGGCCAGAGACACAGGGCGTGCTTAGCATGGGCAAAGGCCTGGAGTCCACTCCCAGCATCAGAGGAGGAGGAAGAAGAGAAGGAGACAGTGGGGGGAAAGGAGGATAAGAGGAAAAGGCGGTGAGGAGGAGGAGGAGGAAGGGAATGAATAGGAAGAGGAAGAGCAGGTGGGAAGGGAGGAAATGGGGGCAGCAGGAGGAAGATGAAAGGAGAAGAGAAGGGAGAGGAAAAGAGACAGGAGGGGTTGAAGGCAGAATTCAGGCTTTGAGGGAAAGTGTGTGATTGAACGGTGAGGTCCAGGGGGGGGTGTGTGTGCGTGTGTGTGTGTGTGTGTGTGTGTGTGTGTGTGTGTGTGTGTGTGTGTATGGGTGTGTGTGTGCCACAGAATGTATGTGGAGCTCAAAGGTCAACTCTGTGGGCAACTCCTTCCATCTTTACATGAATTCCAGGGACTGAGCTCAGGTCACCAGGGTATGAGTCTAGCACCTTTACCCACCATCTCGCTGGTCCTCAGAGATGTTCTTCAAATTAAAAAATACCTTAGGTTGAGTATAAGTCACATAGACGAAAATTAGGGGAAAGCATTCTGGGCAGAAGGCATGCCATGGGTTGAAGCCTTAAGATGAAAAGGAGAGCTTAGTATCGTCAAACAGCTACAGCTACGAGAAACAGAGTGGAGACAGCAGAGTGGGAAGATGGGGAGGAGGGAAGGGAGCAGGGCCCCAGGATGCAGAGCATGTGGGGCTTGTTGTGTTTGAGCCTAACTCAGTGGGAGGCCTTCAAAGGAAGGAGGCAGGGAGTTGAGCCACATCGGTCACTTTCTGTCGAGTGGCCAATGAGAAGACATGATAGAAGCAAGAAGAGGTTTCCCGCTTATGGGCTTCTCAAGGTCTCCCAGATGGAGCCACTGGGCCCAAGTGGTGATAAGAAATAGATCTCTCTTGCAAGCAGGCTCTCAAGCACAGAGATGACAGAGGCGTCTCCCCCAGGGAAGAAAGGCTGTGTGGACTTGGCAGATGGGTTTGATCTTAATCCCCCACCCACCTTTATTGGCAACAGTATATGGGGTAGGTCATTCACCCAAATCAGGAACATAAATACAGGAGTGTCTACTCAGAGAGGTGCTTATCAAACAGACCAGGCACTGGGCTGTGTGGCTTATTGGAACGCTCTCAAGTAAGCCACTCTCCCTCCAGATATAAGCAGTCTGATCTCTCTCTGCCTCCTGACTTCTGACCTCTACAGTGTCAAGAAAACACCTTAAAAAAATAAATTTAGTTGGGGAGATTGCTCATTCGATAACGTGCTTGCCACACAGGCATAAGAATCTAAGTTCTAGCCTAGCAGTGGTGGCATGCACCTTTAATCCCAGCACTCAAGAGGCAGGGGCAGGCAGATCTCTTTGAGTTCTGTGAGATCTCTGCCAGCCTGGTCTACAGAGTGAGTTCCAGGACAGCTACAATTACAACAGAGAAACCCTGTCTTGAAAAAGCAAACAAAGAAAAAAACAAACAAAAAGAATCTGAGTTCTAACCTCAATGCACGCGCACACACACACACACACACACACACACACACACACACACACACACGGCACAGTGCTGGGGAGATTCCTGAAGCTTGCTAGCCAGCCACTCAAGCGGAATTAGTGAGCTCTAGGCCAGTGAGAGGACCTGCCTCAAAAAAGAAGGAAGACATCCAACACTGACCTTTTGCCTCTACATACATGTGTACGCTTTTACATGCATACCTGTACACACATGTGCATGCTCACACACACATAAACATACACACTCATGCACACACAAACTAAACTCTTCCCACATCCTATTGGCCAAGGTAAAAGTGCACACAGCACACACCACTTGCCTGCCTTGTGCCACAAATACTTCTCGCTGACCACAGCCTCTGGTCACTGTAACAGTAACTCAATTGCCAGTCCCTGGGCACCTTTGGGCACAGAGCCAAATCGGATGGGTCCAGAGACACTGAAGACACAAGTCAATTACTTGACCCATATAAGAGATTTTTATCACCTGGCAGTACCCACTGAGCCTGCGCTGAGCTCAACGTTAAGGCCACCCAGGCTGCCTCCCAAGACAGATGCTCCAACAGCCAGAAGGTACGACATGAGCCTCGTGAGATTCCTGGCACCGGAGCTTCACACAGCAGATGTTACCACCTTCAGTGCTGGCCAGATCAGGACATTAACACCCTGGATGTTAATTCCTGAGTCCTTGCCAGCCAGCAGGGACTGGCTGTTAACGACACAGGTCTCCTGGAGGGATTGAGGAAGGGTCTTCAATTCCAGGCCCGACTTCTCCCAATACCTGCTCAAGGCCTGCGATCTCCCAGTCTTTCATCATCGGGAATGCCTACCCGTGTCACTAAGGATTGCCTTTACAAGTGAGACCCAGAAAATGAAACGTCTTACTCCAGGAACTAAAACACATCGGCAGGAGCCGACTGAATACAAATGTACTCAGAGCTCTGGCTCTTGTTAAATAAGTGCTAAGCTCCACGAGAGCCAGGGAGACCGCACAGACACAAATGACTAGTCTCAGTTCAAAATCAGGACCACAGCTGCGATCTGTACCCCAACACTTCACTCCTAAATGTGGGGTGCCCAGTCTGCATTATAGGGGACAGAGGTTTGCCAGTGCCTGCCTCCTCCCTTTATCAAACACCTCAAGCTACCTCACCTCCCCTGTTCAGACTGCATAAGCTGGTCTCCAAGGAGCCTGGCTGGCCTGCAGATGGTGGGGGGCTTCCTTGGGGTGACGGAGTTGATAGGGAAATGGAAGACATGGGGGTGTGAACCTGACAGAGGTACCTCTGAACGCGGGAGAAAAGGGCTCAGAGAGGGCAGCAGAGGGAGCAGCAGTACTCTGTCATGTGGATTGTGAGAAAGGGGGTGTTGAGGAATAAATGAGTGGGGACAGATCAAGGCCTCAGGCGGGGTGCTCAGGGACCAGCCAGAAATGTCGGTCTTTTGTCTAAAACTCATGAAAAGCCATTGAGGGGGGGTGTTGAGAGGAGCATTGGGGATGAGGGGATCGGAGTTGGTCTTGACCATCCTGGAAAGGATGCTGGGGGCAGGCAGAGCCCAGTTGGCAGCATGCGAAGGTGGCAGTGGACCGAGGAGGTAGTCCCTGGAATAAAGATGGAAAGTCTGAAAGGCATGTGGGGTCTGATGGGTCTGACATGAGGAGTAAGGAAAGTGAGCATCAGGGAAGATTTGCACAGTCTTGACTCACACTGGAATGAGGAAGCAGGAGATGCCAGGAGAGGACTTTGTGAATGGGGGAGAGTATGACAGTTAATATTATCATCTGTGGGACAAACCTCTGGGCATGCGTGTGAGGGATTGTCTAGGTTAGGTTAACTGAGGTGGGAAGGCCCACACTGACTGTGAGCGTGTCCTTCCACGGGCTGGGCTGAATAAAAGAGAGAAAGCTGAGCATTTGCAGTCATCACCCTGCTTCCTGGCAACAGGAGTATGTGACCAGTTCCCCACCATTATGGACTCTGCTCTCAGACTGTGAGCTAAAATAAACTCACCTTCCTTAAGTTGCTTCGGTCAGAATATGTAGTCACAGCAATGAATAAGGTGACTGATACAAGCTGAGACATGGTGGTGCGTGTCTTTAACAGGATTCAGGAGGCAGAGGCAGGAGGATCTCTGTGAGCTGGGAAACCAGCCTGGTCTACAGAGTGAGTTTCAAAATAGCCAGGACTACATACTAAGACCTTGACTTAAAAAGCAAAAAAGAAAGTGAATAAGAGAACACTGTCAAGCAATATGGATACCAGCCTAGGTTCAGGATGCCTGAGAGGCCACTGCGACACATAGGTAGACATCCTAAGGAGCAAAGAGCTACGGAGTAGAGCCGGAGAAGTCAGGGCTGAGGCTACCAATGTGAGCCAGTCACTGAGGTGACCATGATAACTAAGCTGGGGAACTGCTTCAGCTCAGTGAGGTTTGTTAGGGGCATGTCACATCAAAGGACAGACCACAATTCACTTACATACCCTCTCCCCATTGGCTGTCCCAGTGGCTTCTGTCTTTTGACATTATAAAATAGCTCAATAATGAGCACCCTTGTCCCGCTTACAGCCTCTTCCATATTCTAGGTTCATTTTCTAAGGAGCCTACATCGCTAACATGGTTAGCAACGAATATCTGCTAGGAGGACGAGTACATCATGCTCATTCTTCTGAAAATGTAATAGAAATTCTTTCTAGATTGCCCATTATCCATGGTCGCCCATGTAGCTGCTGTCTTCTGCTGTCTAGCTGATTTATGAAGTCTTCCCTAACTGGCCACAGGAACCTCCTTCCTCTGCATTCTAATGGTTATTGCTAGAGACACTCATTCTGACCTTGTCCTGCAGAAGCCTGATGTCTTAGATCTACACACACACACACACACACACACACACACACACGAAGGACAGTTGCCTTCCCACGAAAAGAACACGGAACTGGGAACTGGGGCCCCACTTAGTGCTTCATGAGTATGTGCATGATTGTGTGTGTGTGTGCATGTGTTCGTAGATATGGAAACCAGAGGCCAACCTCAGCTATCATTCTTCAAGCAATGGCCCCCTTGTTTTTCAGACAGAGTCTCTCCTTGACCCGGAACTCTCCACACAGGGTAACCTAGCTGGCAAACAAACCCAAGGATCCACTTGTTTCTGCCTCCCCGGTTCTGGGATTACAAGAGCGTGCCACACGCCCAGCTTTTCTTTTGTCCACTTGTGTGCATGTGGTATACATGCGTATATACATGTTTTGCACCTGTATGGACACACATGTGTCTGGGTGCATGAGCAAATGTGAAGGTCCAAAGCTGACGTCACAGTCATCTTCAATCGCTCTGCCACCTTATTCATGGAGGCAGAGTCTTCAAACCCAGAGCTAGTCTTGATAGCCAACTTGTCTGAAGACTCCCCTGTCTCCTCCACCTACCAAAGTTAGAATTACAGACAGGCCACCGCACATGCCTAGCATTCCACATGGGTTCTGGAGATCTAAACCCAGGTCCTCACACTTGTGAGGCAGATGCTTTAACCACAAAGCCATCTTCCCAGCACACCTTCTGGCTTTGGGTATGGATATTTTGCCTGCATGTATGAATGTGCATCACATATTTGTCTGGTGCCCATGGGGGCTGAAAGTGTATCAGATCCCTTAGAACTGAAGATACAGACATCTGTGAGCCACCATGTGGGTGCTGGGACTTGAATCTGAGTCCTTTGGAATAGCAGCTAGTGCTCTTAACCATTGATCCATCTCCCCAGCCCCCTGACTTCTCAATGTGGATTCTAGGGATTGAACTCATATCCTTGTGCATGCAAGACAAGAACTTTACCAGCTAAACAATCTCCCTGGCACTTTCCCTATGTTTCTAGAATCTTCTTCAAAGGTGAGCAAAACCCTGCACAAGGTTTATGTGTAATGACCATGCTAAGTAGTTAAGCGAGACGCTTGGAAGCACTGGTATTTCTGAGACCCTTGCTACAAACCTAGGTCTGCTTGGGAGCTTCAAACACAAAGGTTTTCATACCTTGTTTTTTCATAGTTATCAGAGTGAGGCCATCTGATATAACAACCAATCTCCTAGACGCCGGTGCAGCTCCATACAGACACACGTAATTCTTACTCACTTTAAGTCCAAACAGGGACCTCTCCAAGCATCGACTGATTCAGAGACACATGTCTCTCTGGTGGCTCCACTGTCATCAACACATAACTTCAGAAGTTGCCACAACCCTCTCCCTCAAGCCGGAAGGAAAAGAGACATCTGGTCGCAAGAGTAGCCTTCAGGGCCACACCTGGAGGTGGCACATATCCACCTAGCCAGGATTCAGTTGTGTATGCATCTGTAAGGGAATGTGGGAAACTGCCAGGCTGAGCGTGAGGAGAGGGGTGAAGCTGGTTTGGCTGACCCGCAGTAAAGTACGTAGTTTTGAGTGGTCCAGTCTCGCTCCCTCTTGAAGGCAGAAGTCAAAGATAAGGTGTTAAGTGAGTGCTTAGTGCTTAGCCTGTGTGGTGCAGAGCTGGGACTCGGTCCCTGGCCCATCCAAGCCGGAGCCTGTGCTTTGCCTACTGTGTCCACACTAACTGGTGACTATCATCAGCCGAGTCCCGATCTAAATCACTTTGGCTATTGTTTAATTCCATGTTTAACCTATCTTCAGACTACAATGAGCATGTCAGATGTGCCCCACTCTGAGCCTCAGCTGTGGTTTGCAGGTGCATCCTCCACCTCTGGGGTGCTCTCCTTCAGCGAGTCAATCAGCTCGCTGACATGCCCTTGCACTATGTAAGCACATGCTCCTGTTCTAAAGCCTATGCCTTATGAACTTGACATATTCAGATGCTATGGCTTTTATCTGAAGTAAATTAAAGCTCTTAAAATGTCAGAATGTTTTCAATTCATTTGACATTCTCACCATAGGTCAAACTGCCTCTGAAACAGATGTGTCTAAACGGCTGTCTACCCGGATCCCTCAGAATGGAGTTTCAGGAAGTTGGGGATGCGTGGGTGTGTACCAATCTGAGGCCTCTCAACAACAGTCATTCTGGTTGGATCTATTCCCTTAGAAACTTTTGACACCCCTTCCCTATGCTGCAGATTAGGTAACCTGGAAATCCCAAAGGGATCTTGGGAATTTGTTGCCACTTCCTAGTGCTTTATAAGCACAGACACTGGGATTTTTTTTATTACATTTTATTTATTTTCTGTGCAATTTGAAGTAGGTAATCAGCGTGGAAACTAGAGGACAGTGGGTCCCAGGAATTAAACTTAGGTCATCAGGATTTGCAACACACACTCCATTGGCTGAGCCATTCCCCTGGTTCAACCCTGAGATCTTATAGTTGGGGTAAATAATGACTCTGGTAATCACGGTGGCACTGAGGGTTAGCCATGCACAAAGCAAATTCTCCAGCCTTACAGAGCACCCTTCAGCAGGGCAAAGAATGAAGGTACAAATAGATGTGTGATGTACTCTGAAGACAGAAAAGGGAGCCATGAAGATGCAGAGAGGTGAAGCGGGGAGATGCTGGATCACTGGAAGCCAGGGACCGTCACTGTGATGAGGAGCAAAGATTGAAAGATGGAGCGAGCAGACTGTAGGGAAAGGGGAGGCTTCAGGTAGATATTTGAACAGGAAATGTGTTTGACACTTTCCATAGCAGCAAATAAGACTAAAGGAATGAAGGAAAGAAGAGGCTGGCGTTGGGGACTGATTGGATTAGGGCCTCCAAGACCATGACAAAGATGTTGGCTCCTATCAGGAGACTTGGGGGGGTGAGTATAGCTTGAAACGAGAGGAGATCAGGTCCCTACAGGTGTGGAAGAGTATGAAGAGCCTGGGAACGTTGAGCCAGTGAGGCGGGAAGAGGCCAAGGGAAGGGAGATGTGAACAGGTGAAGAGGGAAGCCAAGGTCGGAGTCGGCAGCACATAGGATGTCACCGATCATTCAGATAAGGACAGGGAACTGGCCGTCGGAGGTGGCCAGCAGAAGTTTCTAGTATTTGCAATGTGAGCCACAAATACTAGAGATGAAAGACGGAGGAGAGAAAGCTTGGGAGAGATGGATAGAGGACAGGGAGAGAGAAAAGTGTCCTGCCTCTCTCATCCTCAGACCTAGCATGGGCTGATAGACAGATGAGTCCTGAGGACCCCTGCCAGTAAAGACACAGAAACTGGACTCCACTGTAGGCGTAAACCCCAAAAAGCTCCCACTTGTCACCTCAGGGCGAGTCCGTGTCTCTTAGAGGTCACCTAGGGCAATTGACACAAAACGAATTTCCACTTTTAAAAAAAAAAATCTCAGAAAATAGGTCACTCCGCTTCTGTCGGAACAGCATCTGAATCACTCCAGCAATGAGTGTCTCTCCCGTGGGTTTCTAATTGCAGAAGCTTCATAGCCCACCTCTGCACACGACTGCACAGTGCAGCATGTTCTGCAAGGGAGAGCTGCCTTCCACTACTCTGCTTCCTCATTAAAAAAAAAAAAAAAGACTTACAGGAAATGGACCCAATTGATACCAACTCCCAAGCATCTGTGCCACGGCTCTTTTCCCTCTAAACCCTGGACAGAAGCTGGTGTGACTGCTGTCGCGTTCATACTGACATTCCCGCTGTTCCTTGTCTCCCCTAAAATGCATGGCACTAGAAGTAGAGAAACACTCCACCAGCTGGGTTCCCTATAAAGAAGTGGGTCACTCACAGAACAGGCCAGCTGTAGCCTGTTGGTCTGCTTCTCTCATTGTCCTCAAGGCTTTAGAGAGACGGGTACAGAGTTTGGGGACTGCACAGTCATGAGGACAAATCCCATGGGACCAGAAAGAGCCATTGTAGACTTTCTCAAATGGAAGCACAGAAGATTCTTTTCCAGACACTTTGATCACACGACCATTCCTACTAATTATTGGCCAAGGTTTTGCTATCTGGCTAGGTCAGGAGGAATGTGTGAAACCCAGGAGGGTCAGCTTCCCCCTGAAGAATAGGGCTACTATGACACATCCTGTCTAGGGCTCTGACACAAACACTGTGGGCTCTGCCCTGCCGTGCTCTGCCCTGCCCCACATTGCTCTGCAGGAAGTACAAACCCCACCCAGGAACATGTAGGACAATGCCAACTCTTGCATGCCAACCCAGCATCCTGCACCTCCCAGCCAGAAAACAGCTCAGGCACCTGCTCACCTCTATACCCACCTTCCCGAGGATCTTGCCACTCCACCATACTGTATCCATTTCTATTCTTCCAACCACCCCTGACCAAATGTCCACAATGAGAGTTTGTTTCTCAAAAGATAGACCCTGGCAGCCTCACTCTGATTTTGAAATACCACCGAGATCTTCTATGGCTTTATGTCCCCCTCTCTTACAGGTGAGCAAAAGAGCCATCCTGACCTTGGCCTGCCCTACCCACCACTCTCTACACACAAACTGATGCAATGCTGAACCACCTAGAGGCTTGTCTCCCACTGTAAACAAAACTCTTTCTCATCTTGTGAAGGATACCAGTCTTCCTGTTGTGTGTGCAGAAGTTTCTCTCTGACTCCTTCCTTTCCTTCTCTCACTACATCCAGTCCTTTCAAAGGTGATGTTGGCTCTGCCTTCAGAAAACAGTTCTAAACTAGCATCCTCGAACAAGGTTCAGAGCTCCCACCCTGATCCCCCTCTCCTTACCTTCCCACTGGACTATAGAGATAGCTGGCCAACTGGTCTACCTCCTACTCTGACCCCTTTCCAGACAATCCTTAATATCCTTACTAGGACCGATATACATACACACATGATCTGGCTTCGGCTTATCTATCTTTCACCTGTCAAACCCTATCCTCTATCCTCAGACTCACTGCTACCTCCTGACCCTCATAAACAACAATCTTTCTCCTACCTAAAATGCTCACTTTTGCTGATCCCCTCTGGGATGTTCTTTTCAAAATCATTGTATCACTGAATCAGAGAGCATCAACTCTCAGAGTTGGCCCCCAAACCCTCTCCATGCCTCCAGGGCCTACATTCACATGATATTTCCTTATGGTCTCAGTGACACATTCCTGTTAGAACATATGCTTCAGTAGTCATCTACTGTGAAACCAGGGACTTTCTCCACCTTGCTCATTCAGTCCAAGCAAATCTTGGAATTTTGGTGCTGAAAGCTATAGAAACTTGGTGCGTGTGATCATCAGTTGAAGGATGCCTATCTGGCTTGTGTGTTCCACGTGGCCTGCCCCCCTTACCTTATCTAACTTGTAACTTATCTAACCTTATCTAACTTCTCCATGTCCTCAGTTCTACCAGTCATCATATACATACACAACATACATACACACATCCATGTACAAGACACAAGTAGTTGCCTCTAGGCCTCCCACATTGAGGACCAGCACTTACTTCTGTCCCTGATGAG
Organism: Cricetomys ansorgei; assembly: GCA_026225945.1. NCBI lineage: Eukaryota > Metazoa > Chordata > Mammalia > Rodentia > Nesomyidae > Cricetomys > Cricetomys ansorgei. The sequence goes on along the minus strand of JAMJFZ010000199.1, from coordinate 72,751,486 downwards.
ACCATCTATGTTATTGCAATAGTCCCTTTACCATGCTCTAGGCAACTATCTCTAGCCCAACAACAGCATCAGGCAGCTGATGTATGGATAGACAGATGGACAGCCATATGGATGGATAAGTGGACAGAGAGACAAATGAATTGATATCTTTTTATGAGGCCCAAGGTGTTAGTTATCCCTTAGCTGTTAAAATTGGACCTGGGTTACTTCATTCTCTGAATCAATCCCACATCTGAGAATGGGGCCAGCAAGGAGACACACTAGCTCCTGTCCACATCTCTGCATGTGCAGTTCTCATGGTGACAGGCTAGCACTGCTCCAAACAATTGTGGACCAGAGCCTCCCTCATGCTGTGTTTCTGATCCATTGCTATTTATTTTGATAGTTGTCAGATTTTTTTATTTATACCAAGTTCCCCTCGGGTCTGGTTTACTGGATTCTCTCACTTTCACACCTAGATAGAAGAATGGCTTCCCTGTAAATCTTTTTTATTGAAGGTGCATCATAAAGCAAATCTGCCTTCACCTCCTCAAGATCCCCTGAAATTGAAGGGTTCTGGCTTTTTGTGTCCTTGCCTTACTTCCCCTTGCACCGAGGATCTGGAGGGCTCAGAGCCCTGCCCAGGAGGATCCCGAGACCCACACTCTCCTGCCAGCTCACCCAGTTTATGGCAGCTTTACACAGCACTCTTGACAGTTTCACCCCTGAAAGTACACGCCAAGCTGAGGACATTTAGCTTGTGGCACCCACCCACACAGTTTAAACTACAGGTCATCCCCCCTACCTGCTTCTTCTGTTTGATTCTGGCAGGTGCACATGGGTAAAAACCCAAAACTTTCACTAGAAAAGCAGAATAGAAATAAGAGAGGAGTTGGGGCACTTGGGAGATCACTCAATCAATAAAGTCTGAGCCCTACAACCTATGTTAAATATCCAAGTGTTTCTGTGCACACTTGTAATCCCAGGGCTGGAAAGACAGAGGCGGAGTGATCCCTAGGACTCCCTGGCTAAGCCAGCCTATCTTAGCCAGTGAGAGATCCTGCCTCAGAAGATAGATAGATAGATAGATAGATAGATAGATAGATAGATAGATAGATAGATGGATAGATAGATAGATAGCACCCAAATACCAACACCCAGGCTTGTCCCCTGGCCTCATACACACCTGCACACACATGTGTGTGCCTACACACACACACACACACACACACACACGGCAACCTCAGGGGTTCCTAGAGAGAGAATTGCCCTTTGAGCAGCCGGTATTCTATCAGAAAGTTGGTGCTGAGCTGAGGCACCTTTAGGAAAGACTGCAGAAACACAAGAAAACATCTTCCTAGGCTCCCACCCCTTGGCATCTGTGCGGACTACAGTGTTGACTGAGGTCAACAGGAAATTGCAGCTTTATTTTGCACACCAGTCACTATGCTCCTTTCAAAGACAACGTGTCCTCAAATATCTATTCGCTTTTATAAATAGCATGCATTATTTGCCAATCATGTAAATAAAGCATGCCATCGCATTAAAAAAAAAAAAACTTGTAGTAAATACAGAAAAACACCAAGAAGATGGTTAAAGTAACTCACAACATTCTCACCTAGAAATTCAGAGAAAGAAGGAGAAAGGTGGAAGTGTTTGACATTCTTTGGCAGACGCAGGCTCACATCTATAGACTCAGATTGTATTGAAACACATAATCTTACGTTTTCTTTTTTTTTTTTTTTTTCTTTCTCATCATCACGTCAAAATTTTTCCAAGCCCTCAATCTGGAAAAGGATGACTCAAAAACTTAATCCTATTTCGGTAGCCTTAAAATCCATCTTAGAAACAAAAGAGTCAAATGTGTTACCAGATGCCAACAGTCCAGCTACCCTGAGCACCCAGCCTCACTGAGAGGCGGCTCCCATGTACTGCCCTCTAGTTGTCTCCATGACAACTTGCCAATAGGCAAAAGCAGGTGAGCCCAGGAGAGGAACTCCCAGTGGGGCTGGGTCTCCAGCCCACTGAGTGTGGGATTAGCGGGCCCCTTCCCCCGCCACTCTTTCCACTGTCCACATTGCCGTGAGCATGTCTTACTCTTAAAATCCAAAATAAACTTTAATTATATATTATCCTGGAACACTCCCCAACTCCTTGAATGCACACACACATGTATACACAAGTCCCATGTGAGCCCATTTCCCATGCCCAGATACGCCATCGGGGTGATGGGGGGCTCTCTCTTGACCCCTGCACCCTCCTGTCTGGCTCTAGCCTCATTGGTCTCAAGCCTGATGCCTGCAGGCAGCGTTGCTCAGCAGAACAGAGGTAGAGACACACTATCTGTGACATCAACTGTGTCACTTCCTCTCTTTGTGGCCCTGGCCAAGTTTTGTAACCTCTCTGAACCTGTTTCCTCGTCTGTAGAATGAGGATGAGGATGACCTACTTGTGGGATGACATCAGGGTTAATGTAGTCAGTTTGTGCCAAATACGCACAGATCACCGAGGATTCGTTAACCTTTAGGGGCTTTTGGTTTACTCTGAATCCATCTCTCCTTCTTCCTCTGCCCAAGATCAAGGCCAAGTTCCCCTTAGTTGTAGCTACAGACTCTTCATCCTGTGATTTTGCTGCTTGGGTAAAGGAGTGCCTTTTAATGCCAGAGTCAGAGTCTTTGCTGGAAAGGGCTGGTAAACCAGATATCGAAAACAGACCATTGAATAGACAAGACCAAACATGACTCAGCTCCTGTGAAAGCACTCCCCTGCTTGTCCGAGGTGCTTGGCTTGCCTCTGCAAAGCACAAAGACCTTCCATAAATAGTGTCTTCCCTGAGACAAGGCGGAAAGCACCAGTGATACCCAACAGTTCCATCCTGAACCCGTATTTCAGCCAGCGAAAGTCTAAGAAATGTGGGGGAGGGGAGAAAGAAAGGAGACAGGAGAGGATACAAGTGCATAAAAGTCTATAGAGCAGGAGGAGGGGAAGGAAGGGAGGGGGGAAAGGAAGGGCTGGAGAGGGGAGGAGAGAGGTACAGAAGGGTAGGGAAGGAAAGAGAGGAACAAAGAAAAGGAAGGAGAAAGAAAAGGAGGAAAGGGGGAAGAGACATGGAAAAGGGAAAAAGAAAGAGAGAGAAGAAGAAAGGAGGAGTGGCTGGAGGGAAAAGAAGAGAAGAGAAGGAAGGAAGGAAGGGAAAGAAAGAAAGAGAGAGAGAAAGAGAGAAAGAGAGAGAAAGAAAGAAAGAAAGAAAGAAAGAAAGAAAGAAAGAAAGAAAGAAAGAAAGAAAGAAAGAAAGAAAGAAAGAAAGAAAGAAGGAAGAAAGAAAGAAAGAAAGAAAGAAAGGAAGGAAGAAAGGAAGAAAGAAAGAAAGAAAGAAAGAAAAAGGAAAGAAACTTAGTCAGCAATGAATTAGGTCACTGGCGTCCTGCTTGGCTAGAGCCGCAGAGCTTGGTTCAGCACAAGCATCTCTTCTCAGGCTGCCGCAGACCAGCATCAGCAACAGGGCTGGGGGTTGGCACCTTGTTAGCCTGCAGCTGACACTAGGCTGCAAGAAGCTGTGCACATCTATAGCCAGTTGAAGGCAGCCAGCTGGGCTGCTGTTTCTGTGCCTGCACCTTTAAATTCCCAAGCAGCATTCCCTGCTGCTGGGAGCACTCGTTCTCCTTTTCTTTTTTTTTTTTTCCAAGAAAATGACTTGAGATAGAAAACTCATATAGTCAAATTACTGTTGGAAGGTTTTACTAAAAAAATTTTTTAACTGCAGTTAAAGATAAACATGGTTTCGTTGGATCTGAGCTCTCTCATCAAATCAGACAAAACCTAGCACGGTTCCTTTTTTAAGACTCAGATGAGTGTCTGCCACCGATGATCACCAGGGTGTGATGCCTTACCCTGTGCGGAGCGGAGCCGCCCACGGCCCTGCCTGGAGCTCATTCATTCAGTAGGACAGTGCTCCCAGAATCGGAGTGTGAAGAGTCTGTCTAGACCCTGGGGATGTTGACAGAGGCAACAAGAGGGTGTCAGCGTCCCACCCAAAGCACCCCGTCCCCTGAACCCCACACACATGCGTGTGTAGTCACACCTAATCGCACATATGAACACACACATGTACACGCAATAATGGACGTTGAATTTTGAAATCCACCATTGATCTGTGCCTGGGAAGGTGCCCAGTCTAGCAGCACTATGAAATTCCTTGTACTTCACCCTAGGACCCTAGCAGGGGAACCTTCGGCTAGTCACTCTAATGCTGCCTCCATAGTACAACAGCCTCTGGGTCGGTGCTCTGAATGGCTTCTCAGCCAGCTTGAAGGTAGCTGATAGACCGGTGGTTCTCAACCTTCCTAACACTGTGACCCTTTAGAATAGATCCCCATGTTGTGGTGACCCCCAACCATAAAATTATTTTTATTGCTGCCTCATAACTTTAATTTTGCTACTCGTTACGAATCATAAATATCTTTTATGCGGGATGGTCATAGGCAACCCCTGTGAAAGGGTCATTGGACTTCCAAAGGGGTCGCGACCCACAGGTTGAGAGCCGTGACTGTTTCCAGAGGCCTAGCAGCAGGTTTGGAGCAGAACTGGGCTGGGCAAGATGGAGACATGACTGGCAACCCAGAGTAGAGAGAGGGTGTGGGGAGGCAGTTTCTAGCGGCCTTCCTTACAGTCTGCTCTCAGCCTCCAGCCGTGTGCTGAGGGGCAGCAGCTGGCCTCGCCTGTGATAGGGGGGCTTGTTCATCCCTCCCCCGAGTTTGCTATGGAGCCTGGGAGACTCGGGGCCAGGTCTCCAGGTACCCGAAACACACCCATCACACACCGTCAGATGTTGCAGTGGGGGTGTTGAAGTTTAAGAAGGTGCATAAACCTTAGTAAGCCTCGGCTTCGCCTCTTAGGGATTTGCTACATCCCCAGTCGCCACACCATTCACAACAGCTCCTGAATTGTCCAGACTTCCAAGCCCTGAGTTCTAGTTGTGTGCCATCACTGGATACATTCTAGACCCCATGGCCATCTGTAAAGGGCATGTACTCACAATCGTGGATGAATTTTTCTGGTTCTAAGATTCACTGACCCAATGGATTTCCAGTGCTGACCCTTGACCCCTGAAGCTCAGGGTTAGGAAGGTCCCATGCTGGGGTTGCCAAGTCTCAAAAACTAAATCTGTGAGCAGGAAGCCCCTCAGAGGACACTGAGACCAGCATCGTGTTGGAGGCTCATGGAGGTCAAGCAGCTTTCTCAGGTTACAGAGACTTCCTTGGCATCACCATGCAGAGCCTCAGTCCCCTCACTGAGGGGTCACTGAGAGGATCCGTGAGACGTTTAGGGGACACTTTTCACAGAGACCGCCCCACTAACGTCTCTGTGGAGGGATTTAATAGCAGCTGTGACGTTTTGGGAACACCACTAACCGACCTCCTCCTGTCAGAACCATCGCCAATGCTGTTTCAAACAAAGGGCTTCCCAGACTGAGCAAGGAAGGTGGCTTTGGGCTCAGCATCAGAGCAGGGTGGTAAAACAGCCCTAAAAATGTCCACTCTCTCCCATCATAGACTTCCAGAGTCAAATCAGCCCTGTGAGTGGATGTATGTTGACCGCTATGCCCACCTGTCAATGTTGTGTGTTCACAACATGACTGAACTGACCTCCTCTTAGATCCACTAACTCAACAGCTCTTCAAGTCCATCTGCTCTTGGGAACTTGTTAGGCACCATCCAGTCTTTACCTACTGAGTCAGAAATGCCACAGCCCAGCTTCTCAAGCTCTCAGGGAGCTCGCCACTGGGAACTGCCCATTCTGTGGGTTGTGCCACACCTAGCATATGCCAGTGCACCCTGGGACACAGAAAATGTTGACTGAACGAACTAGCTGCTTCTGAATCCTGCCCCACCTCTGATTAGCTGAGCGACTGGGGCAAGACACTTAACCTCTCCATGTTTCCGATTCTTCCTCTGCCAAGAGGAAATGGGAACCCTGTGGGCTTTGCAGTTGTGCTTGGAGGGCTAAACCAGAGCGCGGGCCTACAGCATCAAACAGAACAAGTGCCAGACAGTGAGCACTCAGTAAATGTCACCTGCTGTCTAATTGTTGTTGTGGCTGGCAGATACACAAGCCACCACGCGTGCTTGACATGACTTACAGGCGAGTCAACCTTAAACCGTGTCTGACATGGCTGAAGCTCCAGGTGTCTTTTTAACTCGGCTCCGGGCTAGAAATCCTCCCCGTGGGCAGCATGGCTTGGTTCTGTGATGCCCAGATGAATCGGATACTCTCCCAGGACACACATGCAGCCGATTTGTAGGGGTACAGGCTGAGGAGGGCCTGGGTCCCGCAACCTTCATGTTCCACACAGGAAAGTGCTGCCCTGTGGGCATACTTGTTCATGAAGCGTACACACACGATCTTGGCTTGTATTATGAAGCCTGGGTGGATGTTTGAGGGGAGATTCACTCTGTGCCCTTGGCTTTCTGATGGACTTCAGTCAATAATTAAAGATGGCTACCAGCCATTCACAGGGGCATCACACAGATTCCAAACAGGTCATCTTTGGCCTCAGCTTGCTCCCATCATGTAAGGTGTATAAATCCTAAAGACAAAATACCAGAACAGAGAGGCGTGGACGGCTGGGGGAAAGGCTGCCTAAGTGAAGGTCTCAGCCACTCCAGCTAGCTAGACGTGGTTCTGTAAGCGTGGGTCTGCCATCCTTCCGGAGCCCTGATGGCCTCGGGTCATAGACAGGAGACGCTTTAGCCATGCAGATGTGACCCAGCCCTGTCTTTGTGCACATGCTAGATCCTTTCTCCTCTGTGTTCACATATTACCACCAGGGCACCTTACAGAGGAGCAAAGGGAGGCGTGGAGGGCTGGACCTCTAAGCACTCCATTATGGAAGGAGTACAGGCTTATGGGGTCCCACCTCTCCCTGAGGTTCTATCTGCAGTTAATGGGTGGTAGGGGAGGGGAGGATGGAAGGAGGGAGGGAAGGAAAGGAGAAGAGGTGTGAACACAGAAGGGGGTGTAGTTGGGGATGGGGAAAGGATAAGTACTAGTAAGAAGGGAACAGAGTTGGGGGGCATGATCAAAATACATTATATTCATGTATGGAGATATCATAATGAGACCTAGTATTATGTATGTTTAAAATAGATTAATAATAAAAAATTTAAAAATAAAAAGGGAGGTGTTAAGAGGTTAAATAATTCACCTGAGGCCGCACAGTCGATGAGCATTATCGGAGCATTATAGAGGAGCTTGCTCCCAACATTTCACTCTTAGAGATCAGGTGACCTGACACACAGGAGCACAAGTGGCTTCCTGTGTGGCAACTTTAGTTCAAGGGAAAAGAAAGAAACTATGCATAGAGTCTTTTGTTCTCGAAGTGCCTCCGGTGGAGGGATCCTGTCCCCACTGCAAGATGCACTAGAGTGTGCAGCTTTGCTGCCTCTCACTTAAAAGTCATTCGGTCGTATCCGAGGAGGAGCAGCCCTAAGTTCCTGTGGCAGTCAGGGAATGCTTCTCGGAGCCATTCCGCTGCGGATTGGAAAGAGCTGTGTTGATCGTACAATTACAGGCTCCGCTGGCCAGCTCAGCCTAAATCCCAGGGAAGTCGCAAAGGCAGGGCAGTCCATTGTCCTCTGACCCTGCGGTCTAGGTACTGAGGCTGAACATATCCTGATGGTTCTACTTGAAAATAATCTTTAAAAAATCCGCATTGGCGAAAACCGCGGAAGGGGACATCCAATTCCACACCAACGTACCACTTTGATGCTAGAGTCTGTCTTTGTGTTCACACAAACCACTGACCCCAAGTGACAGCATTTAACTGATAAGCGTGTCTGGCCGCCACGCAAGTGGCACCTACATCCAGCTTTCAGGAGAGCAGTCGGCACTCCGATTGAAATCTCCTTAAGAAAACTGCGGTTAGAAAGCAAAGAGATGGCTCATTTGGTAAAGTGCCTGCAGGCCAAGCACGGGGACTGGAGCTCAGTCCCCAGGTCCCACATTAAAACTGGGACAGCATGGCGAATGCTCAGAATTCCAGAGTTGGGGTGGAGGGCAGAGACAGACAGATTCCCGGGGTGAACGTGCCAGCCAGGGTAGCCTACTGGACGAGCTCCTGACAGTGAGTGGGCCTGTCTCAAGAAACAAAGTGGATGGTGCCTGAGAAACAACACTTGATGTTTTTCTCTGACTTCCACACACAAGTACACACATACGCACGTGCCCCCTCACACACACGATCACACGTGTATATATACACGGAGAGAGAGAGACAGAGAAAACTTCTCTCTTGCAGCCTTTTTCAATGAAAAGTCAGGCTCAGGATGCTAGAGAACTGGCCCAGTGGGCTCAGCGGGTAAGAGTGTGCACTGCTCTTGCAGAGGTCCCAAGTTTGGTTCCCAGCACCCACACTAGATAGCGCACAGCCACCTGTGACACCAGCTCCAGGGGACCCAATGCTCTCTGCTGGGACCCCACGGACACTGCACTTGCACGCACGTGCTCACGGACAGACACGCACGCACACTTAAATATAATATAAAAAATAATAATCCTTCTTAAAGAAAAGTCAGGCTTGAAATATGGCATGTTCTCTCATCTCCTGAACCGAGGCTTTGATGTGAATCACAAAAGAAGTGTCATGGGGTGGGGAGTGTACATCCCTGCTTGTTATCAGCGCGTGAGAAAAGAACAGAAACCCAGTTCAGTACACGATGGGCCATCCGTGAAGGGCGCATGACAGCACCAGCCAGCGTCCTCCACTGAGTCAGTGAGCGCCTCACATTCGAATTCTGGGAGGGCTTCGACTCTGAATCTCCATGGTAGTGTTGTTTCTATGCTACAACTGCATATGAGCTGGAAGCAGAAGCATGGGAAATACCCGCCTAGGCTCCGTTCTACATTTTAAGCATCAGAAATTTTAAGAGTCTGTCAGCCTTCAGGGCCATGAGGACTTATCTCCACTTATCACCCCACTCCCCGCCACTGCTCCAGACAGAATCTAAGGTGGGGGAGGGGGAAGTATGAATTGGGGGTCCTAGCACAATGGAGCGCATGGCCCTCCTCTGCCACCTACATACTTTGTGATCTTGGGTCATCCCTTCTCTGTTATGGACCCTGTTTTCCTCATCTGGATAGGAGGGACAACCTGGCTGCATATTGACTATGTAGACTTTAGAAGGCCTTTTAGGGAGCGGGGAGAGGGCTCAGTAGTTAAGACCCAAGTTCAATTCCCAGCACCCACTGGTGGCTCACAGCCATCTGTATGTAACTCCAGTTCCCCCTCTTCCCCACAGGAACTCCATGCGCATGGTGTTCAGGTGTACATGCAGGCAAACACACCTACACACACGATAAAAACAAATCTTAAGGCTGTATCATGAAGGAGCTGGGTGACACTACATGTCCGTTCCTATCTTTCTCTAACAGTACCCCAGCCTCACACCCCTGTGGTCTCACATCCGTCTCAAGGGCAGGGAACAGGCCTCACTGTGAATCAGGAACTCCCCCCATCCCCGAAGCTGTTCTTATCTCTCTAGTCTGTTAGGACTGGGGCTGGACAAGCCTGCGCATGGCCAGAGGGGAAGGGAGAGTTGGAGGGCCCTCGGTACCTTCGGCTGCCACCTGTCTCTCTGGGAAGGGGGGAGCCAGTCCTTGGTAAGAAGGCAGCAGGAAGCCCTGGCAGCAGGCTGGGGCAGCCTCTGCAGCCAGGCTGGGACAGAGGAGCAGCTGTCTCCAAGGGCCCCCACAGGCACACTTGGCCACCTGCCTCTGGGCTTCACCCAGTTCCGGTCCAGCTGAAGACATGGCCATATGGCAGATGCTCCTTGTTGGGAATAAAGGGGAGGTCAGTCTCATCATGACCAGGGGGTGCAAAGTCACAGGGGAGAGGCTGGCAGCGCCTGGGACCCAGAGTCCTGGAACCTATCCAAGAGCCATCCATGTTGCTAACATACCACTCCCTGGCTTCCCCTCCCCACCTGTCCTCCACCTCCACCTCAGATGACATGTGGCCACACAAAATCAGATAGTCATTCTGCCCATTTATTGATCAGCTACTATGGCCAGACAGACCTTGCCTGACCCTAGTTCATACTCAGCAATCAGCTCTTCAGGGTGAGATTGATAGCAGCCATTACCAGCTCCTAGAACATGGCAGGTGCTCGAACATAAATGATCTCAATGAATCTTCCCTGAATTCCTCAAAAGCAGGAGCAATTACCCAATTCTGCAGAGAAGCACACAGACTCAGAGAACCAACGCACAGAGGTGAAGGCGTCCACGTTCAGTCCGTATGGTATGTCATCCTATGACTAGCTATTCCGTCATGCCAGGCTTCCTGTCAAAGCTCCAATGGGCAAAGGAAACCAACGTCTTGCTGAACACTTACTGGCTGCAGGGGACAGGGATTTCCTGTGGTTTCTTCCTTTTATCTTCTAAGCAAAACTATAAAGTAGGTAGGATGGTACAGCCTTTTTAGATGAGGAAGCTGAGGCTCAATAAGCTTTGGAAACAGGCTCAGTGTGAACTAGCTAGCATGGGACAAAGCCAAGGTCGTATCAAGTCTGTGTTCCCCCAAAGCTGGGTGCCTTCCCTGAGGCTCTTCCCCGGAGTAAATGGGGTCTCTGGAATGATTAGAAAACAGAATGCCACCACAATTCCACCCACCCTAGATTAGCAGGCATGAAGCACCTACCCAGGGTCCAGCCCTATGCTTGGCTCTGAAATGGAATTTTGAAAACTAGCATCTGTCCTAGTCCTGGGGACTATCCCATCCACCTAGGAAGATACACTAGAACACATGAAGGAAGTATGCTACATACCCCAGTGCTCTGCAAGGTGAGAAGATGGAGATGTGGCAAGCTTCCTGGACCCGTGTCCTCTGTCTGTCCAGTTCCTAGGTACCCTGAGGTTCCCAGTGCAACACAGATTCTTCAGGAAGGACTCTGTTAACACCAAGATTGGTTACAGCCTAGTTACACACCGTCGGGAGTCTCTGGTTTCTCCTTCCATGACTGTCTCCCACTGGCCTGTGTCCTTGTTGAAGACAGGTAGCTTTGACTCCCTCTCTATCCTCTCCTTGGCATTTGACATTCCCCGGTGCCTAAAGAACACTTGATGCATTACAGAAAGTGAAGGTGGTAGAAGAAATGAATAATGAGTTGGTTGGGGAAGACTTTACAAGGGGAAGTGCCTTGAAGAGCATGGGAGGTTGGTGGGTTCAGGAGAAGTAACTGGACAGTGGGTCAGAAGAAGTGTATGAGCCAAACAACTGAGCGGGACGGTGCTGGGGCAGCTGGTGTCTACAGGGGAAACAAAATGTTTCTCGAGCCCTGCTTTATATCGTACAGAAAAAGCTGACCTGGGTAGATCGCAGATGTCAACCAGAAAGGGCAAACTGTACAAGTTTGTCCAGACCTCTGCAGGAAAGACTCTCTCTCTCTCTCTCCCTCGTCTCCTGAGTGTTACACCCTCATGGAAGACACATCCACCAAATTAACTGGAGATGGTAGAATTTAGTAAATGGCCAGCTCCAGAACTTCCTGGGGCAATCCTCAACAGAGAAAGATAGATATTTAACACAGTCTTACCCAAAATGCAGCTGCCTGGGAAAGGCACCTGAAACGCAAGGGTGGCATCCCTCAGTGGGGAAGATTTCCACCGAAACTCCACACTGACCTGACTCAAGAACAGCCAGCATGGTCTGGCTCTCCCCCGGGGCCAGGCACTTTTAAGGGCGTCTGCTGAACTCCCCCGACCTTCATTCCACCATGAGAGAGGCATCCTTTCTTACCTCCGTATTCTTGCTGAGAAAATCAAGGCAACGAGAGGTTATATCACTCAGGGAATTTGTCACTCCAGGGAAACCAGACTTAGAGGGCTTTGATTTTTCCGAGTCCGGGTTTGAAACAATGTAGTGTGAGGGCTCCGCCTACAGTGCATGTGGAGCAAACAATGGACTGGATAGAAACAGTTTCATACCTTAAAGTAAGCCCTGCAGCACTCAGGGACTCCTTGTTTTACCTAATATATGTGATCACCACATTTCCTTTGGAACACAAAAGACCAAGCCAGAGAGAATGGCCGAAAGATTAGCTCCTATGTTCCCTAAGTATTTCCTGACTTCCGCGTGACGTCAGCACTGTGTGGACATGATCTCCATAGGCTGTGACAGTCCCTGCCCCGTGAGCCTCCATCCTGATAGGGGGTGTGGATAATGTAGCAAATGCATCAGCAAAACTGTAATTGGACCTCAATGAGTAATAAGTAGCTAGGAGAAAATGAGCCTATAATTGCAGCACTTGGGAGACTGAGGCAGGAGGATTGCCATGAGTTCAAAGTTAGACTTGCTACATAGTGAGTTCCAGACCAGCCTGGGCTACAGAGTGATACCTTGTCTCAAAGATATAAGGAAGAGAGAAGAGGAGGGAGAGGAGGAGATAATGATGATGATGGTGGTGGTGGTGGTGGTGGTGGTGGTGGTGGTGGTGGTGGTGGTAGTGGTAAACCCAGCTAAGGAACAGAGGAAGATGATCAGGTGATATTTTTAAAGTGTTAGCCTTTTTTTTGTTCAACGAATTTAAATAAAAATACTGACAGCTAATACAAGTCTATGAATGACCAGATTTTTTTACATTTATTTGTTTGTTTGTTTATTTATTTATTTAGTGTGTGTGTGTGTGTGTGTGTGTGTGTGTGTGTGTGTGTGTGGTCACACATGAGTACATGTGTAGAGACTAGAGGACAACTTGTAGGCATCTGTTCTCTCCTTCCAACACGTGGGTTCTGGGGATCAAACTCAGGTCATCAGGCTTTTCGGGTAACTTTACCTACTGAGCCATCTCACCAGACCAGCCAGATGATGTTTGATCAGATCTGAATGAAGAGAAGGAGACAGCTGTGTGGATGCAAGGCGAGGGAGACCCAGTGCCGGCCCTGTGGTTGAAGCCTATTTGGTATTTTAGGGGGAAAGCCAGTGTGGCTGGAGCAGAGTGCGTGGGGAGGGGTGGTGTTCAGCCATTGCAGACTGAATAAAAACATCTGTGTAGATTCAGTGCTGTTAGAGACCCAAGGCCTCTCAACCGGGCGGCAATTCATAAGTTATCTCACAGTTCTCTCTGGGACTCTAGCTAGCCTTGTGAACTTCTGTAAACCTTGTGCATACACTTTCTTCCTGACCAATCAGAAATAGCCTTCTAGGCTGCAGCGGGCTCAGCCCGTGAATGCATTCATTCGGTTCATTCATCCCCCAGATAGTTACAAAGCACCAGGCCAGGTGATGGAGCTGCACTTTGAACAGAACTCATGTGGCCCCCAATCCAAAAGCAGGCATTCCCCTAGACATAGAGGAAGACAGGAAGCAAACTGAGTCAATATGCCTGGTGTCAGGCCCTTGACTATCTGGAACTAATCAAGAGGTGGGACAAGGAAGGACAAGGGAAGCTGGAGAAGAAAGAGGCTCTGCCTCCAGATTCCATAGCACTGTTCTCTGAGCACCAGGCAAGTGGCTCAGGGTGGCCAGTTCCAGCTCACAGCTGGCTATAGGCAAATAGCTCACTGTAAGCCACAGAAAAGCCCCAAACTGCATTTCGGCCAATAGAGATGACTTCTTCCATCCTGCAGCCTTTCACTAGCCACAGAAAATCTAGCAGTTACTACCACTTGCTGCTCCCCTGACCCTGTTCAAGCTCTGTGCATGTGCTGACAAGGACTGAGAGGGAAGCAGGAGAGAGTGGGCCGGCTCCCTGTGCCTACAGACTGATAGCAGCTCTCCGGGGGGACTTCAGGGGGCCTAAGCTCCAGTGGAGGGGCTGGACAAGGCAGCAGGGTGACAGGGCATTGCAGTGCAGTGGAAGAAGTTTCAGCTGTTGGGTGAATATGGGGGTGCTGCGGGAGACAGTGGGGCTAACCAGTCTTTGAGATGATGGAAGAGTATGGTCTTAGAGAAAGTGAGGATCTTTTCTCCACTGGAGGAAGACACCAGTAGGGACATCCAGAGGATGACCAGAAAGGAGAGGGGAAGGGGAAGGCGAGAAGCACAAGAGAAAATCCAGAGAAGGGAGAGAAAGGGAGGGGGGCCTCTGGGGCTCAGAGCAGCTTGTGGTTCCAGAAGAACAAAGCAGGGGCCCATTGTATAATGGTTAGCACTCTGACTCTGAAGAACTAAGTGACTTTCAGATTTTGACGGATGCTGAGAGTCTTTCCAAATAGTTTGCATTCTGTCCTGGAGGATTCAGGAGGCACCTGCAGGGCAGTGGCTCAGAGGTCCCCTTTGTAATTTATAATTGCTATGGGAAGAGGGAAGTTGGCTGGGGGCTGGAAGATGCTGCAGCAATGCAGAGAAACTTTGCCATGGTCTGGACCACAGTGTGTGCTGAAGACCTGGGGAGCAGAGGGAGCAGGGCCAACGAGGATGCAACCAAGGGCAGCTTCTGGGTCTGTAGACTGCGAAACATGCCGTTCAGGGACAGGATTTGTTCAGAGGGCCAATAGGAAGCAGATCTACAGAGGGAACAGACACATCTGTGGGGTGCTACACAGAATAATCAGAATACAATAAGGTCAGGGAGACCAGCCTAGCCTGGACATGATGACAGGGTCCTTACATGGGTGAGAATTAGAGTCTGCCAGGAGAGGGTTTCTCCAGTTCTTCTCAGCAGCACATGGTGAGTGAGAGAGGTCACGAGCATCGGAGGATAAAGAGCTTGGACAGAAGTTTGAGAACAAGCAGAAAGAAACCAGGCAACACCAGGTCCCAGGCACCCATTGGAGAGGGCAGATGAAGACGCCAGTTGGTCAGATGGGCCAACTGATGGCAGAGACAGGAAGAGACTGGAGGTGGGGACACGTGTAGAAATGTCTCCTGCACTGACGCCTAAGGGAAAAAAACAGATGTTGCCAGCCTTTGCACCCTCCAATTCAGTACCCTTTGCTCTGGGTGATTCACTTAGTACAGTGTTTATCAGTGGGTAATCCAAAGAACAGAGCCCCATGAGATCGAAAACATACACACACACACACACACACACACACACACAAATGCATGCATGCACATTCACTTACACTCATACACACACCTACCTCCATAAATGCGTGCATACGTCATACACAAAGAGTCCATATTGGAATGAGTCTTTGGAGACATTTTGCTCTGTATCCCCATGTTAGCATTTAACGATGCAGTTAGTGGGATAAAGGCTCCAGAAAACCCCACTGTAAGGACATATGCACAACTCCACTCTCACCTGGATGTGGGATCCCTTCGTGTCTCCTGGCATCTCCAAGGTTTGCATCAGGAAAGTGCACTTTGGAAGCCTCAGTGTTGGGGGAAAAGGGTGTGTCTAACTAGCAAGATGACTGCAGCTGGCAAGCCACAGGGAAAGAGCATCCTCGTCCTGCCTTGAGACAAAACAAAAAACAAAAAACTGTGTTTGGTATGTGTTCCCTTGTTTGTTCATTGATTTAAATTCAGTGAGATACCTACTGTGTGGCAGCACTGCCAGGCAGGCGGCAAAGATGGTTTGTTTGGGAAACAAGGTCAAGAAAGACCAGGAAGGCATCATTCTTTGCATGTGTGCATTCTTGTGATAGAGAATACAGTTACTCTAGTAATCAACCAGGTGCTGGCCTCTTGGGAAGGATGAGGAAAGAAAAGACCCTCTGAGTCAGCCCTCTGCCCTCCAAAAAGTTGAGACTCGGGGAACTCTTAGTTAGCAGTGTGTGAAATATCAGGTGATAAAAGCCAAGAACCCTAGTGAGGGTACCAGGAGAGTGAGAGCTCTTCCTTGTAAGCAGTGGGAGCCCATTTCAATGTGGTTATAGTTGCTACCGTTTGTTAAGCACCTACTATGTGCCCGGCACTTTACATAACAATAGTGTAGTAATTGCTAACACTTAAACTCCTACTACACACAAAGCACTCTTCCAAGTTGCTTATACTTGCAGAGTACTGATTCAGGTAGCCTTCCAACAGCCCAGTAGATACTTTTGTTAGTCTGACTTCCACAGTTGTGACAAAAATAGACTAATTAAAAGCATTGGCTCATTGTTTTAGAGGCTTCAGTCCATGGTTGCTTGGGTTTGTGATTCTTTGGTCTGTGGAGCATCATCCAGAGCATTATATAGAGCCTAGAGTAGAAGTTGTTCACTTCATAGTGACCAGGAAACAAAGAGAGATAAAGGAAGGATCACTGCCCAATGTCTCCTTGGCAGGGATACAGATTTAAGATAGGGTTTCACTCCAATAGCTCCTTTAAGGGTCACCATAAGGGTCACCTCCAGTGACCTCACTTCCTCCTACTATACCCCATTCCTAAAGGCCCAGTCACTTTAGGCTATGACAAAGCCTTCAGCACGTGGTGTCCGAAGGATATTTAAGACCCAAGCCAGGCATGGTTATGCGTGCCTGTAAGCCCTAAATTGAGGAGGCAGAGCCAAGCAGATTAAGAGCCTGAGATCTGCCTAAGCCAAACATCTCATTCCCAAGATAAGAAAAGCGAGGCACTGAGAGATGACATTTTTTGCACAAGGCCATAGCTAGAAAATGTCAGGGTTAAGTTCTGGCCCCAGACAGTCTGGTTCCCCCAGCTATTACTGTTTTAAATGCTGCATTTTTTGACCACTAAAAGCATCCTATTGGTACTTGAACTTCAATTGTTTCAGTCTATGCCTACAGTGCTAGCAATGCCACCCTGAAACTTCCCATATTGTATGTGTACTTTAATTTTATAGCATTTTGATATAGGTGCAGAAGATCAACACAGTTCAACACAGCTTTGTAGGTAGTTGCTCTGAGATGCCTGAATCCAGGAGTTCTCACACCAAAGTTTATTATCCTGGATGTGTACTGTCTTGTCACCCAGGATGCCATCAATTTTACAAGCTAAAATTGGGGTGAAAGTTGGCAGATTTCACAGTTGTCATATCTTGGGCAAACATGTGCCACACAGCCCCTAGTCCAGTGTTGGGTGCTGGCCATGGTGCTGAAATTCCAAACCACATCTTTTGGCTGATGGGGAGGAGATCCAAAGAACCCTAAAGAGGGTCAAGCTCGGCTGGAACAGAGGGAAGAAGGGAATCTTGGAGATGTCAGGATGACAGCAGGCACTTTGTCAAGCCATATCTGTTGGTCAGTGTAATATCGGTACATATCTGCAAAATGTCTGTCCTAGCCAGAGTCACAAATGTGTTTGTTGACCTGTTTCCAGCAGCTTTGACCTTCAGTGTCCCTGGACTCAGGGCCAAGTGGACTTAAATGCAGTTCTTCTGTTCAAAGTTGGCCTCTGAGGAGTCTTCACCTGACCTGGGGTCACGATGTTGAGTCTCAAGTAGGTCAAGTTCATGTGCATTGTTCTGCGATCACATGCCACAGCCCAAAGCTAGAGCTGCAGATTTCCAAGCACAGAATGGGCCAGGACCCTCCCTCCCTATGAAAAGGAGGACCAAAAAGCAGTGCCCTTGATCTAGAATTAGCAGAGGGCAGACCTCCAGCTGAGAGGCGCCATCCAGCCCCCACAGCCCCTTGACAGCATTACATATCCCCACACACAAGACCCTTAAGTCGCTCCTAATTGAAGGGCTTGCCAAGCCCTCTGTGCATTGTGGAGCTAATTAAGTTCCAACATCATATAAAATTAAATCCTTTTATTAAGCATTTATCTTCAGATTCCAGAGTGTCACAACATCACATTGTTTTAAGTGACAGAAATGTAAACAGTCTTTACTGCTAGCAATGTGCAAGCCAGAGGCAATGGCAGGGCACCCCTTCCCAGAGACCATGCTTCCTCAGCAAAGGTGGCAGGGACCCAGGTGATGTTGCCCTGAGAACCTGCCACCATCTCGCCCACACACAGTAATGACTAATAAAAACGAGCTCAGCCTCCCTGGGCTCTCTGGATCAGCAGCATACTTCTTCTATGGGGTCTGTCCTGATCCTGACTTGTACAAGGACTGTTCTGGGACCAAAGTTCTCTGAGTGCTCCTCTTTCTCCTCACCCCTTGGGCAGTGAAGCCTGCAGATCAGAGTCACCCTTTCTCATCTTGGCACCATCCTTAGCTTGGTCCCTGGCTTGGAGAAGGTGGCCAATCTGCATTTAAACAATTCATAAATCAATAATGAAAGAGCAAGCCTTGCCCTCTGCTCCTAGACTCTTACATTTGCCCCAGGGAAGTCCTGGGGGACTAGTAACTACCAAGACTAATAAAAGACCCACTTTTATGGTATAAACGGCTGTGGAGCGAGAGGGAGCATAACACTGAAGACATCATGAACTCGTCGGGGAGGCCGTCAATTTTCCACCAAGACTGTCAGTCTGGATCTTTTAATCACCTGGAAACCCCGTGACTTACACTCCTGACTTTTTTTTTCTAGATTCAGTAAGGCCCACCATTCTTGGCATAGAAACTGATTTGGGTCTGTCCCAAGTTCACTTGGCATGTATATTCCCCTCTTAACCCCCCAAGAAACTGTGAAGCAGATCGAATTAATACCCCACTTTACAATAAAGAAGCAAAGCCTCTAAGGGGTTAAGGGCCTTGCCCAAGGCTCCACATTTCTAGTGTTTCATGGCTCTGGTGTTTCCTATAGCATGGATCCTGAGTCTGTTAAAAACGGTAGCTAACATTTGTCAGCCTCTCCAAGCCCACCACTCCTCACCTGGAGAGTGGCCTCATTCATAATCTGAAGGGTGGATGTGACCCTCAAATCAGGTTCTGTATAAAGTATTGGCCCTAGGGGTTTTTTAATAAACATTAGAGAATCTTCCAAACCCACTGAAGAGGAACCGAGTGCGGAGTCTGATGCCCATCCTTGATGCAGTTGTATTAGGGAAATGACACGTGAACTTTGAAAATAACAAGACAAGACAGCAGTCCAAAAGCTGTCCCGAGGCTGCCTGGGATTAATCACTAGATCAGTGATCTTGAAGGTAAAAGCGGAGATGAAAGCAGGGAGATGGAGCTCCAGGCTGTGAGGATCAGGGAGAGCTTCTCAGAATCAGGCTCACAGATGGATGGAAACACAGATGCCCAGCCACTGCATCTCTAAGAGGCAGGCAACCACCTTCCACGTAAATCCCTCTAGTGGTGGGTAGCTCACTGCCTGGGGAGGCCGTTCCAGAAACCCTAACACGTACTCACATACTGACCTGACACCTCCTTAACACACAACCAGGCTGAGGGGGAGCCAACAAAGGGCAAAACAGGAGGTGTTCATTTCACATCTTAAAGTCTGCACCCTAGGCACCGCTCCTCGTGCCAGCCCTGCCTGTGCACACCACCTGTGGCTCCCAGCTCTGCCCCCCAGAAGGAAAAAAATGTTTTAGGAAGAGAAGGGAAGAGAGCTTCTCTAATCTGGGAAAGAAAGCAATAAAG
The DNA here is from genome assembly GCA_026225945.1 of Cricetomys ansorgei. Lineage (NCBI taxonomy): Eukaryota > Metazoa > Chordata > Mammalia > Rodentia > Nesomyidae > Cricetomys > Cricetomys ansorgei. The sequence goes on along the minus strand of JAMJFZ010000199.1, from coordinate 72,732,136 downwards.
ATGAAGGGATGGAAAGCCCTAGACCTGGCTGAATGTAGCCCTGAGCAGGAGGCCATGCAAACCCTGGGGACTTGTGAGCAGGTAGGTGTCTTTGGCTTGGGAGTATTGTATGACACTATTCTTGGGGAGAACAAACATCTACTTTCCCCCGATAGAAAGCAACAACAGACTAAGTATGAATTCCACAGGAGTCCAGCTTGGTGAGCCAGTGAGTGTTATTGAGGTTACCAGAACAGGGGTGACAGGTTACTTACAGGAGCAGACATGACTCAGGGACAGCTGCATCACTAAAATCCAGCCCAGCATGGGTGACAGCTCATAAGAACTAGAAACTGGAGCTCACTGCACACCCTGCAGGCTCAGCAGGTTGGAGAGTGACCCTTCCAGGCAGCCTGACTGGTCTGAGCCTCTTCCAGGCAGCGGGGCTGGTCTCTGCTGCTTCCAGATAACTCGGCTTGTCTGAGTGTCTCTTGGCAGTCCTTGCTGCTTGTATGTGGTTGGAGGAGGAAGTCTAATGAATCTGGTTAGCTTCAGAGACTTCCTGAAACCTTTGGGTTGTTTATTTCCAGAGATTAAGGAGCTTCCCCCACGGTGGAATGACCTCTTCCCTTTAGAACACCCTGTGTCTTAGCCAGCCTCCTCCAAGATGGAATGTTTTATCTCTGAGGAAACTTCTACAGAACAGGTGTACCCATCTGATGCGGTCAGATGGGCCTCCCAGGCTTTGAACCTTACTGGATGAGCTTTCCTCCATAAAGACCAGTGGTGTGGGAGTGTGGGTGGCGTCTGGCTATGGCCCAGCTCTCTGGTGAATATGCTGACCAATGGAAATGAACCGAAGATAGAGTCTGTGGTCAGAAATTGGAGCCTATTAATCAGAGAAAGGCCTCTAGCATCTTCTCTATCCATGGAGACATCTAGGGTTGTGGTTCCAAGTCCTGCTCCTCAAATCCATTCCCCATTCAAGCTCCAGGCTACTATTCTGAACACAACTGAGGTCACATTAATTCAGAGATCCCATTAGGCCAAAATTCATACTTACTTACTTATTAGGTCCTAAAAAATCCAATCCAACATCTGCTGTTCCTTTCCAATTAATATACACACACACACGTACACACACACACACACAAACACACACACACACGTACACACACACACACACACACACACACACACACGTACACACACACACACACACAGAGGACTCATCCAGGCATGGTGGCACCCACCTGGAATCCCAGCACTCATGAACCTGAGGCAGGTGGTTTGTGAGTTTAAACCTAGCCTGGGCTATGTGGTGATGCTCCATCTCAAAAAAAATTTTTTGAGGACTAACTGAAATATTGAATTGAAAGGTAGACTGTCTGTCCAAGAGTAGTCATTTTGAAAGGACAGGAAGTCTTTGAACAAGTTGGTAGAACAATTGTCATAACATAAACCTATCATTAACTCTGTGATCTGAAGTGTTTAGCTGTCAAACTGCATTCCTTAGTAGACCAAATCGCTTGCCACTGAAGTGTTCTGAGATATATCTTTATGTTTTAAGGGGGAAAATGTTAAAATGGGGGGGGCAGGAGGGGAAGGCTTGGGAGATAACCCAGACCCTAGCTCCCCTGTGAGACCACAGCTGCTAAACCCACAGACTCCCACGATGGATCTCAGACTGCTGATACATTACAACATTGATTTTTAGTGGCCTGCTCTCTGGGCTCTGAAATTAACAGAGTCATCTGAACAGGCCCATTCATAGGATGTCAGTGTCCACACGTCCTGTGACTGCCTGGGGAGCTCTCTGGGCATCTAGGAGTGTGATCAATAGCCTCCCCTTGCCCACCATGAGTTTATTGAGGGCTCCATGCATCCATCCTGTCACTGTGGAGTGTCTGCGAGGGGCCAGGCTCTGTGTTGAGCCCTTGCAGTGTAGGTGTCCGTGCAGTTCTCACAGTCCCATCAGGAGGCTGAGGCCCAGAGAGTGCCACACTGTAGCAGGAGCAGACTGAGACAGCAGCCTAAAGACTAAGCACCGGTGGTCACCGCCCTCCAGTGGTGGGAGCTGAGCTGAATGGACCGTGTTTGCAGAGAGGTGGCCTAATGTCCCTTCATGCCTGGGACAACACTAGAATTCCAGAGTGGCCTTGTGGGCATGTTTTCATCTGTCTTCTACCCTGTGTGGATTCCCTTGTCCTCCTCAGGAATGGGGTCTGAAATTTTCCAGGATTTAACTGACTGTGATGTGGACTCATTCCTGTCCCTTGGGGGCTAGTTTAGAGTCATCTCCACCCCCCAGCATATGAGGCTGGGATTAGAGATCTCTAAATTCAGATTCCTGAAATCCCCAAGTCCTCAGTCTTGCTGAGATCAGGATCCTATCAACCCAGACATCATGGAAAGCAAAGCTACCTGGTTGGCCTCTCTCCTCCTTGTGTACAGGAGCCCCACCCCTGCCCGGCCCCCAACATGTGGTCTGAATACCATCTCTAGGAGCCTCCTGAACAATCTCTAAGCAGATCCTGGTTCATGCCTCCTCTCTGGGATCCGCTGCCTTCGTCCCTTGTGGGAGGTCAGACCACCATCTTGTGCCTCTGCTCACTCCCTTTGCCCAAGGCTGGCTTACTTGGCCATCCTCAGCCATCCCTCATACTTCTTTCCACCATTCGTGACAGCAGCCAGCACCGGATGCTGATCCAAAACAAAGAGTTTACAGGGACACTGAGACCTTATTTGCTTCGTCCAACAGTCAGCTGCCCAGTATTTAGTGAGTGCCTACTGCATACCCAGCATGAAGAACTGACTGATTTTCTTCTGTAAAATGTATTTTTAGTGTGTTTAATATTACATATTCATAAAAGACTACTTTAACCAGTAACAAAGTGAAAAGAGAGCCCGTGGACTGGGAGTAAATATTTGCAAAGTATCAATCAGAAAAGGGATTAACATCTGAGAGTTATTTAAAAAATCCAAATGCAACTCAACAGCAAGAAAATGTCACCTCATTTTGGAAATGAGCAATGGGCTTCAGTAGACATTTCTGAAAGAAAAGTACACAAGTGGCCAGTAGGCCCAGGACAAGGTATTCAGCTTTGCTGACTCCCAGAGAAATGCAAATAGAAACCACCAGAAGGTCCCACCTCATGCTCATGAAGACGGCTGTTACCAGAAGGACCAAATGTGACAGATGTTGGCGAGGGTGAGGAGAGTGAGCCCTCATGCACTGTGAGTGGGAACCGTAGAGAGGGGTAGCCATCGTGAAGACAGCCTGGAGGTTCCTAAAGCAGGTACATGAGCCAGCAAGCCCCTTCTGGAAATGCGCTTAAGGAGATAAACCCGCCACCTGGTGAAGATGTCTGTATCCATGTTCCCTGTAGCATCGCTCACAGTTGCTACAGCATGAAACAGCACAGCATCAGTGGACCGCTGCCTAAAGAGATCATGGAAGCAGTCGGGTATGGCTATACACGCCTTTAATCCCAACACTTGGGTGGCAGAGGCAGGTGGATCTCTATGAACTCGAAGCCAGCCTGGGCTATGTAGTGAGACCCTGCCTCAAAAATTTAGGAAAAAAAGAGAGAAATTGTGGAAATCTATAATATACTCTGGAGGTAGAAACACGAGGCTCAGGAGTTGAAGGTAAGCCTCAGCTAGATAGCAAGTTCAAGGGCAACCTGGGCTACATGAGACCCTATCTCAAAAGAGGGGGTAGGAAGGAATAAGGGAGAGAAACCATGAGATTGCACACAATGGAGTATTTTCCGCCTTTTAGAAAGAGACCCTGTCATCTGCCACAATGGAAGATGAGGCTGGAGGACGTTGTGCTAGGTAAAATAAGGGAAATTATTGCAAGATCTCATTTATGTGTAAAATTCTTATAAATTAAAATACAAACAACAGGTAACAAAAAGATTGGCCATACATATCCAGAGAATAAAATGATAATCCCTGAGAGCCAGTGACTAACGGTGTGCCTGTAGTCCAATCTCTGCTCCATTATGAGAGACCCAGGCACAGTGGTGTGTGTCTGTGACCCTAGAGCTGGAGAGGCAAACAGGGCAGATCCCTGAGTCTTAGTGGCCAGTCAGTCTAGCCAATGAGCTCCAGGTTAAATGAGAAAGCCTGTTTCAAAAACATAAAATCTAAAGCATTTAAGAAAGACACCTAATGTTGACCTCTGCCCTACACACACGCGCACGCAGACGCAGACACATACACACACACACAAACCAACTATAAAGACTATATCATAATTTTATTCTATAAAATTACATTTGACTACAAAGGTTTTTTTATTAGAAGAAAGTTTGTTTCTGTCCTATTAAACAACTCTGAAGGCAAGTTTTCCAGGGCTAGGCAGACACCTCATGATGGAGAGGCCCAGATATACTATCTCATCCTAGCCCATTCTCAAAATTACCTGGGGGTCCAAGATGGTAGCTGGAGCTCATAGTCCATAGGCCAGATGGACTGAGAAGAGCCCATCCCTACCCTGAAGCACATCTACACTGAAGTTACCTTTCCTGAAGTTATCTACACTTACATCTCATTGGACAGAATCAAGTCACATGGCCACCTCTAACTGCAAGGCAAGCTGAGAACAAAAGCCTATATTCTGGGAAGCCATGTGTTCAGGCATGGCCTAGAAAGATGGAGAAAACAGGGTGTTATCAAATAGCCAGCCATGTCTGCCACAGCAAGGATGAAGAACAAGACAATGAGACTGACAAACTGATCACCAGGTCAGAAAACGAGCAGCCCTGACACCCTGAAGCAGAGCTGAGAACCCTCCCCCATCTCGGACAAGTACTTCTTGAGTTCACTGCCTACCCTTCTCCCATCTGTTTTACCATGGACACAGGCAGAAGGGGCTTGAGTGTTCCAGAAGTTTATTTTTAGTTATATATAAAATAATTGCTTTTGCTCACTGTTGGAAAAGGGATGGATGCCTAGGTTCTTGGCATTCTGGATTGTTTGCAGGTGTTGGATTTCTGTGGGAGATGGTTGATTGCTTATGACCTGCACCTAAGGAGTTCTGAATCAATAAAAACAGCTGAGCTCAGAGCTCGGGGTTCCACTGTCCAGGTTGGCGCTTACCATGGCAGTGGTTCCCTCTGCCAAAGTCTGGCAGGGTTTGCAGTTATGAAATATGCCTCCTTGTTTTTCTGACTGAGCCCACACAATAGGCTAACTACTACACTTGAGCATTCTCAGATTTGGTACTCCTTGGAGTTACTGGAACCAGTCTCCTGTGGAAATCAAGGGCCAACTTATATTTCTAGACACTGTAAATTCGTTGTATATGTTTCTATCTTTGAGAAAATATAACCATTATAGATTTCCTGCAGCTTGATTTTATGATAAATTCAATTTAATTTTTTTTTTAATATTTGTGTGTAGTAGTAGTCTGTACATAGGGTTCAGTGCATGTGCCCATATATGTCCATGTATGCAGAGGTCAGAGGTCAATGTTAGGTGTCTTCCTTGACTGTTTCCCATTTTAGTTATCTTTTGTTTTATTTTACTTCTTTGAGACAAGGTCTCACCATATAGCCTTGGCTGTCCTGGAACTCATTATGTAAACCAGGCTGGCCTCGAACTCACAGATTCACCTGCCTCTGCTTCCCAATGCTGGGATTAAAGGTGTGCCCCACCACACCTCATTCTCCCACCTTAGTTTTTGAGACCGGTTCTCTCACTGAGATCAAAATCTCCAACTGCCTCTACTAGCAACTAGCAAATGCCAGGGAAGTGCTTGTGTCTGCCCCTATACCTGGATTTTACATGAGTCCAGGAGATCCAAACTCAGGTCCTCCCATTTGCAACAACAAGCACTTCACCAACTGAGCCTCTAATGTGTTTGTTTGTTTGTTACTGGTATGTACCGATGGTACAAAAATATGTGTTTCAATTTGATATCTTCATATACACCATGCACTGTGCTCATGGGATCTAGTATTTGACATGATGCTCATTTGTTAGAAGACAGTCTGCCCTTGAGATTACAGGTTTGACACTGTCTTCAAAAAACACCAAGACAGAACAAGATCAAAGCAAAATATCCCACAGCCTCATCCCCCAGGCCCAAGTGTATCCACTGGGGTCCCTGCAGTGCGGCATCACCTGGGGACTTACGAGAAGCACAGTGCTCTGGCTCCTCCCTGTCTATCTTAGATGACTCTGGCATGTTTCTTAGCCCGCTAGAATCTGAGCACTGCACAGGAGCACAGGGAAGAAAACAGTCTTTTCAGCTCAGCTGAGGACAATAAAAAAGCGTTGTCAAAGAAGGCACAGACCCAGGCATGGAGACACATGTCTGTAACGTCAGCATTCAGGAGGCTAAGGAAGAAGTTTCATGCATTCAAGGCTAGCCTAGACTATGTATTGACTGTGTCTCAAGAAAGAGGAGGAGAAAAGAAGTGAGAGGAGGAGGAGAAAGAAAGAGGAAGAAGCAGAAGGAAGAAAGATGAAGAAGACAAAGAAAATGAAGGAAGAGGAAAAGATGGAGGAGAAGAGGACAAGGAAGGCCAGGTGATGGTGGCACACGCCTATAATCCTAGTACTTGGGAGGCAGAGGCAGGTGGATGTCTGTAAGTGAGAGACCAGCCTGGTCTACAAAGGGAGCTCCAGGACAGCCAGAGTTGAGTTACAACAGAGAAACCCTGTCTCGAAAAACCAAAAGAGGAAGGAAGAAGGGACAGAGGAGGAGCAGGAGGAAAGAAGCAACATTTATTGAGCCTTAGGAACAACTAGGGATCCTCACTTCTGTTATCTCGCCAGGTCCTAAGAGTTGACCCCAGATCTGCACAAGAGTGACGCCCCTTCCTTACACAAAGGAGACTGAGGCGGAGAGTGGGCACACCACCTGCTCAGAGTCACACAGCTGATCACTGGCAGAGACAGGCTTAGAAGCCAGATCACTCTGAATCCAGGGCTCCAACCTCTTTACATCTCATGGGAAGAACTAAAGAAGTTGCTATGGAGATTAAAAACTAGGTCCAGATAGATGCAACAGGACAGTGCCTGAGCCCGTGTTCCCCACTGTGGTCAATGCTGAGAGCTGCAGAGAGCGGGGTATGCAGAGCATACAGAAAGAGCAAACAGGGAGAAAATAGGGAGGCAGGGTAGACCATAATGACCCCACCCAGAAACTGCCCAGCACCCGACTGCAGCCAGCATTCAGAACTACCCACTGAATGAATGGGTGAATGAATGAACAACCAAATGAGCCAATTCACATAGCTACCATATGAGATATTACCATAAACCATCCCATACCAGCTGGCGCCAGGCTATGCTGAGGGATTAAAGAAGTACCAGTCAGGCATGGCCCCCATCTCTCGAGATCTCCTGAAATCCCACTACCAGGTAGAGCCCTGCCAGAAAAAAAAAAAAAAAATCCAGGAGCAGAAGAGTTTGAAAGCAGAGAGCAAGCAGCTCCCACCAAACCTTTCATTTACTTCACTTAAAAAATTACTTGAACAGCCTCCCCTAATTCCTCCTGTGCTCCCCGCCCCTCCCTGCACGCTACTTTTTTAGACGCTGGTGCATATGTGAAAGCAAAGCAGCACCAGCCGCCCCTAATGACCAGGTTTACCCGAAGCTTATTGTACCGCCAAAAACAAGGCAATCGCTGGTGTTTTTATGGAGCAGCTGAAACTGCCATTTAAAACCACTTAATACCCGCAAGCCTGAATTCCAGGGTGCCCACTAAGTTCCTGAGGGCAGAGTCCTGGCAGCCCCAGGCTCCAGCCCACAGCCCTACCTCACCCACTTGGCCTCAGCTACAGGGCTTTATTTAGGGTCTGGGAGGATCCTTCAATGAGGTTCCGAGCTGCTGAGCCCCTTGACTGAGTAATCCTTCGGAGCTGTGTGTGTGAGTCCCTCCACACACCTTCCTCCAAATGCAAAGCTATGGATGGGGGGCGGGGGAGCATCGGTGAGACGTCTCCTCCCCAGTCCAGACTGGTCTGGGTGGGAACTGGCCTCTGTCCGCTGTCCAGTCATCTCCTGCCCGCATTGCACTCTGCTAACCATTTAAAGGCCGCCCATCTCTTTATAACTGTCACCCCCTCTGTGGTGTTTGCAAAAGGTTTAACTGCAGGATCTGGGGTACACGTAGCTGAGGGGGGGGACAAGATTGTAACATTTGGAGGTTCTTGGTGTAAACTCACCCATTATAGTGGATATTGAGCTTTTGAGAGGCAGGGAGAGATGCTAACTACCAAATGTCCCCCTGAGTAGATTCTGATATACCACTGCCTTCGGGCTCTTCTCAAGTCCTGTGATGGTCCCCCTTTGCCCCTCCCCACAGGGCATCCTGGCAATCGTTGCTTTTCCACCACAAGCTTCCTGTCTCACACCAGGGACTGCAAGTCCCTGAGAATAAGACTACATCTTTTCCTGCCTCCTCAGCAAGTTAAAGAAATATAGTGCACAGTTGGTGCTGCATAAATGTCGGCTGAAGGGTTGTGTTCCCACCAGGCCTCACATAGCCCTCTAACACAATACATGAGACACTACCCTCTATGCATTCTGTATTTTCTGCCTTGCCCCTTGCAAAGGTGTAAGGGAACACTTTGCCAAGAGGCTTTTTGTGCTCTGCAGCCTTCCTTATGGTTACATGCCACTTGGATTTCTGGGAACAGCTTAGGGGTAGGTATTTACAAGAGTGTGTGTCTGTTGGAAAGGACAGTTGGGGTGGAGACAGGGGAATAGTGAGCACCAGAGTTGGCTGGGTGGTGCCAGGAAAAAGTGAGCTCCAGAACTGATGATAGGAAAGCATACAGAAATAAGGCGCAGATGATGTGGAACTTACTGGGGTTTTTAAGTAGTTACAAGTTAGGATCTTTCTCAGTAACTTCCAGGAGAAGCTGAACCTGAGGAGGGTGGAGTTCCATTAGGAGTCCAATTACAAGTGAAAAAGGAACAGTTACAAAATACTTCAAAGCTTAGATACAACATTTGGAAACAATTAGCCTTCAAGAAAACATTTACCTTTTAACCCCCAAACAAGGAAGGTTTGAGAGCCCAGACCCAAACTGCAGAAAACAGCCATATTCCCTTTTTAAAAGAAAAACCATTTACATTTTTTACATACTGAGAGTCCACAAAGGCCAGAGATCAAGTGATCAGCCATCCCGGCAACAAGCAGATGGCTAGCCCTAAGTCTCCATCATGGCTGCCCCAGTATAATAGTTAGGCTACTGTGGTGGCTCAGCAAGAGAGACAAGGAGGCATCTCATAGGAATAAACTCTGCCAGACCTCAGCAGAGGGAGCCACCATCCTGGCCAGCGCCATACTTGATCCACAGTGAAACCTGATCAAAAACACCTGAGCTGAGACACTCAAGCGTTTTCATTCTTTCAGAACACCTCAGGTATTTTACTGATTGCGTATGCAGATCATTAGCAATTAAACAACCCCCACAGAAATCCAACACCTGCAAGCAATACAGAATGCCCTAGACTTAGGATAGCCCATCAGTGCATAAAACAATTTCAACACATAACTAAAAATAAACTTCCCCAACATTTCCCTTTCTCTGTATAAGCTAATCAAAAAATTGCTTTTTATCTCTAGAACGAAATTTAGCACTACACCAGCAAAACCGTCTATAAGAGAAACAATCACGAGTTGCTAATGCACAGGACCAAATGAAACCAAACACCAGGCTTTTCATGATGTCTTTGGAGAGCAGAAAAATATTCAATGTCCACTTACCTGGAATTCACTCACGATCTTCTGGCCTCCTCCAAAGGTCACTTCTCTGGCTCTGCCCTCTGTAGCACACACAGTTTCTCCTCCAGGCTCCAACTGGCTTCATTCCACTGCTGCTGCTGTTCTTGGTGGTCATCCCATGGTGCTGGCATCTCAAAAACTGCTGGGGTCCCTTGCTGCAACTGGGCTGCACTTTCACCAATAGCCTCTCCTGGGCTCTTTTCATGGTGCCAAGCCTCAACTTCTCTTCATGACCCCTTCATCTGGGCCTTTAACTGCTACTTTGGCTGCACCTTCACCAATGGCCTCTCCTGGGCTCTCACAGTGCCAACCCTCAGTTGCTCTCCAAAGACCCCTTCATGCCTTCAAAACCAGCACCAGATGGGTGACTCTTACAGTACCAAGTTTGGCTCCCAGCACGAGATACAACCTCGCCAGTTCTGGAAGACGGTTTCTGTGTGCTGACCTTTAGGAAACACTTTCCAAGTTTTAAGATAAGAGTCTGGTTTTCTGGAAAAATAACTAGTCCTTGTCTGCAGGAAGGGTTGCCTCATGGTATGGAGTTATCACTTGTAGACAAGTTTTCAGAGGAAAAAAACTGTTCAGTTTAAGCAGCTTTTTGGCTCTAAGCCTCGACTTCCACAACAGCAGAGGGTCCTGGGCCTGTGGGAAGAATACCTGGCAAAGTCTTGGCAGTTTGGCGTCCTTTTACATCACCACTAAGAGGAAACATACAACCCTTCCATAGAACTCAAACACAGCATCTTGAGCTTCACACATGCAACACGGCTCTCAGAAAAGTCAGTTTCTGATGCAGTACACTACGCTACCACCAGTGGCAGGAGAGAGCGTCAGCTCCATGATGGGGGTGGGGGGGGGAGGGGAGGAAGCAGTAAGAACCTTTCTTCCTGCTCCCAGATGAATTCTCTAAGGGTCTCCATTCTGTGGCTCTCACCTCGGAGCTTTCTTTCTCATTTATTTATTAATTTCACAGCCTTTTCTCTTCATAGAGGCTTATTTCATCTCTTTCCTCTCCTCTTCCCACAGGAGCTTTCAATTAACACCTTCATCTCTGTCCTTTGGTAGCTTCCTTGAGCGTGCTTTACCAGACTCTGCAAAGTCTGGAATTTCTTTTTCTTCCTTGTCTCCACGTTGGAGTAGCTGGTGTGATGTCAGGCCCCACGTTGATGTGCCATTTTTAGTAGTTAGGCTACTGTGGTCACTCAGCACGAAAGACAAGGAGGCATCTCATAGGAGTAAACTCTGCCAGACCTCAGCAGAGGGAGCCACCATTCTGGCCAGCGCCATACTTGATCAACTGTGGAACCCGAGCATCTCAGCTCAGGTGTTTTTATTCTTTCCGAACACCGCAGGTATTTCACTGATAGCACATGCAGATCATTAGCAATTAAACAACCCCCACAGAAATCCAACACCTGCAAATCATACAGAATGCCCTAGACTTAGGATAGCCCCTCAACCAACAGGGCATAAAACAATTTCAAACATAACTAAAAATAAACTTCCCCAACACCCCTGGATGAAGCCAGCTTAGAAGAATGTCAGAAGTGGGGCAAAGGAATGGGTTCTTTGAAAACTGATCCAACTGAGACCATTCCACCTCTGAGCCTGATGACCACCAAACAGCCTCCACTCCCTGTCGTGATGTGTGTCCATTTATATTTCCTATGTGAGATTGCCGTCTAAAACCACCCCTAGTGAGCCTCTGGGACAGAAGTTAGGAATCCTAGACACCCCAAGCTCTGTTCTTTGACTCTCACAGCCTCATCATCTGGCCTCAGAACCACCAGGACTGAGCCCATCATGGCATGTGACTCCATGTGCCTGGTCACTCTTCACTTCCACTACTTTGTCCCTTGGGAGCTTCTGTTCCCTAAGCTGACTCAGCCCCAACTCCTCAGGCTCCACAGTCCTTGCCCTAGTGCCCTCTGGATGAATGACCCAATGTAGGTGGGACTCCCCAGACTTTCAACCCTAGCTCTTTGTGTCCCTACGGCTACCCTTCGCCCTTCTGCCCTTCACTGATGCTCGAGCTCTGCAGAACACCAGCCTCCCCCAAATCCCCAGCCTCTGAGACTTGTTCACCCCACTTCCACCTCTCTCTAGCTCCCTTCACTCCTCCACTCTCTGAAGAATATAGCTCTAGCCTGCTCCCTCCTCCTCCTCTTCATGGGACATCTTGTAATTGTTCTAGGAGATTCCAAATCCATTAGACCATCCTTGCAGGAACTGACCCTGGTCACCTCACTTCCTGGAACTTGAACCCTGTCTGTAAGGGTGCTTGCTTTCCTAGTGGCTGAATATTGAAATCCTGCTGGGCTTCTGTGCTAATCACTCCCAATAGCTGAAGGGAGGCTGGAAGAGGGGCCTCCAGGACAGGACAGGCTGAGAGGAGGGAGGGCTGAGCTATCTTTCCTCCCCTCCTCCAAAAGACAGGCCAAGGGCTGTGCTCCATTCACAAGCCCTCAGTTCTGCAAGCTCTGAAGCCCTTCCAGTCCCCAGTGGTCCCAGTGGGCGAGACTGGCAGCAACTGGCTGTGCTCCCCACCACTACTGAGGGTACTTCTAAACTGCCCTCCCCCGCACACACCTGCTCCCATGGCCCTGGTGTCATCATCCTGTCTGAGGACTAGCCTCCCGGGGCTGCAGCTCCTGGGTCCGGTTTCCCCAAACCACAGACAAGGAAGGAAACCACACTGACTGAGACTAAGCACTCTACTTCTAACCAGGAGGCCGGGAAGCATCTGCCGAGACTCCCTGTGTCAAAGCGTGGCCAGACAGGGCCATCATTTAGTCCGCAGCAGCCTCATCAACCAGAGATCACACCAATAATTTCTAAAACCTAACCGATGATTTGGGGCCCATTAGCATAATTTGATGTATCGTCTGTGCACCAGCTTTTCACTGGGTAGGCAGCTTCCTAACACACACTTGGCATATGGGGAAACTAAAAAGGATACGTCCGTCTTGTCTCGAGGATTCATTTCCACTATCTTTCCTATTGCCATGTACTTTCAGTGTCACCCAACTTCCCCCTGAGACACCTCGACCTTGGCATAATAGTCACCCCGGCCCTCCATACTCTGCGTGCTGTATCTCACTCTCTGACTACCATGCATCACCTTCTAGCTCATTCCCCTGAGCCCAGCTAGTACTTTGCCCTAGCCCCCATCTACCCAAGGCTTCCTAGCTTCTAATGAAATCACATAAACGTACACACATGCGGAGAGAGAAGGTGTGAGGTTTTCAGCATCTAGTTTGTCCCTAGGCTGCCCAGTACCCCTAAGACTTCAGCTCCAGACATACACACACACACACATACACACACACACAGAATTTGTCTCAAAAAAAAAAATCCACTCTTGGTCAAAGCAGCTCCCCTAACTGTATCCCGCCTGCACCCCAAATGGTGCCACATTCCAGAAGACCACAGAACCTCAAAAGCAACCTTCAAGCCAGTGTTCATAGGCCAGATCACACACATACATGGCAGCCTGGTCTATCCCTCTACCAGCTCGTATGGAAAGGACTCCTTCCCCAAATCGCCAAGCGTTTCCCCTCCTCCTCTCCAGTGGACCCTGCTTTCCATGGCATCAGGAAATCAGAAGCAACCAAAAGACGGATATCCAAGGTGGCTGCCTTCAGCCTTCCATCCCAGTGTCTGTCACCCACACACACATTTTACCTCCATGTCCTGGGCTTTGCCCCATCCCAGTCCTTCCTCATCCCTTATCTCTCTCCTGGAGCATTCCCAGGTAATCCATGCAAGCCATAATGGACACACACACACACACATACACACACACACACACACACACACACACACACACACCATGAAGTGGGGGAGGAGGGACGGAGGAGGGGCTTACCAGCCAGCAGACACTCATAAGAGGAAGTTAGAAGTTTCAATGAGGGCTCTGGCAGCAAGACGAGCAAGTGTAAACATCCTGGGGTAGGAAGGAACACAGCAGGTGAAAAGACAGATGTGCACCAAGAGGAAGAAGGTAGGTGGGAAGCGAGGCCAGAAATAGAGGCCAGAGCCTGGCCTGTTAAAGATGGACGATTTTCCTTGTGAGTCCGGGAAGGTGCACAAATGGGAAAGGCATGAAGCTGTTTGCATTTCCAAAGCTTGGGAAGGGAAAGACATGAAATGTAGAAAAGTGGGTGACTACGGTGTCAAACAAGGGCTTGCTTGGTGGTCTGAGTTTGTAGGGACCAGTGAAAGGCACTGAAGCATCATCATAGCGGCGAGGAGAGGTCCAGATGCTGACCCTGCTTTCCCTGGGAAAGGAGAGCCACAGGAGGCTCTCACTGCTCTTCCTGCTGCTTCTAGAGCCCGGGCTGGAAGAAGAGAGCGTGAGTGCAAAGCTGAGCTTGCAGCTCTCTGTAACACCCACCGAGACACGGGTGGGCAGTGGGCCACCCAACCTGGGCCTGGAAGGAGAGGACAGGCTGCTCACAGCGCATGGACTCCTCTCTCATCCTTTGGCCACTTCTCCTGTGCCTGGCCCTGTGCTAGGAGCTACCAGGTCAAGTAGGGGTGAGGCATAGGGAGGAGCAGGCAGCAGGAAGCAGGTGTGGATGAGGCCCTAGGGTGGGACGCCAGGAAGTACCACCTCCAGCCCTGGCCTCCAGACTCACTCTGTCCCCACGATGTTAGGGCCTTGGCTCAGGGGCTCTCTGAGCCTCTTGTGTATGTTCCTCGTAGAGTCACCTGTCACAGAGTTGTACTGATGAAATATTTGTCAGATCAAATGGAAAAAGAATAAAAGTGCTTTGAAAACTGCTTCAGAAGGGCTGGGTTTGTAACTTAATAGGGGGGAGAAGTTAGCGGCTGCTGTGAGGGCCTTCCCAGAGGAGAGGGGAGAGAAGATGTGAGCCTAGATACAGGGACTAAAGCATCAGGGTGGCACAGGTCTCTTCTTAGCACCTTCGAATGCAGGAGGGTGGAGAGGAGGCAACAGACTGAGGATGAAGAAAAGAAGACCAAAATCCCTACAGAGACTATGGACCCATTTTGACCCTACAAAGCTAGGTTATATTGCCAGAAGACCCAGTGTGTTCTACATATGTGTGTGCATGTGTGCACATGTGTGCACATATGTTCGTGTGTGTATGCATGTGTGTATATGTGTGTACATGCATGTGTGCATTGCATACATGTTCGCGCACGTATGCATACATGTACATGTGCATATGTATGTGCACATGTATATGCACATATGTGTGTGCATGTGTCTCTGTGTGTGTGCATGTGTGGGGGTGCATCTCTATGCGTGTGTGTGCATATGTGTGTGCCTGTGTGTGTGCATATGTGTGTGCCTATGTGTGTGTGTGATCTTCAGATTCTGTAAGCAGACAATTTGCTAAGATGGGTATGGACCACTCATGCCTGTTATCTCAGCATTAGAGAGATTGAGGCAGGGGGATTGTCATGAGTTAAAGGCCAATCTGGACTAAATATTGGCTTCCAAGCCAGCCTGGGCCACACTGAGTAGGGTTTTGTCTCAAAAGTAAGTAAGTAAATAAATAAATAATAGAAAAAATTTTTTATTTTAAATTGCTGAGTTACCAGGGGCTGTATTACTAGGTGATTCTAGCAGCTGTCACAGAAAAGCACAGCGGCTGATGGTAGTTCCAGTCCTGTGGCCCCACAGTCACCAAACTAAATACTCCAACTGTTCAGAACACATGTATGTGTGCTCAGACGGAGAAACTAAGTCAAGTGAAGAGAGCTGAGCTGGACCAGGCAGTCTAACCTCGAAACCTGAGCTGAGTGAGCCTGGGCCATCCTTCCTGCAGGGACTGACTGGTACCACCTTCCTGGGCTATTCCTCCTGCAGGGACTGACTGGTACCACCTTCCTGGGCTATCCCTCCTGCAGGGACTGACTGGTACCACCTTCCTGGACCCTCCCTCCTGCAGGGACTGACTGGTACCACCTTCCTGGACCCTCCCTCCTGCAGGGACTGACTGGTACCACCTTCCTGGACCCTCCCTCCTGCAGGGACGAGTACCAGCCTTGACTCCGTTGTTTCTGGGGGCATAGTGTTGCAAAATGCACAGACCAGACCAGAGCCAAAGCTGACACCCTGGTGATGGCAAACTGAATCCCATCTGTCAGCTTGTCTGCTGGTCCCTTCCTTCCATGGCTCCTTCCCTCTCTGGGTGAATATTGCTGACAGTCTACTGGGGCCCTGTGCTGGCACATGCCCAGGACCAGTTCTCACCAAACAAAACCTAGAGACAAATGCCAAATTCTGAGTCCTTGTTCACTCCTTTCCAGCCTGCTAATCCATTCCTAGCACTGAGGCGCTTGAGCTTCAGTTTCTCCATCTATAAAATGGGTGACAACACCTCACGTCACTACAGTAGTTCACAAACTAAAAACTAGCATGGTGCCTCAGGCCTGTGACCCAGCACTCAGAAGCCTAAGACAGAGGATCTTGATGAATATGAGGTCAGTGTGGACTACATATAGAAACCCTGAGTCCAAAAAGGGACGTGATAGAGGGCCAGCCCCCAGCTCAGAACTGCTGGGGCTGTGTGGCTGGGAAGTTGGACTTCCTGCCAGTGCAGATCCATCTTGCAGCCTCTTCTGTCTCTTGAGCCAGTCTTGGGTCTGCCTTCTCGGGAAAGGATCTGCAGCTTGCAAAGAACTGGTTGACTCCTTGCCAAGCCCCAGCACCCCACCACCCTGCTGGGCTGTTGAGCTCTTTCTCCCACCCCTTCCAGCAAACCTGGGCTACAGCTAATCCTCAGAAGGCGGTGAGGGGATGCGCGGGGCTTGACTTCTGAAACCTCAACTGCAGGGGGCGTGCTTTGATCTACCAGGCAAATGTGCCAGGTAGCCACGGATCCTGGATCCTCGGAAGCATGGCAACGTCGAGAAAGGGCAGGTGGGTCCTGAGCCTCGCAAACCACGCACTCACCGGCTCCTTCTGCTTTATCTTGCAGGGAACTTCAAAGGTCTGTGCAAGCAAATCGACCACTTCCCGGAGGATGCAGACTACGAAGCTGACACTGCAGAGTATTTCCTCCGTGAGTCATAGAGAGTTTTTATCTCCCTTCAGCTGAAGGGTCCCTCAATTTGTTCCTTCCGGGTATCGAAGATCAGACCTATTCAGAACCCCAGATGCAGGAGAGGGCAGGAAAGTGCTACTCCCTCTTAACTGCGCAGCCCCTACTCACCACCCCCACCACCACCCTCCACCCTGTTCTTTCCTGAGACCTGACCTCCTCCAGGAAACCACTGTCTTTCCCATGGGTTTCCAGGTACATCCCTTTATCATACAGAGGTGGGGAAAGGCTCCTTGTCTGCAGGGTAACATCCCCAGTTCTGCAGAGAAGGGACTCTCTCTTCCAACACAGGGCATGACACAGAGTAGGAATTCAGGAAATATTTCCTCAAATAATATTTCCTCAAGCTAGGAGGCAGTAACAGCCTGACAGCGGGACTTGAACTAGAGAGAGAAAGAGAGAGGGAGAGAAATTTTCCTTCCCCTACAAGTCAAAACAACGTTAAATCCCTGTATAACCACTGCGATCTTAAATCCCCCTGAGACATATCAAGAGAAAGCATTTTTAAAGCCTGAGAAAATTTCTCAAGCATCCCCAGAAACCAACACAACTACCTTGTTAGTTATCAAAAGGGATTTCCCAGAGAGGAGCTGAGGGTCCTTGAGGCCTGGGACAGCCACACTAAAGGCTCTCAGGCAGCTCCATGGAGAGGTTTGCTCACCGAGTCCAGGAGCTGCCTCCCCCCACTCCCCGCCCCCACACCCAGGAGCTTCCCCGCCCCTGCCCCACCTCTGCTGCTGGTGCCGCTCCTCTTCCCCTCCCCGCAGCATCCCCAGTTAGCATCACCCTGGATCCTGTGCATGGAACATGTAGGAGGCGCTTCATCACATGACTCGCCCCTGTCTCTTTCAATAATTACTACTCACATCAGAGGCGGCAGCTTGCAGGTCGGCCTGGGATCCGGTTTCCCTGAAAAGCCTGTACAAATCGGCACTGTAGAGACAGTCAGAAAGGGGCAGGGAGGGAGCAGGGCGAAACTGATAGATAATTTATCTGTTTGTTCATTGGTCTTTCAAGACAGAGTTTCTCTGTGTAGCCCTAACTGTCCTGGAACTCACTCTGTAGACCAGGCTGGCCTCGAACTGAGAGATCCGCCCCCCTCTACCCACCAAGTGCTGGGATTAAAGGCATGCACCACCATACCTGGGGTGTTTTTTGGTTGTTTGTTTTTTTGGGGGGGGCTGGGGGGAGTAGAGAAAAATATCATAAGAGTATCGTCATTTCCTTTTCTGAATTCCCCCAAGGTTTTGCTCTTAAGTAACATCCCCACAGGGCTGTCTAGTTGTCATTATTTGTTACTGTATCAGGAGTCAGCCAACCCAATAGACACAGACTGGGTGCCTGCAGTTCGCTAGAGCCTGTGCTGAGCAGAGGAGGCCGGGATGGACAAGAAAGACAATCCCTGGTGCCAGTAACAGCATGAAGGGGAACATCCTTCCCCTCGGAGACAGCTGGTCTCAGGACAGAGCGTGATAGACAAGACCCAGACACCGAGGTGGGAGAGTGGAGCTGAGCCCCATACACACCTGGGCCCTGGGCCTCACCTGGCCAAGCTCAGAGACAGCATAACACTTCATCAGCCAGAAAGGAAGCACCTTGGGGCCGTGTCTCATTTCATGCTACGTCCAGGATACAATAGTTGCTCAATGAATGCCTCTTGTAAAATAAATACAGGATTCCTCAAGGGCACTCTCTGCCATGCTGTGTCTCAGTTTCCTTGGGGTAAAAAAGAGAAGCATCTGGGTTAATGGCTCATCTCGTTCCTGCGCTTGAAGCTGGGATCTGTGTCGGCAACATGGGTTCCAAGGCCTGACTTGAGTTCTCCGAGCAATGCAGGTTCGAGTACGTATAACAAATGAGCAAACATTTTCTGCAGAGGATGAGACAGGAAGAGTTTTCAGCTGTTCCAAGCCACACTGGCTCCATCATAGCCACAGACACTGGAAGTCATTGAATAAATGCCCCTTTTCTTAAAGATGGGGTCTCATGTAGCCCAGGCTGGCCTTAAACTCCTGATTCCCTTCTGTCCACCTCCCCAGTAGTGGGATTACAGGCTTGGTTTTTATTAGATGTTACTTGTTAGGGAAAAAATAGACACAGGATTCTTCGTGGTACTTCCCATGAAAGTCAATTCACAAGAGCACACAGCAGCCTGCCTAGGATGGCGTGGGTGTGCTGGCTCTGAGCTAGACAACGTGGCTTCGGAAAGATGGGAGACATTGCTCCTGTCATTCTATGGAGTCACGGGAACTGGGAGGCAGGGATGATTTCTCCAGAAGGGCCTCTGCCCTCCTACATCCTTTCTGGTTCAAAATCCCCTCTTCAGCCTCTCTCACCCCTTGCCTGTATCTTCATGCCTTGTCAAACCACATTGCAATTTCGTTGGCCCATACTCAGCATCCTGGATAGACATAAGTTTCTTGGTCTGTGACCGTGTGTTTCTTCCCCTCAGCATCCAGCACAGAGCCTGATGGGGAGACAGGGCCCAGTAACGGGCTTCACTGACAGACAAAGGACGTGACTGGATAGGTGCATGGGTGTGCAGTAAGTCATGGTAAAATAAGCACCAGGGACAAAGCAAGCAGCAGGACCTTCCAGAAGAATTACTGAGGGCCAGCAAGGTGGGTGGGGCTTAGCTGGGTGGGTGGAGCCTGAGCCAGCCCTGGGCCCAGCTCTCCTGGCACCTGAGAGGCTGGGAGAGGAACAGAATCAGTCCTGAGGTCTAGCTGTGTGAGAAGAGACTGTGTGAGGAGAGAAGGAATGCTTACGTGGCATGCAGAGGTAGAAGGCAGCCCGGGGTGCTGGGGGAACCTGCTCCCCTGTCACACTCCCCACAGAGGCAGTTCCAGAAGTGCTTCCTAAAGATGTTACCAGAGTGTAAACTTGGTTCTAAAAGGATCACTCATTCATTCACCCTGACCTGTGTACTGAGCACGCACAGTGTGCTGTGTGCCAGGCTGTGCTGGGTACCACTGTCAGTACTGAAGATCTCAGGGTGAACCAGACAGACAGCTGGGGCCTTCGGGAGGACTGTGTCCTAGTGGACAAGAAGCAATGAGCACGAACCTGTGTCACTGCCCGACATGGCCTCAGAGAGCGGAGTGTGATGGGGAAAGGCCGAGGAAGGGTATCAGCTAGATGAGGGACCAAAGCAGCCTTTCCGAGTGAGAGACAGTGAGATGATTTCTTGGGAAGAGATGACCTAGCAGAGGGAACCATCAAGCAGAGGCTTCAAAGCAAGAACAGTACCCCATCTCCAGGGAGCACAGACAAGGGCAGCCTAGCTGGAGTTGAGCCTGTGGCTTAAGACAGGAAAGACAGAAGGGTCCCAGCACGGCAGGTCTGGAGAGAGAGTCAGGTGCCCTTCTGAGCGAGATGGAGCCCCGTCTAGAAAGGGCAGTGGCCATGGCAGGGGGCGAGGTGACGCTAAAGGTAGTAATGAAGACAGGGAGGTTGTTCTGGCTGTGAGGGGCAGACATGCTGCAGACCAGAGAGAGGTGAAACCACGTGAAACTGACAGAGCTGGGCACCCAGAGACTGGAGCGGGCTGAGGCAGGGGGGCTGGCAGAAGGCTCTGCATTGGGCACCAGGTAAAGAACTCTGAAAAGGACGGAGTGGAAGGCAGGCAAGGAAGATACCCCGGCAGCGGAAAGGGCTCAGCCCGTGGAGACACCAGAGCCTGCCCCCTCAAGGCAGCTCTGTCTTTGACCTCTGGACTTGAAGGGAAAGCAGCCGTGCAAGGTGGGCTCCAGAAAAGTAGTGAGTACCCCAGTGGTTACAAGGTCATACGGCCAGCCTCTTACTCTTCCTGTTGCTGTAGTGAAATGCCCTGACAAGAACACCTCAGGGGAGAAAGGGCTCACTCAAGAGAACAGTCCACCGTGGCAGGAAAGTCGAGGCAGCGGGAGCCTGAAGCAGCTGGTCCCACCCACAGCCAGGAAGCAAAAAGTGAGAGTGATGAATGCTTGCTGCTACTCAGCTCCTTTACATAGTTCAGATCCCAGCCAGGGAATGGCGCCACCCACAGTGGGCAGGTCTTCACACCTCAGTGAAGCCAAGATGATCCAGAGGCTCATCTCTGTAGAGTTGACAATTTACACTAACTATGACACCACCACCCCTGCTCCACTTGGGGCAGAATCAGACCTGTGCCAACCCCGACTCCCCACACCTACCCAGCCTTGGGCTGGCTGAGGCTAGCACTCTTCTGAAATGAAGTAAGCTCTGAAGATATACAAGTGTGAACTGGGTAAAGCTTGGGTCTAACAAGCCCTAGCTCTCACAGATGCACCAAGGGTGCTTTCCTGGGTTCCCTGGGGCTGAGGGCACACTGGAACTCAGGAGAGGTGAGAGATAAGCTGTTCAAGGCCCTGTCCGGCCTTGAAAAGACCTAAGTTCAAGCGCCAGCTCAGTCCCAAACTACCTGGTGCCTTCGCCTCTCTGACCAAAGTCACCCAGCTGCAGAAATTATATCACCTACCAGACAGCAAAACACCCACTTCCCCATCCCCACCCCAGGCCTCCTCGCTTTGCTTCTGACTTCAGGTTTGAAATAGCATTTGGACACAGATTGTATCTATTTTTCTAAAAACTCTATGAAGAGTCAGGAGTGGTGGTCCAAGCCTATAATTCCAACCCTCAGGAGTTGAAGAAAGGAGAATCAGGAGTTCGAGGCCAGTCTGGCTCTGGCTGTATCCTCTCCCTCAAAAAGGCTATGAGCTTCTTCCATCCATGTATTCAGTCAGCACACCTTCAGAGACCCTCTCTGTACTAGGCACAGCTTACGTGCCGGGATCCAGGAAGGAACACTGCAGACCAAACCCTGGTCTGATGAAGGGAGACTCTGACAGATAAGCAAGCATAAAGCCCCTTAGGTGTGTGACAACCACAGTGCGGTGGAGCTGGCGCCGAAGGTGAGGGAGATGGCTGTTCTCACACAGTGTGACCAGGGAAGGCTGTGCAGAGGAGCTGGCCTTCAGGGTGGCATGGGGCCCCTTGCCTCCAACAGATCCAAGTCCCATGCCCAGGCTGTTGAGGTTTCACTAAAAATGATAGAGGTGCAAGGAGAGGGGCAGAGCCAGCAAAGCAGGCTTCCCCCCACTCCCACCAGCAGCTCTGCCCAGTCCACAGAGGCATCTGCTGGCAGGGGGGGTGGTTTAAGCCCCTTTTTCCATGTTCTGAACTCGCTCTAAAGAAAGCAGAGATGTGAGCAGAGATGGGGGCAGACTGTGGCTATGCCTGTCCCTCCTGTCGCTGGCCTTTAGACTCTTTCCAAACCTGAGACCACTGTAAGATAAAACACACAGAGTGGCTGGGAGTAGGGTGGGAGCTGAGCCATGCCAAACCTGCTCCTCCTTCTTCCTGGGAACCTTAAGCTTCTGAGGAAGCTGCCACCCTAGAGACAAGTGTATCTTCCTCCTTCCCTTTTAAGTGTGAACTCACAGTCTTCCAAGTCTCCCGCAGCAGCACCGTTCCTGTACGCCAGGCCCTCCTCCAGGTGCTGAGGGTGGGGAAGCTGACAGCAGCCAAGGCCTTGGGCACTTGAGATTTGCAATCAACAAAATTAGCAAGTTAATCATAAAGCATGTTAGACTGTGTGCACTGTGATACAAAGGCAAGCAGAAAAGGGGGGGGTCCCCTACAGAGCCAGGGTGGGACTGACAGCACTCACTGGGGAGTCTGAGCAATAATCTGAAGGACAAAGCAGAGTGAGGTTTGTAGGGATACAGGGGAGAAACGTTCTGGGCAGGAGGCATAGCTAGCACAAAGGTCCTGGGGGGTGCGTACCTGGAATGTTTGAGCAGCGGGGTGAGGCCACCAGGACAAGCATAGACTAAGCAAGCAGAAGTAAAGAACAAGAGCAGAGGGCCTTAGGTTGCAGATTTGGGGTTCCTCTGAGAGAAGCCATTTCCCCTTTAAACATTTGCTGTACTCATAAAAGACAAGGACAGAAGCAGGCCTCGTGGTCGGGAGCCTACTGTCACCATACGAGGTGGTGGCGGCGAAGCCACGAAGGGGTCTGATGCTAAAATACCACTGAGGGGTTGAGGGCAAGGTGCTCTGAAAGGCTAGAAGGTGATATGTTCACTTCTTGGGAAAGCCTGGGGTCCAGGAGGAGTGTAAGGCTGTGCCTGCAGTGGGGTGGTAGGCAGAGGATGAGACTCAGCATGAACCACATGAGGATGGTAGTGCCCACAGGATGCCCACGGTGATCCGGATGCTCTGTGTCAGCCCAGAGTCTGGGTTCAGGAGAGGTCTGGGTAGAGGGGCTTTAGGAGGACTGCTGGAGCTCAGGTTAAACCCCAGGAGACTTGTCAATTGAGAACAGCAAGGCAACAACAGAAGCTTGACACCAAGCAGCAGAACCCGAGGTGACATCAAGAGCTGAGAAGATAAGAGACCTCCTAGGGCAAAGCAGAAGGGGCCAGAGTGCCACCTATGCCCTCCTTGTTCACTCAGGGAGACTTGGGACAAAGGGAAAGCACAGAGGGTTCTAGATGGTTGTGAATGGATAGGAGACTAGAGCACAGCTCCTGGGCAGCAGAGGTACACCTGCTCACAAGCAATGTCCAGACTACCTGAGGGCATGATGCAAGTAAGGGTCTTCCTGAGGAGAAAGATGAAGGGATGGATGGAAGGATGGATGGAAGGATGGATGAGTGGATGGACGAATGGATGGGTGGGTGGATGAATGGATGGGTGGATGGATGGGTGGATGGGTGGATGGGTAGATGAATGGATGGGTGGGTGGATGGGTGGATGGGTAGATGAATGGATGGGTGGGTGGATGGGTGGATGGATGGATGGGTGGGTGGATGGGTGGATGGGTGGATGGGTGGATACGTGGATGGGTGGGTGGATGGGTGGATGGGTGGGTGGATGGGTGGATGGGTGGGTGGATGGGTGGATGGGTGGGTGGATGGGTGGATGGATGGATGGGTGGGTGGATGGGTGGATGGGTGGATGGGTAGATGGATGGATGGGTGGGTGGATGAGTAGATGGGTGGGTGGATGGGTGGATGGGTAGATGAATGGATTGGTGGGTGGATGGGTGGATGGGTGGATAGGTGGATGAGTAGATGGGTGGATAGGTGGGTGGATGGGTGGATGGGTGGGTGGATGGGTGGATGGGTGGGTGGATGGGTGGATGGGTGGGTGGATGGGTGGATGGGTGGATGGATGGATGGGTGGGTGGATGAGTGGATGGGTGGATGAATGGATGGGTGGGTAAATGGGTGGATGGATGGATGAATGGGTGGATGGAAGGATGGATGAGTGGATGGATGGGTAGATGGGTGGATGGATGGATGGATGGGTGGGTGGATGGGTGGATGGGTGGGTGGGTGGATGGGTTGGTGGGTGGATGGGTTGGTGGGTGGGTGGGTGGATGGATGCATGCATGCATGGGTGGATGGGTGGGTGGCCGTGTAGCTGGATGGTTGGTTGTTTGGATGGGTAGGTGGGTGTATGGATAGATGGATGAATAGATGGTCTTCCTCCATGGCCCACTGTCTATCCTGGGTCAGAGTCCAGGGACCCAGTAATGTGAAAATTACCATGGATTCCCTCACCCTGTCCTGGTTCCCAATGTTTTTGCTAAGTGATGGTGTGGACCAGTCACCTACCCCTCCCCCACTAGGGATGAATGGTGGCCATACTGTTCCACCCAGCACTATGGGTCATAGGATGTGCCTGTCATGGTAGCCTCTGCCTCTTCCTTGTTCTGAGCAAGAAAAAGGGAGATGTTGGCTAGCGGCCACCATCCCCTTGAAAATGCCAACATATGTCTCTGCTAGGTCTCCATCTGTGCCATGTTCTGTGTCTGATGCCTTTTTTCCCCTGCATCTGAGTGTAAGTATGTACATGTGTGTGTATATATGTATCTGCACATGCCCCTTTCTATATCAGGGGCAGGACTTTGCATATCCCTGCTATGTCCATGGATGTTTCTTAGATTTCCCCATGTGGTTTAGAGTGAGGGAAGAAAACTGGGTACACACCAGAACTGGGTACCAGGTTCAGCAGGTCTATCATACACATCGACTTACACAAAGAGACTGAGGTAGAAGGAGATGAGGACTCTCGACACAGAACCCATCCCATCCCTTCAACATACAGAGTCATACTTGAATGAGAAGGCCCCTCACCAGAGACTCACCCCCCAGCCCAAGAGAGCAGCTGAAGCAACAGACCATCCTCAAGGATGTCAAACCACCTTGTAGGAGGAACCCTGACAGGGAGGAAAGAGTAACCACCAGGCGGCCATGAGGCATCACCCAGGTCTGAATACACTGAGCTAGACCACCAGGAGGCACATGGAAGAGTCACACAGGCATAGCTGCAGAGGTTCAAAGCCAGCAGCCTCTTCTCAACTGCCTCCTTGTTTTCAATGCTATCTCCCGTGGTCGTGATGGGGGTGAAGAGAGCTGGCTTAAGAGATCGCTACTGAGCAGCCTGGAGCATAGTAGGCACTCAGAGGGCATTATCCATTGTGGTTGCTTAGTGTGGTGGGTGTGTGATAACGGTAGCAGTGCAAAGAACACAGGCTCGATGGGAACGGAGCTGAGGAGAGAGCTTCCCTTTTCGGTTGGCTCCTCAAGCCAAAAGCAGCCTTTGAGAAGAAACCAGGAGGAGTGGGAGCTGGAAACATTGTAGACACTCCCCGCATGGGGTGAGGGGTTCCTCAGGCCCGAGAGCAGCCATGGCATCTCTGACACTGGCAGGCTCAAAGACATCAGCTTTGCACTGAGATGGGACACTGCCACCCTGTGTGCAAAGACTCTGAGAAGAGAACAATGGTCAGATTCTCAGACTCGAGGCCTGGCTTCTCCATTTGCTGGGCTCAACCAGGAGAAAAGAGGGCAGCAGGGCAGTGGCAGGCCATGAGAGTCTTGTGTCATGTGTAGCAGTAGGTGGGTGGGAAGGCCACAGTAAGGAGGGGTATGATTACCAACAGCCTGGAGAGTAGAGAGGGGTGTGAAGGAGTTCCGACTGGGATGAGGGGTAAAGCTGTCCTTCGCTAAGGCTAGAACAGGCTAGTTTCCTGTTTGGTCTTAGTTTCTTTTTCTGTTTTCCGTTTTGTCCTGTGGTGCTGGGTATCAAATTCGGGGCCTTATGTATGCAAGCCCTCTACCTCTGAGATGCAACCTTAGTCCTGGTCTTGGTTTCTATTAAGATTCTTCTCCTCACTGGAACATGAAGAGCTTGAGGACCCCAAGAAGGGGAGCTGCACATAGTGTCCCCCAATCCCATCCAGCTCAGGGACACTCTCAGCTCAGGCCCAGGGACTGTTTGCCAAGTGAATAAATGAGATACCTTGCCTTGCTCCCTAGGTCTGCCGAGCAGGCTCTCAGTGACTCCTCCTGCAATGAGGGCAGAGATGGAACTAGGTTTTCAGGCCATATGAGGCCACCCTCTCGCCTCAGAGAATGTCACCCCCTACTCTTCCTTCTGTTCCACTTATCCCACCAGGCACTCAAGGGGCTCCTAGGATGCTCAGGATACACAGGGAGATGGGGTGCCAAGGTCTACGTTGGGGGGAATCGGAACAAAGGGGCCTAAATTCCAGGTGGGCTCTGCTTTGCAGTCTTAGGCAAGTCACTCAATTTCTCTGAGCCACCAATGAATAAATACTACTTTGTTAGCCACCGTGGGGAGCAACATGAGGGAAGCCCCAGAGACAAGGTTTACCCCTTACAGTTTGGGGAGTAAAAGAGTACCATCAAAACTCTTGAATGCAGGCCTTAGAGACACCAGGAGGGCCACCCAGGCCTGTGCCTCCATTTCACAAAGAAGGGGGAACTGAGATCCAGAAGAGGAAGTGCCTTGCCCTGCTCAGGGCACTTTCTGGGATCAGGACCCAGGTGCATTCCCAGTGTGGTAGGTGCAGGCCCTGCCCAACCCTTCAGCAGGACCTAAGGGTCATTAACCTTCCCCCAGAAGTCACATCAGTCAGGGAGTCGATTTGTTACATCCTACAGCAAAGAAGTATCTCCAGGCCCTGGCTAGCAGCCAATCATCACAGAGCTGGGCAGCACCTCTCCCCCTTCCTGCCCTGGATCAGGCAGGTTCCACCCAACCCTCACTCTTATTTCAGTGCTCCTTGGTTTTGTGACTACTGAATCACAGCCTGCACTTAATATCCACTTCGAGAGGCAAAATCCCAAGAGAAGGCCAGCACCACGGCTCAGCCTGTCACCAAACCTGACAGTTCAATGCCTGGGACCCATATAATGGAAGGAAACTCTCACGAATTGTTCTATGACCTCCACTCATACACCACAGTACACATACTTTCTTCCCACACCCACAGTCAATGATAGATAGATAGATAGATAGAAAGAAAGAAAGGTAGATGATAGGTAGATAGTAGGTAGATACATATTTTTATTATTTCTAAAGCACATGAGAAACAATAATCACACCCACTCTGGTGTCATAACAGCAGCATCTCCTGGCACCTTGGGGACATGCCCTGCCTGCACTTGTTGCCCAGGCTCCTCCCTGCAGCAGTTGAGAAGCTGGCTATACTCCTTTCTGATCTGAGTCTTAGGCACAGGGCCAGGCAGCATGGCCAGCAGAGATGCCCAGGCAGCAGTCTCCTGAGTGATGGTCATAGTCTCCATAGCAGAATAGAGAGGAGTGCCTGGCACAGTGCCAACACAGCCAGTGCTCCCCAAATAGTCCCCTGTGCCCCCAACATATCTTCCACGAGACATCACAGAGAACAAATGGGTGCTGGGCACTCGGCTGTGTCCCCAGTCTGACAGTAGCCTGATTCATCTTCGCAGCCGCCCTGAGGCAGCTGTGGCTGTGAAGCCAGGCACAGACCACACAGCCAGTGAGGCAGTCTGGATCTCTCCCTGCCCCCTCTCTACCTTTTTCTCTCCCTGTGGGTCTCTCTGCACCTCTTTCCTTTCTCTTTCCAACAAACACACACACACACACACACACAC
Source organism: Cricetomys ansorgei (assembly GCA_026225945.1). Lineage (NCBI taxonomy): Eukaryota > Metazoa > Chordata > Mammalia > Rodentia > Nesomyidae > Cricetomys > Cricetomys ansorgei. Next base: position 72,704,369 of record JAMJFZ010000199.1, on the reverse strand, counting down.
ACACACACACACACTCACACACTCCTCCTATTACTCATCCACTTTCATGGTCATTGGTCATACCAGCCAATTTTAACAAGAAGGGGACACAGGCTGAATACAAGAGCCTAGAAAGTTCTTCCCAACTCAGCAAGCATATCTGCCACCTGATCCCATTAAAATGGAACAAGTCCCAGTGGGCTAATATTCATAGAACTCAACACTGTGAACAGAAACTGGGGGGTTGCCTTCAGTGTGCTAGCCATTGTGACTACTGGGGTAAAGCCAGGGGAACGGTTAAGATGGCAATCTGGTCTAGAGGAAGGGTCCCAGCACAACAATGGGGTCTCAGGGGCCCCCTAGTACAGCGCCAACAGAGTACAGACTGAGGCCAGAGAGGGGAAAGACAAACAGAAGAGCTGCAGTAGCTGGATTCCCTATACTCCGTTTCACCAAGTGCCACCCGCCCACTCTGCCAGATGGAGAAAGGGAACAGCATGGCCTCTGGGTGCTGCTGTCCACCAGCTGCCCACCCCGAAGAGCAATTTCACAGTGTGCTGGCCATAGGAGTTGGTTCCCTGTGGCCTGAGATCACAAACCAGAGAACCTGGCTAAGAGGACTAACAGAGAATGTTGGCTCAGTTTCCCTATCCCCACCCCTGGCAGAGGCAAGAGGCCACATCCTAGGCATGGTCCTTCCCCAGGCATGGACGTTAGTCACTTCTGCCACCAACACAGAGAATATCAATTGAAGTTGATTGTGGTGGTACACCCCTGTAATCCCAGCACTCAAAGGCTGAGGCAGGTGGATCACGGAGTTGGAGGCTAGCCTGGGCTACACAACTAGTTCTAGCCAGGCTGAACTGCAAAAGACCCTGTCAAAAAAAGGAAGAAGAGGAAGGAGAGGAGGGAAGAGGCAAAGAAAGAGAACCCTAGGATGCCCCCAATACACAAACACATCACTTAACAAAAGCCCCTGAATTTCTTCTGCTCACTGCAACTTGTGAGAAAACCCACTAGGATTCTCATCTTCTCTGGACAGTCGCCACACAAGCAGGGATCCCCAAGCCTCGGGCCTTAAGGCTAAGGACAGGAAGTGCTCATCTGTGTCTATGGAACTCATATAAAGCCTAACACACATGGCTCCTCTGAGCCCCACTACCTGCTCCACACTACATGGATGTAGCCCTGGAAGACCTCAAACTAGGGGTATCTAAACCTGGAGTTTCTCCCATCCTCCCTCTCCTCTTCTCCTCCTCCTTCCCTCCTCCCCTCCTCTTCCCTACCTCCTTTCCTTTTCCCATCCCATCCTCCTCCTCCCCTCCCCCCTTCCTTCTCTCCTTCTCCTTTCTTCCTCCAAGATATCCCCTAGCTAGCATGACAAAGCATGCCTATAATCCCTACACTTGGGAGACTGAGGTAGGAGGATCCCTGGTTCAAGGCAGGCCTGGACTACATAAGAACCTATTGGGAAGGGGGGGTGAGAGAGAAAGAGAGAGAGAGGGGAAGAAGAGGAGGAGGAGGAGGAGAGAGAGAAGAGAGGAGGCTTTCCTCCCATAGATTCTCAGTCTTTGGCCACCCAAAAGGACAAGGGCAGGGACATAGCTGGTGTCTTCACCCCCAAACTATGCCCTGGGCTCGGCCTAAAGACCCCACCTTACTTAGAAGCCATTGAAGGAGGGCAGGGCCTGGTGGTTCAGACCTGTCACCCCAGCACACAGAAAGCTGAGGAGACACATCTGAATTTCAACAGTACAGAGTGTGTTCAAGGACAACCTGTGCAACTTACACCCTATCCTGGAAAGTAAAATGAGAGCTGAGGGTGTAGGTCAGTGGTAGGATGTGGGGGGGCCTTGTGTTCACTCCACAGCACTAAGAGGGAAGGTACCCAGAGAGGAGGAGACACATTATGTGAGCAGGCATCCTCCCCCTGGTCGGCTCCACCCCTGTCCTGGCCGTAGTTCCAGGAACCTGGAGTCGGCTGGGTCTTGATGTCACTTGCTTATGTAGTTGATTTTGGATAGGGAAAGGCATGTGACTTTGCAGGGACCCTTGGAGCCTCTGTAGACTGGCATTCATCAGATGCTGTTTCCCAGACTGACACACCCAGCCACACTCTCCGGTGGTGCGTCCTTACCCCCTCGATGCCCAATGCCACCCTCCCTCTATGGACTCTGTCTTTTCCTTAAGCTGCGCTCTCTACCCATCCTGCCTGCCCAGACCTTCCCCGATCCTTCCGGAGGCCCTGGGTGTTGTCTCCTTGTGTCTCCTTTTCGCTTTTCCTTTGCAATGAGTCTGCCTGCTGGTCCTTCTGGACCACTTTATTCACTGCCTGGGTACACACGGAGGGTCTCCAGAAGGAAACTATAAAAAGAAGGCATAGCCCCTTGAGTTCTATGCTTAGGATGAAATATATACATATCAACAAGCACTGAATATGACAACTGTCGCTTACTGCCCTGTGAACGTATCTTATAAATCCATTACCTGAACTGACTGATTTAATCCTCACAGTGATCCTGGGAGGCGGCCCATCCCTGTCTTACTGAGGCATGGCCACACAAGACGACGTTCCCAAATTTAAATAGCTAATAAACACGACAGCCAGATTCCAGGCCAAGGCCTGTGACTCCACCTGACGCCTAATATGCTCAGGCGCCCCAAGCACCACGGAGGGAGCTAATGGATTTTATGTAAAGAATTCAGGGAGGGTGTCACAGAGGAGGGGACTTTTGAGCTTGGGTTTGACAAATGAGCAGAAGTTTTCAGAGGGAAAAAGAACAGGAAAGACACCTCGGTGAGAAAGCTGAGCATGGCAGAAGTCAACTGAATGAAATGGTACATTCCAGGAGCCTGGCTGTGCCAGGGCAAGCTAACATGGAGGCCAAAAGGCAGGAGGCTAGAGGGGTGAAGGCCAAGAACACAGGCCCTGTGTGTCTGTCAGGAGGCTGCAGTCTGGCCCTAAAGGTCGTGGGGAGCCTTTAGGAGACTGTGAGCTGGCAGGCACCCTCCTTCCTTCCCTTCCTCACACCGCTAAGCCACCTAGACCCCAGGGCTGTGTACATGAAGCCCTGGCCCCTGTGTGCTGCACCCCGGAGTGCCCAGCCTCCCCCCATCATTTATCCCCCAGACCCTCACTGAGTCCCTGCGTTCTGTGTTCCACAGGGGCCGTAAGGGCCTCGAGCATCTTCCCGATCTTGAGCGTGATCCTGCTCTTCATGGGTGGCCTCTGCATCGCAGCAAGCGAGTTTTATAAGACGCGCCACAACATCATCCTGAGCGCCGGCATCTTCTTTGTGTCAGCAGGTAAGGCGAAGGATGTGCAGAGAGAGAATGGGGAGGGGCATCTCCTGTTCTGGCAACAGGCTGTGTCCCAGGGGAAGGTTGATTTGGAGCTCCAGTGCATAGGCTCCTGTTCCGGTGCCCAGTGCCCCATCTTCCTCCTACTGCTGAGGAAAGGGCTGCCACCCTGGTAGCTTTCAGGGCACCAAGCCCACCCCTCCTGCCCTCTGCTCTCCCAGCACAAGCAAACTGAGGAAGAGGCAGATAAAGAGGCACCAAGGGACCCCCCCTTCCCCAATCTGTCACACATGATACCCAGCTGCACCCCAGAAACCAAGGAAGACTGCCTCCCTACCATCCCAGCCAGTAAGGCAGGCAGATCCCACGACCAGATAGCTGAGCTTTTACAAGACCTGTCCACAAGGGCTTCAGATGCCCAAGAAGCAACAAGAACTGTATCATAAGCCATTTAATAAGTCTGGCTACCACCTAAGGACACTGACCGTGTCCCAGGTGCATTATCTTTCAAGAACATTCACCTGTGTTCCTTCATGGAGCCTTCTTTGGGGTCCTGCAGGAGTAAAACCTTGCCTTAGCCCCAGTTGCTGATTGGTTAAGCTCAGACTATGGCCACTGCCGCCAAAGGCTTTAGGGGATGGGGGGACCTTGCCATTCCAGCTGCAGCCTGGGCAAAGTGCTTAACCCCTCTATGTTCCATTATTCCATCTGCAGCCTGTTTGTGGAGCACTGGATAGAGGAAGCAGTCAACAGTTTCTATTGCTATCACTACCCCATGCTTCTGCCCATGTCTGTCACCACCGGCCCCTCCCCTAGTGGCTTTATGAACCATGGTAGAAGGAGAGAGCCAACTCCCAAAGGCATCCTCTAACCTCCACGGCAAGGCTCACTCACGCCCAAATTTAAAAAACAAAGTTTAAAACTTGAGATAGTAATAGGAAGCTTCCAGGCTCTCCCCCCAAGGGGAGGAACACAAGAGAAACACAAGATCAAGCCCCATCCCTCGCCTCTCCTTCCCCTGGCTTCTCAGGCTCTCCTCTCCGACCCCCTCTTTCCCTCCAGGTCTGAGTAACATAATCGGGATCATCGTGTATATATCAGCCAACGCCGGAGACCCCTCCAAGAGTGACTCCAAAAAGAACAGCTACTCCTACGGCTGGTCCTTCTACTTCGGGGCCCTGTCCTTCATCATCGCCGAGATGGTCGGGGTGCTGGCCGTGCACATGTTTATCGACCGCCACAAACAGCTGCGGGCCACGGCCCGCGCCACCGACTACCTCCAGGCCTCTGCCATCACCCGCATCCCCAGCTACCGCTACCGATACCAGCGCCGCAGCCGCTCCAGCTCGCGCTCCACCGAACCCTCCCACTCCAGGGACGCCTCGCCCGTGGGCGTGAAGGGCTTCAACACCCTGCCGTCCACGGAGATCTCCATGTACACCCTCAGTAGGGACCCCCTGAAGGCTGCCACCACGCCCACCGCCACCTACAACTCGGACAGGGATAACAGCTTTCTCCAGGTCCACAACTGTATCCAGAAGGACAGCAAGGACTCTCTCCACGCCAACACAGCCAACCGCCGGACCACGCCCGTATGAAGACCGTGGGACCGGGGGACCCGAGAGGCTTGGCCCGCGGGCGGGGGAGGGACCGCAGCAGCCACGGGGAGACTTTCCACACGCAAAAAAACAACAAAGCAAGCAAGCAAACAAACAAACAAAAAAAAAACAAAAAACAAAAAAAGAGAAAAACATAGCAAGCAAATTTAAAAAAAACAAAAAACAACAACAAAATACAAGAGGAACAAAATCAAAACCACAGGCTATGCGGGGAAAAATATAACCGAGGGAAGACAAACTTTAAACAAAGCAAGAGGGATAAAATTAAAATAGAAAAATAAATCTAAAAGAAAATGCATGATTTCCCATGTACCATTATTTTAACATTTAATAAAAACCAATTTAAATGAAAAAATAAAAGGGAACCAAGATAACGTAAAGCAAAAAAAAAAAAAACAAAAAAAACAAAAAAAAAAACAAAAAAAAAAGAGGAAAGCAAGAGAGTATTTATTAGGGTTTTAAGTTGCCTTTGTTTTTGTTTTTGTTTTGTTTTAACTGCAGGGAAAGTTTAAAAATAAAAAATAAATAAATGAATAAATAAATAAATAAAATGCATTATTTTCCCTTTAACCCCAGCAGGCCCTGCCTCCCGGGGAGAGTAAGGGGTAGAGTCTCAGGGCCCCCAGGGCCAGGGGAGCAATGGTCACTGCCACGCCCCTGGATCCCTGGCTGGGCCCTGGGATGCTGGGGAAGTTCAATGGCTCTACAGCCAGCTCTACCCAGTAGTACCCATGGGGCAGTTGCAGGCCTCCAGGTGACCCAAGCCCTTGGTCCGTCCCTGTCCGTTAGGTGCCTGGAGGTGGTGCACCTGGGGCCACCCAGCCCCAGGTTCCCAGTCCTTAATGGTCCTTAACCCACTGTGATGACTTCCTAGGCCTTGAGGAAAGGGAAGGAGAAGGGATGACTGCTGGTGGCTCACAGAGAAGCCAGATCCCTGGAATCCTCAGGGGGAGCCTTTGGGGGTCGCTAACCCCGAGCTCCTGTCCTTGGAGGCAGGAGACACCCACCCCCAGGGGATGTAGAGCAGCCATCCCTCCTCACCCCTCACCTCAGGGCCACTAATGACCCTGGGGCGATGGTGACCCCCACACTCACAGGCCCCCAGCCCCCTGGGAAGGGGGCTCTTTGACCCTTTGGGGGTCCGTGGACTCACTGATGCCCCTCTGGGGGCCCAGTGAGTCCAAAAATGACATTGCAAAAAGGTTTCTTTTTACAAAAGAAAAAGGAAAAACAAGTGGTGATTTTTTTTTAATAAAAAAACCACAGACTATAAATAAATGTAAATATATAATAAGTGAATTTACTTGCAAGAAAATCAAGTAGTATTTTTTTCTTTTAATTCTTTTCCAGCTTTAAACTGTGAAAACAAAAATTGGGGTGGGGTGGGGGACTTAAAATTTAGCAGGGAACTTGTAAAGACAACACAGAAAACAAATATAGAAATCCATTACAACAAACCTAACAAAACCCATTGGGAGAGATGTGAGCTGGACACAACAGAGCCAGAGAAAGAGAAAGAAGGGCCCACCATCTTCCTGGGACTGCAGAAGAGGTCTCTTCTTGCCTGCAGGGAGGTGCTGCTGATGGAGAGAGGAGGACCCCCCCTTCCACCCACAGCCACACCCATGGCCACACCATGGCCACACCCAAGGCCACACCCACAGCCACTGTCCTCCTGGCCCAGCACTGCAGCAACCACTCACGTTCACATTCCAGGAAAACCCTGCCCATCTCACACACACAGTCAGAGGTGTGGCTCAGAGGCAGCTGACCTGTGCCCTCCATAGCCATGGAAACCAGTCCAACAACTCCATCCCTGGCCTTTGTGCTCCTGTGTGCCCCGACCCCTCTCTCTTGCATACCTGTGAACACGTGCAAACACGCGAACACACCATTCTCTTACATGGAAGGGCTCCCATCTGTATTCTAGACTGCACTGCACTGCTGTATGGCCTCTCTGGGTCTTGACTTCCCGCTGTGTCAGCTCATGAACAGACTGGCTTGAGCTCCAAAGGCCCATTCTTACTTTGTGTGTCTGTGACTTTTAAGATCTGCCACCAGCCCAGCCCAATGGAAAATGGCCAGGAGCAATCAAAGCAGTTCTGATGACATTGAGAGCATTCCTAAATCCCCCCCACCTCTCTCTCTCTCTCTCTCACACACACACACACACACACACACCCCATGTGCCTCCTCACTGTGTTCCCCAGCCCCCACCCCCACATTCAGTGTCAAAGCAAAAATTCACACATGTGAACAACCCACCCTGCCATGCAGACAGAGGAGGCCCACAGTCCCCAAAGCTCCTCATTTGCCTTCCCTTTTTGAATGTTATAACCCCAGTCATAAAGAATCGGGAGGGACTTCTTTGAGACACGGGTCCCCTACTGTCTTTGGGGTCAATGAAAAAAGCAGGTCTTTTGTGAAAGATCTCCCAGTATGGACAGAATGTTTGCCCAGCACTCTCCCGGGCAAGTATCAGCCCAGTTCGGCCTGCGCCCCAGAGTCAATTGGAGCACTCAGGTTTCCCCTTTTCCTTCCCCAAAGTGGCAAGAGCCGGATCAGACAATGAGACCCAGGCTAAAAACAACTTCCTAGCAGCCTCACCCCTCACCCCGAGTGAGAGCTCAGCTCTTCCAGCATCAACCAACTTCCTGCCTGTCTCTGTGACCCTGACACCAGGCCTGCTCTGAGGGCTCTCTGATGGAACGCTCTGGGAATTAGAGGGTAAGCGGAAGAAGACTTCTATAGCTTCCGGTCTTATGTCTGTAAGAGGAACATTCCTCTCCCAGGTCAGCACAAGGCAGACCACCTGCTAGCCCAGCCCAGAAGTTCAGGGGAGGCCTTGGGCCCCATGGCTCAGAAATGTGGGCCAGTTAACAGACAGTGAGGTCAGAGCATCTTCCAAACTGGACAAAAACAGCACCTTATCCCCCCTCACTCAGCCCTGCCCATGCCCCAGCAGATTCCAAACTATATCAGATGGAGGCCTAGAGACACAGGAAAGGGACGTGCAAGTGAGCACCTCTCCATGGAGAAACCTTGGCCCCAGCTTCCCAAGCTCTGGACAATTACGTGAGCAGCAGTCCGACTTCTTTCCAGGCAGTAAGACCTGGGGTCAGGCCACCCAAACATTTGTGGGTGAGAGGTAACATCACTGTGGCTGACCAAGAAAGGGCTAGGGGGTGGGGGGCCTGGAAGGAATGGGCAATGCTTCCTGTGGTAACTGACAGCTCATACCCAGCTCTGATCAATTCAAAAACCCAACTTCCATTTTATTTTCTTGGTGGGTCCTTTTTTTTTTTTCAGACTGTTAACAGAAAAAAATTTTAAAAAGAAGAAACCTAAAAACAAAACAAATCAACAACAACAAAAAAATCCTGGTACATGAAATAAAGATTTTTTTTTTATAGCTTGGTCCTTACTTCCATTAATTCCTTTAATTGCTTTCCCAACTCCTGGCATCTCATTTAAAGCAGTTCTCAGAGTTGGTGTGAACACTCCGAGTTGAGGGGTGACCGACGACAGGCAGTAAGGTGCCCCAACTCTCGAAGTCATGAATCCCCTCTCTTCAGTATTCCCTGATGATGACTGCATGCCTCCAGTGACAGGGGGCTCACCCCCTCAAAAGGTAGCTGGAGCCAGTGCCAAGCAGCTCTCTGACAAGTCCCTGCTGTCACTGTCCTTCCACTGCCTTTACACTCCAGTATCGCTGGTCCTTTCCGACATGACTGTGCCTCCATCTCTGAAAGCAAAGCTTCTACCATCCTTGAGCTACCCTCTCCCCTTTTAACGAACAAGCCCCAACCCATCGTCCGACCCCCTCCTTGTTTACGCAGCCTGGAATGGACATGACTCAGGGGTATGCTCTGAGGGCTCCCTACAGTTGAGAATCTCCAGAGGGAGCCAAGGGCTGGCACGAGAATGGGGAGGGTCTTCTAGGAGCCCCTCAACTTGATAAAGTGGAGAAAGCAAGAGGGAACGCCACCCGGCGTGTTTGACATTGACCTTGGAGAAAGGCCCTGTCTGATGGCTGGTGAAAAACAAGGCTGGTACCCAGTCCTGGCTGGTCAGCTCATGGAAGGAGGGCCCTTAACGCCTCTATATGTAAACAGGATCTGTTTCATTTGGTTCACTCCTCACTTTAAAAGCTGTGATGCCAAGCTGGATTAGAAGAAAGCAGGGGTTTCATATCAAATGAAGACTTAGAAAACACTCCTCTGGTATATGATTGGAGTTGGGGGGCAGTTCTTTGATCATATCCCTTTCACCCAGTGGTGGGACCAAACCCAGGGCCTCATGCATGCTAGGTAAGCACACTATCAACGCAGCTGTCTCCCAGCCTGATAGCCAACTTGACCCACCTTCCTGACACCGTTCTGAACCTGTTGCTCTTGATCTAGAGGTCAGGTGGATATGCCATGGATGGGGTGAGGAAACAGAAATAGAAGCCAGGTTGGTTTAGAGTGGAACCATTAGCTTGCCAGCCAGAGCTCCAGCTGTCTCACCGACAGCCGCCATCATTCTCCTCTGACACATGAGTATTCCTTTGTTAAGAAGCGTGGCATTCACTGGCCTGTTTTGTCAGTATTATTGGAAGGGGTCTCACACACCTGAGCCCAGCTTGTACATGGATTCTGGGGATTTAAACTCAGGTCTTCATGCTTGTGTGGTCAGCGTTTCACCGACTGGGCCGTCTCTCGATCCCTACCTGATTATTTTAGTATTATCATTTAGAAAAACAAGACAAGGCAGGGGGAGGAGATAGAAGTCACTACAGACAACCACAGCCTGTCACCCAGCTCTGGGACTGTAGGGCTCCAGATGCTATGGTTCCAAAGCTGACATGAACAGAGGTGGCTGACTGTGCCTGGAGACTGCCAGAAGGTCTTTGTGAGGCAAGCTCTGGTCTAATGTTAGAGGACGGAGCTGAGCCACTACCCAGTTCCCAGGACTAGAGAGATAAAAGAGCCACACCAAACCAAGATGAGCAAGGCCCCACACCCTAAGGCCCAGAAAGGTCTACAGAAAGGTCCACTATTCAGAATGCCCTGCTCAATTCAGCCTCCAGGGGACACATTGTAAAGCGCCCCTTAAATCCCAGGCTCTTTGGAGATCACCTTGAATGATCATGGGGTCCAAGGCAAGCTCACCAAAGGAGGTTCAGAGATCCTAAGCCAAATGCAACAGCTACGAATCAAACTGAGCCTAGCAACATGTTCTCTCCTGTCCTGACCACGCACCTTCATGGCGAAGGAAACTCAAGGTTCATTTGGAGAATTCTTACCCTGTCCAGTCCTGTGCCTCATGGTAACAGCAGGGTCTGTCCTGACCCGGTTTCTTTACCTCAACCTGCCCCTCCCTCCCAGTCTCCACCTCCACTCACCAGGTGCAGGATACTTCCCATTGAGAGACACACTCCCGGGCTTCTTAAAACAGTCACTTCTAGAAAAACTCACCTTTGGGAGCACAGATGGAAGCCAGTTCTGCAGGACCCTTTGGGCAGAAATCCAGAGTGCCAGGCTCCAAAGAAGAAGCTAGAACAGAGTGAGGCCTCAGGGCAAATGTATCTCCTTGGCCAGAAGTCTGTTTCCTCCTGGTCTGGACAGAACTAGAGCAGGGTCCCTGAAGGCCAGCTAAGACTACATCAGGGTTCCTGACTTTATCTAGTGGCAGATGAGTCTTAGTATGACTTTTTTAAAAAGACATTCTCCCGTAGCCCAGTCTGGCCTTGAGCACCCTATGAAACCCATGATTGAGGGTACCATCACTATATTTATGTGTTCAAGGGCTGGGACAAGGGCTTCATGCATGCTAGGCAGGAGTTCCACCGATATAAACTACATCCCAGCCTCCCTGTGGCTTCTGAACAGAGACGCCAACACTGCAAACCCAGCCTCAGGACTCTGATTCCAGTAGGTCAAGTCACGGGCTATAGAGATTTCTGGGATGTCCTATTCCTTGTTGATGAGAGCTCCAGTTGGAGGCCAGAGAAAGTCACATGTCCAGCAAACTGGCTTTAAGCAGCCCAGGGCCCCAGCCTCTTGCCCCCACAACCTTGCCCATCATCCCACGGTCTAGAGGTCTGAGGTATAGCTCCCTCCTCCTCCATCCCCACACCAGACTGGTTCCTTTTCTGCATACTTCCAGCCACCGTCTCTCAGAGCATCAACACGGAAAGGCAGAGTGTGCTGTCTCAAAGAGTGTCAAGGCCAGCCTAACAAGGAGCGTCAGTTTTGACTAGTTTCCAAGTGACACGTAAAAAGCTGGCTGGTGCCAGCCAGCTCCTTCCTACACCACTAGCACAGAGGCTCTGCATCTCCTGGCCAGCATGTAGACTCCTCCCTGCCAGCCACAGGCAGGACTTGGCCCTGCCTACCGCTGGTTGTCACAGATGCAAATACAGTTCCCAGATAGTCAGCAGATTTCCACAGCTCCTGCAGTCCAACTGTGTGCGCCTCTTCCCATCTCCCAGCTCAGAAGGTGCTACATCCCTCGGCAGCTTAATGTGACCCCCGTGGAAATTTTCACACCACAAACGAAAGCCACAAAGTAGGATGTTCTTAATGAAGAGCAACTTGTTAAACATTTACCTGAATACCGCTGCCCAAATCCGTAAGGGCATGTGTGCATATGGACTCAGTTATGCATATCTTAAAGACACAACTAGGCCCAAAGCACATGTGCACGTGTGTGTGTCCACCCATGCCATTGTGCACGAGCACCCTACACCTACACATGCACACATGCACACACACTTCTGGAATCTGGTCCGCTCACAGAAGCATGTTTGTTCAGGCTGCAAGACTCGATCTCGCTCTCACAGGAGCAAAGACGCGCTGTGGCAAGGAGAAAAGGGAAGACTGGCGTGGGGCAGAGGCTGTGCTCGGCTCCACTCATGATTCGCTGCAGTCCTTATCTGCGGCCCAGTTCACCTATGCACTGATGTGTGCGGGTAGGCGGGAAGACCCCAACACATCCTGTGTCACAGAGGCTGGGATCACAGGACACATGGACCGTGCATCAAGGGTGTGTGTGCTTTGTGCTCCTAGCATCTGTCAGGATACAGGGGCACAGTGTGAGGGCGGATGGCTGGAACCTGTCTCTAGCACCCAGCCCAGAGCAGGAAGCCAAACTTTGCACATTAGTGTTCTCTTTCTGTCTCCTCCCCCTTCTCCTCCTCCTCCCTCTCCTCCTTTCTTCCTCCTCCCTCCTCCTCCCCCCTCCCTCCTCCTCCTCCTCCTCCATTTTCTCAGCCTCTCTCTCCTGTGTCAGCCAGAGGGACAGAAAAGATACAATAACATGCATTGAAAGAGGATGTATTGCCTGGCGGTGGCAGCAACTTACTCCCAGCATTCGGGAGGCAGAGGCAGGCAGATCTCTGAGTTCGAGTGCCATATCACTCACTGTGCCCAATGCGGGAACTGACCGTGATAGCAGCAGACCTGGTCCCCACCCTTGAAACTCATGTCTGGGGGGCGGGGGGAATTAGTGAGTTAAGAATTAAATAGGTACATATCCAAGCATGTGGCACACATCTGTAATCCCAGCTCTCAGGGTGTCAAAGAAAGAAGATCAAGAGTTTGATGCTGGCTTCTGGGCCTGGTTCCATGGGGATGAGAAAAAGAACCCACCCTAACCCCAACCCGCACCCCCACCCGTGGATGGGAGTAGCAGCTTGAGTGTGAGAAGCAGAAAGAATGAATGCTGGCTTCTGAGGATCTCCATGGGCAGAGCAGTCAGCGGGACTGGGGAACCCATAGTGTGCTCTGAGAGTTGGAGACTGAGGAAGACAACCCCGGTGGCATGGAGGGCTCCGGGCAGGAGGAAGGGCATGAGCAGAGAGAGCGATGGCTGTGCAAGCATTAGGACCTGAGTTTGAGTCCTCAGCACCCACATAAAAGGCTGGGATAAGAGAAGTGACCCAACAACTAAGAGTACTGCTCTCACAGAGGACCAGAGTTCAAAGCCCCAGCGCCCACATCAGGCGACTCACAAGCCCCTGGAACTCCAGCTCCAGGGCATCAGACACTCTTCTGGCTGCCACAAGCTCTACCCTCATACGCACAAACTCGCAGACACACAAACACATATACATAGAATTAAAAATAAAATTCTAAATAACTACATGTGACCTCACACAACAAAGAAAACCACCATGGAGCTTCCATGCAAACTCACCAAGCCAGAGGCAGATCCAGACCACTAGAGAGGGAGGGACAGACACTCACGCCCCTTCCCTGCAGCTGGTAGTTTCATTTGAAGTATGTCCTGGTGATTTGTAATCTTCCTCCTTCGATTCAGCCTCTGCTTACTTCACTCCTCTGTGAGTAAAACAACTCACAGCCAAAGACACGTAAGTCATAAGGGAGAGAACGCAAGCCACACAGAAAGGGAAAAGAAGCAACTTGACCAAGGGTACAAGCTTCCTCACAATCAAGGCAATGAGAGAGGCACCATGACTTCTGTAGCGTTTGCTGTCAAAGTCGACATTTCAGAGGTTTGGTTGAGCTTTCTGGGAAAGAGAGAAAACGCAAAAAAAAAAAAAAAATTATTTTTACATGGAACCATTTATTTAAAAGTTTCAACATGTCATCAGGAAACTATTCACAGTAACAAGGACCAAAACAAAGAAAGCTCAAATATAGCGTCCTGGAGAGCCATCTGGATGAAGGCCTCAGACTCTGCAACCCAGAGAGCTCCGTCCTTGAGAAGCAACAATGGCTTGGCTTTTGGAGATGCAAGGAAGAGTGGGAAGAAGAAGAAGAAGTAGAAGAACTGGATTCCAACACAGAGAAAGAGAGAGAGAGAGAGAGAGAGAGAGAGAGAGAGAGAGAGAGAGAGAGAGCTGTGTGGCAGTGTGATGTTGCAGAGGAGACATTCGAAGTTCCCAATTCAGTGCTTGAGGCTGGGAGCATGCTCAGTGTGTAAAGACCTTGGTCCAGGATGCACAAGGCCTTGATCTCCAGCACTGCATAAACTGGGCATGGTGACACATGCCTGTGATGCCAACACCCAGATACATAGAGGATTGGAGGCTAGTCTGGGATTCTATGAGGGGGTGGGGAAGGGGGAGAAAGAGAGGGAAGGAGAAGGGAGGGAGGGAGGGAAAGAGGGATGGAAGAACACTTTAGCACAGAACTCCTACACTGCCCCTGTGCCGGGCACAGATTTCACCACTTTGTTTGCCCTAATAGCAATGGTAAGACAATCGCTGTTAACATTGCTCCCATTTTTAAAATGGGGTTCAGAGCAATTGGGCTACATGTCCAGGTCATGCAGCAAGAAAACGGTAGCCCTGTAATAAGAAGCCAGGTAGGCTACTGCCTCTGGAGCTTATGTCTTCACAGGCCGCAGGAGCCCACACTTCTCAGACAGCGGGCTCCTTGCCCCTTTGCCTGTCTTCACCTCTCAGGTCACGTGTGCTCATCTCTACTGACCTCAGCTCACAGACCTTCTCTGCCTGGAGCCCAAATCTGTCCTATCGTCTGTCTTCTCTCCTGCCTCGGCTCTGTCCTATGGTGTTCATGAAGGCCTTCATGAATCTTCCCCAGGACAGTCCTTCAGAACCAATGGCTTCTACTAAAGGGACCTGCAAATGGATTAGTGGAGGTGGTAGTCAGAGGTGGCTGTGAAGGACGGTGAAGTCTCTGCCCATTGGCCCCTGCCCAGCACATGGCAAAGCCACTAATCTTAGAATTAACAAAGGCAAAATAAATTAGTTGAACTTAACTGTGTTGAGTCTAATCAAACAATGTTGAATTGAAGGATGGATGGATGGAAGGATGGATAGATGGATTGAAGGACAGACAGACAGATGGACGGATGGATGGACAGGGAGAGCATGATGGACTGTGAGAACGACAGTAGACACACAGATATCCGGGAGCAGATTTGGTGGCCACCTGGTATGGAAATCGATGGCTGCAGGTACAGAGGCAAGGCTGCCTGAGGCATTTGGGAGCCAGGGCTCATGGCTGGGAGAAGCAGGAGTGTGTACTCTGGAGAAACGCAGGGAGGGCGCTTCCAAGTTGTGTGCTTAGTGGGAAGCTGAGGGAAGAGAGGAGTTAACAGCGGGGTGGCTCCCCAGCCAGCTGTGCTCAGGGTGACACTGACAGATTACAGCGTGTCTTCACACTAATAGCACTGCGGCAGCCAGCTCCAGCCCCAGTGGATCAATACCAAGAGCCAGTGGACGCAGAAGGGGGCGACCCAGGGATTGCCTGGAACCGGCGATCCGAGGACTGGAGCTGCCGTCTGTCCGTTTGCCCTGTGGTGCCATCACAGGTCCCAGCAAGGTCTTCCTCTCCAAAAGTTTTCTGGACGAAAGAGCTGCCCTTCTGGTCAGCACAGAGACCCGCAAGGCTGTCTGCATGACACCCGTCTCCTTGGCCTCAGATCTGAACCTCCCTAGCCCCAGAAGGACCTTCCACCCCCACATACCCCATCCCACCCCAGAAGTCAGAGCTGCTCGTTTAAGTCACCATTTTTTTACTTAAGTCCATTTCTTTTGTTTGTCCTTAACCTTCTGTTTCCCAATCCCTTCCTCTTCCTCTGTTCCTAACCATTCAGCGACCCAGGTCTCACTTCTCTGTGCTGAGACAGGTAACTGAGCCAGAGGAGGGAAGCCTCACCCTCTGAGCTCCTGTCTGCTGTAATCCTCATGAACACCCCGTAAGGAAGCCTCTGCTCCCCTCCTCTCATAGCTGCAGAGCTAGGGTTCACTCAGGGTAAAACTACACGCTCAAAATCACCCTGCGTCAGAGATGGCTTGGACCCAATGGTTCTTCTGCCTCCAGCCCCCACCCCCACCCTCAGTGCTGGGATCACAGGAGTATACCGTCACGCTCAGTTTTATGTGCTGCTGGGGTTGTTGGCCTTTGGCACATTAGGCAAGGACTCTATGAAATAGGCTAAAGCCCCAGCCCTCCCAAATTGTCTTCTAAGCCTCAGATCTTTCCAGAAAGAACTTCACTGGTCTTCTGTGGTTCCATTCCCAAGGGGAGCAAAGGGACTGGCTCAAGGCCACCAGAGCCCAGAGACTGCCTAGATCAGGGTTCTTCCTTTACGGATGGTGTCTTCTGACTTCCCCTGCCACCAGATGGGTCTCCAAGCTGTATCCCTCGTGGATGAGAACCAGGAGTCGCTGGAAGCCAGAGAATCATCAAGCAAGGGCTGGGCCACACCTCCTGTGTGTCAGGAAGAATAGGAAGACATTGAGGAAGCGATTTTTTATCAGAAAGGAGAAGTGAGAATAGAGTAAAATAAAACATCTATTACACTGTGGTTCTGGCACTGTATATCACACGGTGGTGTTCTGCACGCATGTGTGTCTGGGTGTGAGTGTGTATGTATATGTGCCTCTGTGTGTGTGTGTGCCTCTGTGTGTGTGTACCTCTGTGTGTGTCTCTGTGTGTGTATGTGTGTGCCTCTGTGGATGTGTTTGTGTGTCTGTGTGTGTATGCCTCTGTGTGTGTGTGCATGTGTGTGTGCCTCTGTGTGTGTCTGTGTGTGTGTGTGTGTGTGCCTCTGTGTGTGTCTGTGTGTGTGTGCCTCTGAGTGTGTATATGTATTTGTGTGTGCATGTGTGTGTGTGTGTGTGTGTGTGTGTGTGTGTGTGTGTGTGAGTGAGTGCTGTCCTGTCTGGGGATCCCTGGAGTCTGTGGGAAGCAGTTCCTGTCTGCAGCTCCTTTTACCTCAAACTTCTATCTCCCAACTTCTCCTGCCTTGTCTCCCTATCCTCCAGCCCCAGCCCCTACCTTATCTGCGTGGTACAGGGAGGCGGCCATGGGCCTCTGCACCGCTCTGACCTACACAGAAGCCTGGAGAAGAAGATGACTTGCTCAGACACCCCTCATGCCCTAGGACAGCCCTTCTGGCTCCTGAGCCCAGAGCCCCAGAATGTAGCCCAATGGGCCAGAACTGCTCTCGGTGTCCATGTGAGACCCACAACAGGACACCCAGCTGTCCTGGGAACTCCAGAGAGACCTCGTCTCTGTTTCATCCCCACTCAGTGTCTCTAAGCCCCTCTGTCCCATTCCCTCATCTCTACGCTATCAGCCACCAATGCCAGCCATACTATCAAATGCATGCATACGGATCCCCAAACATCCACACCCCACTGCACCCCTGCCCTCCACTGCACCTCATTCCTAAGCCCCATCTTGCTCCAACCAGAATTTTGATAACACTCTCCAAAAAGCCAAGATGAAAACCCTATAGGCTCTTCCCTAAGGCCTGTCCAGGACTCGTCGCTCCCCTATTACCTTCCTGCTCTTCTCCCAATAAAACTGCTAGAGGAGAGCACAAGAAATGGTCCCAGTGTGGGGGAGGGGAAAGGGGACACACACATCAGAAAAATAAAACAAAAGAAGAAGAAAGGAGCGGGTGGGTGGCTAAATGGTAGAGCCCTTGCCTAACATACTCCACTAGGCTCCATCCCAGCATCCACCTATCTATCTATCTATCTATCTATCTATCTATCTATCTATCTACCTACCTACCTATCTATATCTATCTATCTACCTACTTACCTATCTATATCTATCTATCTATCTATCTATCTATCTATCTATCTATCTATCTATCTATCTATCTCTATCTATCTATCTATCTACCTACCTTCCCTCCTATCTACCTATCTACCTACCTACCTACCTACCTACCTACCTACCTACCTACTTATCTATTTACCTACCTTCCTATCTATCTATCTACCTACCTATCTATATCTATCTATCTACCTTCTTACCTATCTATATCTATCTATCTATCTACTTACCTTCCCTCCTATCTATCTATCTACCTACCTATGTATCTATATCTCTCTCCTTCTCTCTGTCCCAACTCCTCCACGTGAGCTTTGTAACCTTGGACAACTTCCACCATCAGACCCTCACCTGGCCAGTCTATAAAGGGAGGTGGGGTCAGTACTTGCTTGCTGGCCCCTGGATGTATGATGGCCAAGCTTTGACAGTCCTTTCCTGGCCACACACATGGTTTCCTCTCTGCCACCCTCAGGCACCTTTCTTTACCTGGTGTTTTGTGATCTCGCCCAGCCCTTCCTCTGTGGCTTCCTCCTGCTCAAGGCACTTGGAACAGCATGTGAGCAGTTTGTCCCAAACTGTACTGTTAGCCACTTGTACTTCATCAAGGAAGCTAATGGGACACTGAGCTGTGTCTATACCACTATATTCCTACTGCTTAGCATGAAGCAGGCCCTGAGAGAAAGCTGGTTACATGAATGAATGAATGAATGAATGAACTCATTCATTCATTCCTGGCCACACAACAACTGAAAGCCTTCAGGGACCAAATTCTGGTGAGTCACCAATGCCCTGTAAATGCCACATGGAGAACGGAATGACCTCCTCTTTGCAGTCTTTTCTACCAGCTGCAACCCAGAGGCTGCATCTCCCAGCCAGTACACCCAAAGAGCCTTCCAGGCTGGCAGAGGCTGCGCTTACACACCACACTGCAGCTCAGGGAGGCAGAGCCACCGGCAGGAAGCCGATGCCTTCCCACCCCTGCCACAGAGGTCCTCCAAAGCCCTTGACCATGAACTGGGTTAGGAGTAAGGACAGTCCTTGTCCTTGTGTCCCAGGGCACACACAGACAGAGGTGTGGAAGAACTCTGCCAGCCTAATTCATTGGCTGAGCACCATGTACCCTTCACTCTGAGCTAACCTGTCATCCTCTCTGTGCCTCAGTTTCCTCCTCAAAGAGCAGCACTGAAAAGAGCCTCATCTAATAGACTTGGCTTGCACGGCAGAGAAGCTAAGCAGGCAGGCTGATGAAGCAGGAAGCCTTGTATTGATGCTAATGCTGTTGCTCATATCAAGATTATTTATATGTGTTAACACAGCAGTCATAAACAGCCAGTGACTCACTTTTAAAGGGTATCTGGTGCACTGAACCGCAGCCCTGGAGCTGGCTGGCTTTTTCTGAATTGAGCAGCAGCGCCATCCTGTGGCCACGGTGCAGAATATAAGGACCTTCTGACCGGCAGAGCTGAGGTACCGGGTGAAGAGGAGGCTGCCAAGGTTCCATGAGAACAAATAAAAAGTCAGTTTGACACCACAGAATGAGAAGAGAACTCTTCACCTCTGGAGATGGTTTAGTCAGGATATAAGCAGGTGTCATAGCAGTTCGAAGCGACATTGAGACCATTTCTTTACCTAGTTTAGGGGCAAAACAACACCCAAGGGATATGCTCAGGTTAAGCCAGTCCCTGAAGAAAACACTGATCATCCTCCACCTAAGAAGCCTGAACTTGGCACATGCACACTGTGTGGCTTTGAGTGCCATGACCCTTGGCTTTTGTTTCTTGTCGTTTTGTTTTGTTTTGAGATGGTGTCTTGTGTAGCCCAGGCTGGCCTTGAACTCAGTATGTGCTTATCTTGAGCATGGATCATCCTGCTTACATGCACCCCACTGAAGAGGGACTTGATGGGAATCCATCCGACACACAGAGGCAGAATATGCCTATGCTCCTGACACCCACGAGGATGAGGCAGGAGAATCAACTCAAGTTCAAAGCTAGCGTGGGCTGCATAGAGAGATCCTGTCTAAATACACAGACCAGAGAGTATACCATGGTTTCCCAGCCCTGAGCACAGATCCTTGCTTCTTCTCATATCTCCCTGCACAGTCTTTGACCTTGGCTCCTCCTAGAAGAGGGGTCCTCGGCCTCTGCATCCAGAGCCCTACTCACAGCCAAGCCCAGAGGATCGAACATGCTCTCCAAGGTCCAAGCCTAACAAAAGGCCTGTGTACCCTAAGACAGACCCTGAGATGTGGAGATGGGGCCCTTTCACAGCCCCTGTTAAACAGATAGCATTGAGTCTGCTGGAGAAGGTGGCTCTTTTCCAACTGTCACAGTGACCCTCAAATGTCTAGTGTCCATGGGCCACTTCCTCAGTCTTAAGCCCTTGTCCTATCAGACCATCAGAATTCCAAGTCCATTTGGCACAAGCAGACACAGGTTCAAGGAGAAGAAATGACTAATCGGAAGTCACACTGCAAGTGAGTGACAGGCACAAGTCTCAAGTTTGGGCCCTGGCTGCTCCGGCACCTGCCTGCGCACGGGAGGTTGTGCGGCCGCAGGCAAGCCATTGGCCTCAGCGCTCCACACAGAGATCCGTGCCATCTCTGACTTTGTGTCCTTGGTCCCTCTCCTTGAGCCATAAAGAGGAGGGTGTTCAGCAGCACCTGCAGGTTTTGTGGAGCAGCAGCTGTGCCTTTTTTCCCTCAGGAGCTTTTCCTGACCACCCTGGCTGAGTTACTGTCCCTCACACAGCACCCACAGCATTGCAATTTATCTGCGAATCCCCGGGAGGCCAGAGGAGAACGTGCAAGAATACAAGGAAGGCTGAGCCTAGAGAGATAGGGGTGGTGGGGCCTGCAACAAATTTGTAAGCCCCCAGCTGAGGAGACAGACAGGTCCTCTTCAGCTGTCAGGAAGAGCAGAGAAGTCTGGCCAGATCTTAAGGGAACCCCTACCAGGCATGGTGGCACACACCTTTAATCCCAACACTCAGGAGGCAGAGGCAGGCAGATCTCTGTGAGACAAAGCCAACCTGGTCTACAGAGTGAGTTCCAGGACAGCCAGGGCTATGTAGAGAGACTCTGTCTCTAAAACAAGAGGGAGAGAGAAGGGAGAAATGGGAGAGAGGAGCGAGAGAAAGAGAGACAGAGACAGAGAAAGAATGCCTAAATAAAGCTTTATGTGTGAAATGAGGAAATGAAATGTAAATTCGAAGTATATTTCATAGCCAGAAACATGGTCAGCAGTAGGGCATTTGCCTCCCATGCACAAGGCCCTGGGTTCAATCCCCTGTGCCACAAAATAAACCAAGAATTATAAAGCATATTTCATGGAATCCCTCCTGAGAATCACATCCCCAGCATGAGCCACAGCTCCTCCCTAGACACCGGGCTGCTCCAGGGCTTGAACCAAGTTGCCAGCCACAGGTGACCAGTGGCTGGTTGGTCAGTTACAATGGGCTGAGTGAGATCTTGCCCCAGGCAAAGACCTACAGGCTTCTGTCCATCCACTGACCGAGAGAAGCTTGCTTACTAGGCACTCTCCTAAGCACAGCTACCACCGCCTCACATGATTCTCCCCCTCTCCCTGAGCAAGGAATACTGTGATTTCTCCTGTTCTACAGACGAGGTTCTGACGACCATGTCATTTGCCCAAGGTCACATGACTACCGGAACTCTGGGTCCAAACTCAGTCTGATGACCCCTCACACATCTACCTGCATTGCCTGAGAGGCCCCTAAATAAGGCCTTGTAGTCACTTGGCCCCAATGATAAGGCTCTTCACACACTGTCAGAACAGTGGGAACCAGGTAACACATCACAAGAGAGATGAGACCAGCACTGCGCTGCTCAAAGCAGAACTGTGGCCCAGAGAGGGGTCCCTCCTAACCCAACGCAGCACAGACAGATAAAGCCAACAGCAGTTTGCCTGTGACCTCAGGACCCCAGCCCCTCTCCTAACAGAGAAAAATGTGAGGTGAAGGAAGGAGTCACGGGAGGCCTGGTTATTGCTCATCCCACTGAAACAGTCAAAGACGCTGTAAACTAGCTAAATGGCTCTGAAGGAAATGGGGATCTATTTTGTCCCCTGTCGTCAGGGCTGCAAATCCTGATATATCTTGGGCATAGCGGAGAAGTGGATGGCTCAGCACTTGGAGAGATGCCCAAAAGGCAGGAAGTGGGGAGGATGGCCCAACAGGTGCCTCTCTATTCTGAGCATGGTCCTGTGATGGGTGAGTGTACATCCAGCTGAAATAGAAAATAACTTTCAATACCCATCACTGGCACAAACGGCCGACAGCCTTCCTTCTTCTGAGGACAAACAGTGTGCTCTGAGGCTTGTATCCTTCTGGTTGACTATTTTGACAGTTTTGCTGGGGCAGTCATCCCCCGAGAGGCTGAGGTGGGCTGGTGAGCTAAAAGCTTCTCTTTGCGTGGATGCATCCTCCCACAGAAAGACTAAATCCTGCAGCTCTCTGGGGTGTCTGCCTGGGAGCTGTATCCTCAACCCTGAGTCTTCACCATCTGTAAAGACAGAGTAGGACAGAGCAGTGAACTGCCTCAGGAACAGAATCAGTGTACTGGGGGAGATGGGGGGCAGAGTTTCTCAACTGAAGTCTGGTCCAATTTGCTTTGAAGATTTAAGTGAGATATATATATATATCACTTAAATATATATGTATCACTTAAATATATATATATATATCACTTAAATATATATATCACTTAAATATATATATCTCACTTATATATATATATATATATATATATATATAGAGAGAGAGAGAGAGAGAGAGAGAGAGAGAGAGTGTGTGTGTGTGTGTGTGTGTGTGCGCGCGCCAGACTATACATGTGTAGGTCAGAGGACAACCTGTTCTCTCCTTCCACTATGTGGATTCTGGGGATCGAACTCAGATCATCAACTTTGCAGCAAGCACCTTAACCTACTGAGCCACATAGCCAGTCCTAGAGTGCTCAATTCTTTCGAGGGCAAAACATTTTCCAGTGGTCTGACCACACCACAGATGAATGCTCAGTGAGCCCCATGCAGAACTCCATAACCCTTAAGTCGTCAGCAAAATATATAAACATTCCCACTATGTGTGATTTGACATAGATCCTAAGCACTGTCCACTTCAACTCAGGGGTGTAGCCACAAGCCTTATGAAGAACTCCTAGCTTCAGAGTTTCGCAACTTTAACGTTGCGAATGAGTGACAGCCTCAAGTCCTGGTGTTCCCGATGTCTGTTCCTACTGTACCTCCTCTCTGAGCCTCGGTTTTCTCACTATAGAATGACCCTGTGGTTTTAAGAAGTGCAGAGGAGATGCAGGATGGCTCGCTGTAAGTGGAACTTCCCACATTGACTGTCTCGTGACACATTGGTGAATCCACTGTGTAACCTGGGTCTGTCTGCATATGAGGCAGAGCCTTTCAATCAGGCGTAGAAGGCTGGCACATAAACAAGATCTGTCAGTAATGAAGAAGAAATTCATGTTGCAAAAGTTTATTTTTAGTTATATGTAAAATAATGGTTTTATGCGCTGTTGGGTGAGGGGCTGTCTAGAGTTTTGTATCGTCTGCAGGTGTTGGGTTTCTGTGGGGGATGTTTGATTGCTTATGATCTGCACCTGAGGAGTTCTGAATCAATAAAAACACCTGAGCTCAGATGCTCAGGATTCCACAGTCGAGTACAGCACTGGCCATGACGGTGGTTCCCTCTGTAGAGGTCAGACAAGACTTCCATGTATGGAATGCCTCCTTGTCTCCTTGCTGAGCCCACACAGTGGCTAACTACAACAAATGGGGCCTCAACGTGGGGCAGAACATCACGCCAACTAATCCAACATGGAGACAAGAAAGAAGAGAAAGGAACTCCCTCACAGAGTCCAGGGAAGCTGCCAGAGGATAGAGATGAAGGTATTATTGAAGACTCCTGAAGGAAAAGCAGAGAAAGGAAATAAGCCTCTATGAAGAGAAAATTGTGAAAATTAAGTGAGAAAGAGGGCTCAAAAGTGAGAGTCACAGAATAGAGGCCTTTAGAGAAACACGTTTTCATGATAAAAACAAAAAAATTCAGCTGGGAGCAGGGAAGAAGAAAGGTTTCAACAGCTTTTCCTGATCATGGAACTGACTCTCCCTCTTGCTGCTGGCAGCCGCTAGGACACAGGAAACAGAAACCAGAGCGTATTGTTGTATAAATCGACTTTGTTGGTGGCTATTTCTGTGTGTGAAGCTGAAGCGGGTCTTGTGTTTGAGGTCTATGAAGAAGGGTGTATGTTTCCTCATAGCAGTGGTGAAAAAGAACGCCAAACTGCCAGAATGTTTCAATTGGAGATTCTTTCCGCCCGCCCAGGACGCCCCCCTGCAGCTTAGATTTTAAAAGTTAAACTGACCAGCTCTTGTTGTTGTTTCCTGCAAGCCTAAGAGAAAGACAAGCTGTCCAGATAACGGTGATGGTGATGAGAACTCCACCCACGAGGGGACCCTTATTGCAGACAACGTGACCAGTTATTTTTCCAGCAAATCAGACTCTATCTTAAAACCTGGAAAGTGTTTCCTAAGGGTCAGCATAGACAAGCTGTCTTCCAGAACTGGTGAAGTTGCATCTCATGCTGGCAGCCGAACTTGGTATTGTAAGAGTCACCCAGGTGGACTGGTTTTGAAGGAATGAGGGGGTCATTGGAGAGCAGCTGAAGCTTGTCACTATGTGAGGTCAGGAGAGGTCACTGGTAAAAGTGCAGCCTCAGTGGCAGTTGAAGGCCCAGATGAAGGGGTCATGCAGACAAGTTGAGGCTTGGAACTATGAAAATAGCCCAGGAAAGGCTATTGGCGAAAGTGCAGCCCGGTTGCCGCAGAAGACCACACGTTCTGAAGATGCCAGTACCATGGGACTACCACCAAGAACAGCAGCAGCAGTGGAGGGGAGTCAGCCAGAGCCTGGAGGACAAGCTGTGTGTGCTGCAGAGGGCAGAGCCAGAGAAGAGATCTTGATAGAGTTCAGTTTCATTTGTTCATGTGCATTAGAAGTCTCATAATTGTTCCTCGTGTAAATGCTTTTGCTGGTGTAGTGTTAAACTATGTTGTAGAGATAAAGCAATTGTTTATTAACTGGTATAGAAAAGGGGAATTGTTCCAGAAGTTTATTTTTAGTTATATATAAAATAATGGTTTTATGCACTGTGGGTAAGGGGCTGTCTAGGACATTTGTATTATTTGCAGGTGTTGGATTTCTGTGGGGGTTGTTTAATTGCTACTGATCTGTACCTGCAGAGTTCTAAATCAATAAAAACACCTTAGCTCAGATACTGGGGGTCCCACTGTCAAGAATAGCACTGGCAATGATGGTGGTTCTCTCTGTAGAGGTCTGGCAGAGCTTTCAAGTATGAAAATGCCTCTGTGTCTTCCATCCTGAACTATCACTGCAGTCTGCCGTTACACCCAGAGTGTGAGGTCCCCCGAAACACCAGGAGTCCGAAATCATATGCGGAAAGCAAGGGGACTTTATTCAAGCTGCAGCTCAGACTCTCAATGCATCGGACTGGATCAGTCTTGAGTGGCAGTTAAGCAGGGTTTTTATCCCGGTTACAATAGGAGGGCTGGGGTTTCTCACTCAGCAGCTATGGATTGGGTGATATTTTAGCTGTAATGTTCTAGAGTAAAGGAAATGGTGAGCTAGGGGGTGTGACTTCTGGTTGGCTCTGTCCCAGATGGCCAACCATCAGCCTTAGAAGGGGATGCTCTCAATAATGTTAGCTTTAAACAAAGATATCAGCAGGAGCAGGCGGTCTTACTCAAACAGGTGGCTGTCCTTGGGATAAGGCCTTCCTGTATCCTTGGGCTCTTTATGTTTTCTGATAGGTTGCCCTTGGGAAGGGCGGTATTTTTGGCTTTTTCTATGAATTTACTTGGCTTGCAGGGTCAGGCCCCGGTCAGGAGCTTGAACACGTACATCGGTGGACCTGGACGAGGCCTGAGACACGGGACCTTGCACAAACACACAAAAAGAAATGGAATTTAAGTCCTTCATGGACTACTACACAGCCCTACAGGTCGGCTGGGATACTTTGTCACCCTGACTAATCCAAGAGCCATGACACCTAAAGTGCTAGAAGCTTCCCCAGACGCACAGGGCTAGTGGGAGAAAGGGATCAAATTGAGTGCTGGCTTTAGCCCAGTAAGTGCTTGCCTACAGACCCCTGCCCGCACCCTGCAGAGGCACAGCCTTGCCCAGGCAACAGTGACGCTGGAGCCGTGGAAGCCATGGAAGCCCACATCCTAGACAGTGGCAGCTGGCTCCAGGACTGTCGCCTCCTATATTCCTGATCCTGAGGGATGCCTCCATTCACACTGTGTTAGTTTTCTCATTGCTGTGATGTAATAGCTGACTGAAGCAGTTAAAGGAAGAAGGGTTTGGTTTCGGTTCACGGTTCCTGGGTGCAGTCTATCGTGGGGTCAGGGGAGTCATGGTGGCAGGAATCTGAGGCAGTTTGCACATTACATCCACCACCAGGGAGCAGAGAGGGATAACTGCTGATATCAGCTCACGTTCTCACTTTCTCCTTGTTTTGGCACTAGGCCTCCAGCCTAAGGGGGGTGCCATGCACGTGTAGAGTGTCTCCCCATCTCAGAGTCCCCTGAAACCCTAGATCCTGTCAAGCTGACAATCGGTATGAACCATGACACATGCTTTCTCTAAAGAGGACAGAGCTAAGTGGCCAGGGCTCCCTGGATGAGCCCTGGTCCCAGTCCAGGCTCTTCTCCAAGGAAGAACTCCTGGTATTTGCTGTGTCCCCAGCCACTCAGTCACATATTTGCAGACAACCAAACAGGATTTTGTTTTCTTTTTTGGTATTTTGGAACTCACTCTGTAGACCAGGCTGGCCTCGAACTCACAGAGATAGGCCTGCCTCTGACTCCCGAGCACTGGGATTAAAGGCACGTGCCACCACTGCCCAGCCAAACAGGATTCTTAAGAAAAGCCATACTATAACCCTAAGCAACATCTCCTACTCCACCTACCCTCCAGATCTCGTACCTTACCCAACAAGACACCTTTGTCTCTTTTCCTGTGATAAGTACTTTGGCAAAAGCAACTCCAAGGAGAAAAGGGATCACTTTAGCTCATAGTCTCAGGTTACAGTCCATCGTGACCTGCCGGGGGGGGGGGGGGGGGGGGGAACGGGACATGACACAGGACTCAAGGCCTCAGGAGCTTGAAACAGCTGGGCACAGAACACCTACAGTCAGAAGAGACCAGTGAGTGTGTCCATGTTAATGTTTAGTGCTCTTTCTCCATTTTACACAGTCCAGCATACTCGGCCCAGGGAATGGTCCCACTACAATTAAAATGGGCCTTTCCACGGAGATCCAGATAATCCACCACAGAACGTCAGAAGTTCATCTCCCAGGTGACTGTAGATTCTGCCCAGGTGACACTTAACTCTGACCGCCACAGCTCCAGTCTTCATGCCTTTCCTTTGACCCTAGAAAAGCTTATGGCTCACTTGTGACCCCTAAGATTCTGAGAAACTTCAGAGGCTTCACGGTGGAAAGTGCACAACATGGCTGTTGGCTCTGATGACACCAATGCCCGCATGGGGTGGTCACACCCCAAGATCCCCATGTTGAGGAAGCCCAGACTCCCAACATGGGCTCAACACACAGGCCCACCCAAGACTAAGTGGAGAGAGAGAAACATCTGTTGTCTGCCAGCTACTCCAATTACATCAAATCTAACCCAGCACCATCAGAAACCCCAGGCCAGAACCTACCAGCCAGCCTTCCCCAGTCCCAACCCATAGGAACTGAAAGACCATGACAGGCTCGCTACTGTTTCAGTAACTAGATTTTGGAATGGTTTATCACACAGTGTAAATTTCTCCATTCTGTGACCAAACTCCTGACACAAACAATGAAAAGGAGGATTTATTTGGGGTCATGGTTTCAGGGGATTTCAGTCTGTCATGGTGAGGACATGGTAGAATAGCCCCATGTGTGAAGGTGGGAGTGTGGGGCAGTGGCTATTCACATGATGGCAGACCAGGAGGCAGAGCGAGCCAGCCCGCGATAGGGGAGCATATGACCTTCATAGGCCTACCCTCCGTGACCAACATCCCCCATCAGATCCCAACTCCTAATGTCCACAGCCTCCGAAACAGTGTCACCAGCTGGAAAACAAGCATCGAAGACATGAGCCATGGAGGACAGTGCAGGGTCACACGTTCACATGCAACAATGCTGTGGGAATCCCTTCCAAGGGGAGACATAAATATCTATCCCCTCCCTCCTTAAAAGTCTCCATAAGAAAATATAATTCCACCAAAGTCCACCTTGAGGAACCAATGAGTTTATCGGGCTTACTTACAGAGCATGGAAATAGGGTTACTTACAGAAGTATGAGCAACCCCAAAGTGCCGACACCACCAGAGAGTCTCACCCCAACACGGACAACAACTTTCCCACAGCTGCATGGATGGAACCCACCCCACCTCCTCTGCCAACCTTCCACAGACTACATAATCTAGCACCACCTGACTCCATGAAGCCATAGGCAGTTAGGGCAGAATCACCTACAAATGTCCACGTGTAGGAGAGAACAGCTGGAATCTGGGGTGAAGGTACAATGACCCTTACCCTCTCTCCTCCACTATCAACAGGCCTGACATCAGGGGTATCTTTTAAGTAGTCACAGCTGCTCTGATGATCAGAAAACAGCACTCTGCAGCACCACACACACACACACACCCCTGTTGACATCTTTTCTCTAATGCGGTTATTACAGTGATACCTTTCTCTCCTCAACATGTTCCAGTTTAGGTGGTAAATTATATGGACACCCTTGATTAGGCCAAGCCATCCCCCCTCACAGCCCAGAACAATAGAATGCATGACACACCTTGAACACAGCCAGAGAAACTGATGCTCTCTAGTCTGCCTATGCGATGAGTCCACGTGGGATGCCTGGGCTTCCTCATAACATGGTGGCTTTGAGTGGTCAGATCACTCCTGTAGGTACTGGCAACTTCAGAGCTGGAAAATGTATCACCCACTGTCTGCCATGTAGCCTCTGAAGTCTGCCAGCCTTCTTCTAGTCCAAGAGTGAGCTCTGGTTTTTATGAATTCTATTTATGAGGCTGGAGGGGACACACTGGAGAAGGGTGACGAGGAAGGGCAATGGGAACGAATGTGGCCAATGCACGCTCATGTGCACGTGTGGAGATGTCATAATAAAACCCATAATTAGGCAAGTAAGATGCACTAATTACAATTTCAGCACTGAGGCAAGAAGATTACAAGTTCAAGGCCAGCCTGGACTATAGGAGTTGACTCAGCCCCTAAAAGTGTCCAGAACGTCTTCTTCCACTCAGCACACATGCATGACACCGATAGGATGCTCCTGAATGAACCCAGGGTCCCCTTCCCATTGAATTGCAGTCCCTGAGCCCAGTCCATGGGAAAACACTGGAACTACTGCTGACACTCACAGTAAAGAGTCTCTGGGGGCAGGGGGAGTGAGATACAGAGAACACAGACAAACAAGAACCCTACCACCCAGAGAGGCACTCCTCCACCACATCACCTGATAGGGAAGTTTTAGAGACCATAGAACTGCTGTCTAATCCTGCCTCTGCTGCCAGCTCTGTGAGCCATCTACCAAAATTCCCGGAGCCTCCTTCCCCATAGCATTAATAGAGTATTTGCCCATCTCTGAGAACTTGTCATTAAAAGAAAATCCTTCGTGGACAGCACCTCACCTGGTATACAGTCAGCACTCAGTGACTGGTGTGCCTTTCCTCAAGACACTGCAGGTTGCCATCAGAACATGCACTTCTCTTATCTAGACAGATGTTTTATCAGGACAATGGAGCACAGAATGGGGCCTCTGGCTTCCAGATGTGACTTGTGGGTCATATAGGAGGGCCTGGCAGGCTCTTACGGTCACTTCCATCTGCATGGGAGTTCTCTCAAACAAGAATCAGCTTAGTTCATCATTAAACACAAAGGGCCCTAATGTAAGGGGAAAGCTCTTAGCGATTTGGGGAGAATACCTCCTTACTGGCTGACTCCAGTCCTTTCATACCTTTACTTAGTCAACAAATCCTCATTAAGCACCCACTCTGTGCTGCCAGAAGCTTGTGAATCAAATAAGTATTCAGGTAATACAAACGCCCAAAAGTCGACACATGGAGACTAGAAAGTGTCGAGGGAAGGCACCTGCCTTGCTTGCCTGTTTTCAGCTCTTGGTCAAATGTCACTTCTTTAAACTATCTTCTTATGTGCATAGGTGTTTTGCCTACATGTATGCCTGTGCACCACTTGCATGTCTGATGCCCAAAAAGGCCAGAAGAGGGCACTAGATCCCCTAGAACTGGAGTTACAGATGGTGGTGTGCCACCGTGTGGACATGAGAACCAAGCCTGGGTGCTCAGGAAGAACAGCCTATGCTCTAACTGCTGAGCTATCTCTACAGCCTCCAAATGTCACTTCTTAGGAGACATCTTCCCTTCCACCCCAGCCTCCCTCTCACATTACACTGGACACCCCAAGGTGATAGAGCACACCCCTCTCAGTTGCTAGAAACCCTGATGGAGTAGGTAGAGGAAGTATCTGTGTCTCACCAGCCATGTGAACTTGGGTTAGCTAATGCACCTCTCTAAACTTCTTTTGGCCATATGTAAAATTTATATTAAAATACTGTAATCAGTGCTGGATGTGTTGGCACACACCTTTAATCCCAGCACCCGGGAGGCAGGGGCAGGTGGATCTCTGTGAGCTCCAGGCCACCCTGGTCTACAGAGTGAGTTCCAGGACAGCCAGACTTACAACAGAGAAACCCTGTCTCAAAAAACCAAAATAGATATATAGATAGATAGATAGATAGATAGATAAAATAAAAAATTAAAAGCAGGTCCTAAAGACCTTAGGTCCACAAAACACTTCTTGGGCACACTCTAGAGCAATGCTACCCTACCACAGTGATACAGAACTGCAGAACCACAGAGGCTGGAGGAGAAGAGAGACTCCCAAGAGAACAAGCTGCAAGGTGAGCTGAGAATGAGACAGGACCCTCCAAATCCTTCATCTGCGGAGAGCAGAGCATGTGGGCCAGAGTGGGGAAAGATGGTTAAACTCTGACACAATAGAGGGCTGCAGCAGACAGCCTCTGGGACCCACAGCAAGAAGAGAAAAAAAGAGGGAGAGATGTGATGGAAGCAGTTCAGGAAAAATACCTGCCTCCTTATACCTTAGGACACATTTCAATTTTCTCTTGATTTGGGGTCTTGCTATGGAGCCCAGGCTGGCCTGAGGTTTGTAGCAATCCTCTGCCTCAGGTGCTGGCAGTTCAGGGTCAGCCAGCGCAACTTAGTGAGACCCTGTTTCAAATTTTTAAAAAATGTCTCAGAGTTTGTAAGATGGCTGAGTTTTCAAAGAAAGTGCCTTTTTTCAGAACTGCCTCCAACTCTGCCAGTTTCTGTCTGGCATTCTGATCCTCCTGCCTCAGTTTCGGAGTAGAGGGATCCCTAGAGGTTGTGCTGCCACATCTGGCTAGGAGCCAACTCTTAAAGACACATCTATGACAGGACCGAGGCAATGACAGTAAACCTTCAGCAGACAGAACAGCAAGTGCAGAACCTGCTGAGAGGGGAATGAGAGGAGGCCATGGTGGCTAGAGCAGAGATTGTACCAAAGAGCAGGCAGAGAAGGCAACCAGGGATGTCAGGCCACAGGAAGCTAGTCCCATTCCATAGCAAGGTGCTAGCTGTGTGGGAAGAGCTTTGATTATGCTGAGAAGCAACCACCTGGGAGCATGGACAGATCAAGCCAGGAGGGAAGACAGCACTCAAGATGTGACTGAATACAGTCACATATTAGAATACAGAAACAGGCTACTCATGAATGTGGTGGGGAAATGAAAGAAACCATTCATGATGAGGACCCGACAGGATCCATCAAATAAATCCCAGGAACAAAAATGGGGAGAACTGGAAGCCAAGCTCATTGGTAATTTAAGAAAATGATACCCCAAACATTCTTTTAGCACATTTTGAAAGGTCAAATCACCTGATGGCACCCACGGTAATGATCAGAAAGCAGAACGCACTTTGTCAATCATTTATTTTACCCCTCGTTACCTACCATTTCGTTTACAGAAAACAGGCCCAGAGATGTGAAGGGCACAGAACCAGAAGTGGGTGAACCTGGACACATGTGTCTAAGAACAGGTGTATTTCCTAATAAAGGAGATCTCTTGGAAAACTAGCAAGAAAGCCTAGACACCCAGGCAGAAGGGACCGGCTTTAAAGAAAAGCCCATCCTTAGTCTCTCTTCCCAGGTTTCATAGTTGCCTAGCACTCTACGGTTGCACGTGGGGGGGCGGGGGCGGGGGAGAAGAAGCCAAGAGGTCGCACTGAATCGCACCCTCTGAATCATAGTTATCTGCTAAAACGCCGATTCGATTCCTGGAATGAAGCTTGGAGAGTCCCGACTTGAATGTCAACCTATGGAAGTGAGACACCTTAAATCTGCTTTTATTTATTTTAATTAGCGATCAGAAATCTCCGTTGAATAATGATGCTTGAGATCTGTGTAACAAAAGTTTGAGCTCTGGCAGCCGCACCACACAGGTCACTTGCCACCCCTCGCCCTGAGTTGGCGCCACAGGTAACAAGCTGGGCCACCCTCCGGGTGAAGCTCAGCTGAACCAACAACCAGGCCGGGGCTAGCGAGAGCCGCGGAGCATTGTGGGAGACTTCTCGGGTCCATGCGGCCCGAAGCATGGTGGGACACCGCGGGACCGGCTCCTGCTCCCCGCCCCAGCTTCCCTCGCACCGAGCGAGGCCACGTTTCAGTTCTGAACCGCTCTGGGCGTCTTCAGATGCCGCTGACGTAAGCAGCCCACTCGCGTCTGGCACCTCAGAGGCTAATGAGGACAGTCAGCAAAGAACCATTACAGACTTCCGGTTGTGTCTTCGCTTTACGGCTCGGCGTTTTTCCGCTGACGGAGGAGGAAGTGGTACGGCCGTTTACGACAGCGCCGGTTACGGTTTACGGCACCGGCCCCTGCGCGCGCATTTTCCCTCCTGCCTTGGTTCTTCTGTGTCGAGGATTTCGCAGTCTCTTGCCGGGGCCATCTGTCGCCATCCGGGCCCACGGAGGCCGTTGCAGGTGAGCGATTTGTTCCGTAGAGTCCTGTAGACCTCGCGAGCCGGCCTGCGCTAGGCCTGACTTCAGGGGACTCCCGGAAGAGCCTTCCTTTACGTCCTCTCCTGTCGTCGCTGCCCCTCCGCTGGGCGGGGCGGGAATCGGCCTCGGGTGGTCCCAGGCGGGACACTGTGAATGCAGGACACCGGTGCTTCGCCCAGCTTCGTGGCTGGACGAACTTGAGCTTAGTTCCAAGGTGGTCGCAGAACCCAGTGTCTGAACGGGGTGTTCAGGCTGCCAAGCCGAGCAGTGCCCTTCCTTCCTCTTGGGGTTGAACGATTTCCTGCTCTAAAGTGGACACTGAGAGGAGTAGGTTCTAACCCTGGCCTGAAACCGAGCCCGGGGCTGCATGGCTCCATCTGTAGTGCCCGCAGTGATCCACACCGTATTGTGGCCGATACACTGTCGCATTGTTTTTAAAGTCTTTCCCTACCAGTTCCTCTCTGGCTCACATGTGTAGAAGCTAAAGGACTCCATACCCGGCCCGTTCAGGGAGGTCTTGAACTTGGGACAACTGAAATTTACAGTTGCTTTGGCAACTAAAATTCACAGTTGCTTTTGAAACAGTATTGTTGGGTATGGCTTAAAGCCCCGGATTGTCAGGCTGCCACCTAACGATGGTGTAGCCAAAAGAAAATGGGATTTAAGTAGACAACCTTGGAAACTTTTGAAGTAATGGGCAGATGGACTGCTTAAGTTAGCAGAGCTAACTTTGTATCTCAAAGACGGGTGTGAGGGAGCAGTGGTGTCAAACTATCCAGCATGTACCTGAACTGTTTCCTACAGCTTAGTATAAGTTCACATTTGGGGGATGAAGCTCCCAGGTTTGTTCTTTGTTGCTGTCACCTAAACATCCTCAGCCTCCCTATGGCAGTGATGAGGAGAGGTTGCTAAGCTCTCTGTACCCATGTTCTGCAGTTGCTCTCAAGCCTTCCGGAACTGGTGTGATGTCTTTTCCTCTGGGCATTGTCAGGGTTTTTGCGGGTGGTCATTGCATGGGATTTTGTTTGTTTGTTTTAATGGGGAGTGTCCAGCAAAACCCTGGATTGCACAGCTCTTAGTTTCTACTTTTCTAAAATGAGCTGACTGAGATTCCCAAGCTACAACGCCTGGGTTCAGATTTTTAATGATCCAGCATTGCAACTTTT
Source organism: Cricetomys ansorgei (assembly GCA_026225945.1). Taxonomy (NCBI): domain Eukaryota; kingdom Metazoa; phylum Chordata; class Mammalia; order Rodentia; family Nesomyidae; genus Cricetomys; species Cricetomys ansorgei. The sequence continues at coordinate 72,670,575 of JAMJFZ010000199.1, read as the reverse complement.
ATTTCACTATACCTTTGTATTTTTTGCCCAGACATGGGGACAGAGCTGGCGTCCGCCTCACAGGATTACTGGATGGGTTGATGAGTTAGGATTCTATAAGCAGGGAGAAAAGCGTCCTGGTGCTCGTGTTTATGAACCTTTGACACTTGGCCACTTTTCAGCCTTTACCTGCCATTTTTGCTCTGGAGTTTATGGTGACCTTGTTCACCTAGCAGTGCTTTTGCCTGACTGCATGCTGATGGAAAACTGGGGAAAAATGAAGGGAAAGTCAACTTCCAGGATGTTTGGGGAATCGACTTGTTTGTTTTTAGTCCTGTTGTTATTGCTGCTGCTGCCGTGTATACATGTGTGTGCGTATGTGACGTGTGTGCCAGCACGTGTGTGCCAGTGGCCCTCAACTGGAGGTCAGAGGACCACTTTGGGGAGTGTGTTCCCCTTCCTCTGGTTCCACCCTACCTGCTGCACCATCTCACCAGCCCAAGGATCTCTAAAGGACTCTGTGCTGTTGCATTTTTGCGTATCTGAGTGATACTTGTGTGGTAACTAGTAAGACTTTGACAGTGGTCCCATGACACAGACTGTCCTTTACTTTAGAGACTGGAGCTTAGAGAAGTTGGGTTTTAAGTGCTTTGGTGGAGGTTTTCTGAGGAAACTCATTACATTTTACCATCTTTCATAAATATGAGGCACCTTTATCATATGTTACACTGGGAAAGAAAAGACACGACATCCCATCAAGCATAAGGCATAGTCTCATTTCAAAGCTATTCACCAAAAACAACCTTTCCTAGACTTAATGAGACACAGGAAAATGTCACTGGTGTTGGCAGTGTCCTGAGTTTTAAGTGTTCCTATAGCAGTTTACAAGAAAACCCTGTCCGCAGTGCTCCAGAGCCCAGGGCTCTGCTTTGTGTGCACCCTGTAATGCAGCTCAGCGGAGGGTGGGATGTTTGGGACTTAGTGGCCACCTTTATAAAACTGCTTACACTGCTTGTGTTTTAAGGTTTTAGAAGATGGCAAAGTTCATGACACCTGTGATCCAGGACAACCCCTCAGGCTGGGGTCCCTGTGCCGTTCCTGAGCAGTTTCGGGATATGCCCTACCAGCCGTTCAGCAAAGGAGATCGGCTGGGGAAGGTATATTGGGTCCTTTCAGCTGGGGCAGCTACTCCACAGCTCCCCATATCCTTTTCTCTTCATGGCTATACTTCCTTCGGGGATCCTCAGCCGAGGGATAGGCCTTGACCTCCAGAATGAGACAGAGGCAGGATAGCCATGTACAGGAGCATCAGGCGATGCCCATACCTTCTTTTCCCTCTGTCTCCCTCACGATATGGAGTTTCTGGGTCATCAGAAGCCTGCTCAGCTGACCTGTTCTCTTCTTTGTCTTCGTTGCCCTTGATAGGTTGCGGACTGGACGGGGGCCACATACCAGGACAAGAGATACACAAGTAAGTGTTCCTCGGTGGGCGCCCCCACACCTAGGCCTTGGGAAGATTATTACTTTTTCCAGTAAGCTGCACACAAAAGCTTTTTAGAAAGGGAAAGAAATGGTAATGATAATTATTGGGGATACATTCTGGAATGTGTGCACTAACCATGGTTTTGAAGTAGTACCAGAAGTTAAAATTGTTAATTACTGTGGGGGGTGACAGCCAAAGACGCCTCTAAAAATATGTTGAGTGTGCTGCTATTTGCATTCTATTGCTTGGGACTTCCTGAAGCCATCAATCAATGGACTCCAGGCTTTGGTCCCGGGTTTTAAGGTTTTAAGGGAAGGCACTTCTCTTGGTACCAGTTAGATGGTTGGAAGTGGCTCCCCAGAATACCAAGTTAAGATGGGTGAAGTCAGAAAGAAGAAAGTCTGTCGTGGTCAGTGGCAGTGTCCATGGCTCCAGGTGTGGGAATGGTGTACACATGTTCATGGTGACTCCCTATTGGATGAAATGACAGCTTAGGTTATTAACATGACATAACAGGCAGAGATGGAGCGAGTTAGCTTGAGATACTTGGGCTCTCTTGGTAAGCTCTTAAAACTTAAATGTATGTATGAATAATCACCTGGGACCGTGTTTAAATACAGGTTCCCATCTGTCAAGTCTGGGCAAGGGCAGTGAGTGTGCACGCCTCACAAGCTTCTAGCCAGTGCTTCAGGTCCCAAAACCATACTTCAAAGAGCGAGGCTCAAAGCTGTCATGCACCGTGAGCGGTCTGTAGGGAGTACTTAGCACACACTGTCGCCTTTGCCTGCAGACAAGTACTCCTCTCAGTTTGGTGGGGGAAGTCAGTATGCGTATTTCCATGAGGAGGACGAGACGAGCTTCCAGCTGGTGGACACAGCACGCACACAGAAGACTGCCTACCAGCGGAACCGGATGAGATTCGCACAGGTGGGCCATGGGCCGGCGGCCTGAGCACTTGGGAGTTCTTACTGTGGGAATTTCTGCTGCTCAGCAACCATCTTGGGATGCCAGTGAGAGAAGGAAAGCTTGCAGGCCTCTGGCAATCCCAGGCAGCAGTTCAGTCCAGTTGTATTAGAAGAACTTGTAGTGGGTCCAGGGACACACTGAGTTTAGATTTCTGTTCGCATTAATTCAGACATCACACAGTTAAGCTGGGAGCCCATTCCCTTGTTTAATTGCCACATGTAGGCTTTGCTAAGTAGGTGGTTTCGTTGGGTGCCTCCTGCTACATAAAGATGCCAACTGAGCAACTCCAGTAAAACTAGTAAACCCACATTAGTAGGATTAAAGTCCATGCTTCTCCCCTTAACCCAAATACTCTAGATGCCATAGAGCTAAAGTAGACACATGAAACTTGGGACTTCACACCCTAAACTTGTTCTCAAGGTATCATAAGCCATGTCTCTAAGGGGTTAACATGGGTCTCTTCCTGCTTCCCAGCGGAACCTCCGCAGAGACAAAGATCGACGGAACATGGTGCAGTTCAACCTACAGACGCTGCCCAAGAGTGCCAAGCAGAAAGAGAGGTAAGTGTCCCTTCCTGCCAGGTCAAAGCTGTGTTCCCAGTGGACTATTCAGAATGGCTGTCTTTCACTATTGCAAAAGAAAACAAAACCTCCTGGCCTGTTGCTGACCAAGACCAGGTCATGTCAGACAGGTGAGAGGTAACTGAAGCAGACATTTCTGCTGTAAAACAACAGGTAGAATTGAAGTGGCTCTGTGGCCTCTGTAGGTTCTGAGTGTCTAGTTCCAGGCAGCACCATTTACACTACATTCTATGGGCCCTTGAAACTCAACACAACAGCCATCACATCCTAACCGGGGCTGCCATGACATTAACTGTGGGCTGAATGGCACCCCTGTGGTTGGTACTGGGGAGTAGTGTGCCTCCGCTCCATCCCCAGTGTACACCTACACAGTCTTTTCATCTCCTAGACCCCATTTTCTATCATGATAGCAGCCAGGAAGGACACTGCCATTTGGCTAGAAGCCACTGAAAACACAATAATCTGTCTTTTCAGAGAAAGAATTCGCTTACAGAAAAAATTCCAGAAGCAATTTGGAGTGAGGCAGAAATGGGACCAGAAGTCACAGGTAGTGTATCCATATGGAATTCTGCTGGGAATTGGTGGGTTTTTCTTATCCTTAGAGATAGGAATCGTACTATGCAGTTGTGGTCTCTCTTGTACTCTGTTACTGCAGACAGCTTTAGACCATGTGCATCACTCTTACAGAGAAACCTTGTGTCCTTAGTAGGCATGTCCTGTGTTCTCCAGTCCTAGCCAACACTGCTTTTTCCTATCTGGATTTCCCTGATGGTGACATCTTATGTAAATGGAATCATACTTGTGCCCTATATTTACTATAACATTTTAACATCTGTCCCTGTCGGAACGTGTATTAGTACAGTCTTTTCCTTTTTCTTCATATCTGTTAAGGATTGGTTCCAGGAACCCTCAAAGAAACAAAGATTTGTGGGTGCTGACTTTCTCTTGTGTAAAATGGTATAGCATTTGTATGTGTCTTATGTGTGTCTGCTGAACTTTAAATTATCTCTGGATTTATATGGCTTGAAAGGATCGATCTTAATCTTAAGTGATTCTCCTGTCTCAGCTTCCCAGTGGTTAGGACTTACAGCATGCTGAGCACTGGGATATTTTCAGTTCCTCATGACTTCAGATACAGAACCCACGGGTATAAAGCCTGCAGATACGGAAAGCTGACTGTACTTACTCCTTATTTCCAGATAGTTTTTCTTTATGTGGATTGCCACATTTCCTTCAGCATTTACCTTTCCAGTCTTAGGAATAATGCTGCCATCTTTGTGGAAGCTGTGAGAATAGCAGACATGAGCAAAAGTGGAGTTTGGGCTAGGAGGGTAGCCCAGCAGTAAAGTGGCTGCCTTGCATGCTCAAAAACTTGGGTTCAATCCCCAGTGCTGTGGGGTGGAGAAGGGGGAGGGGGGAGTGATGTTAAAATCGTGGAAGTTACACTTAGGTAAGTTTGGTGCTTGTTGTGTCAAAAATACGTAGTTGGTATTCTGAGAGGTCCCATGTTGAGTCCCTGATCCCTTCTCTAAGCTTCTGAGAGTCTTGTCTTAAAAAAAACAGCCAGAAGCCAGGCAGTAGTGACACATCTTTAATCCTAGCACTCGAGAGGCAGAGGCAAGTGGACCTCTGAGTTCGAGGCCAGCCTGGTCCGTGTGAGTTCCAGGACAGCCAGAGTTAAAACAGAGAAACCCTGTGTCGAAAAACCAAAAAAACAGCTAGGACCATAAGGATAGAATTAAAGCTCTTCCTGTGTTGACCCGTCTTTTGTTTATTTGCATAGGATATGAATATCTTTCCCTATGTTTCCTCTGCAGAAACCCCGAGACTCCTCAGTTGAAGTTCGCAGTGACTGGGAGGTGAAAGAGGAGATGGACTTTCCACAGCTGATGAAGATGCGCTACCTGGAAGTGTCAGAGCCTCAAGACATGTGAGTAGCTTCTTCACTGCTACTTACCACACTCAGGCATGTGGACCAGCTGGGGATTGGTGTCTCCTTAAGCCCTAGCAACTCCAAAGCAGATTTGAAACCACTTATACAACTGCATCGACTAGTGGGTATGTCAAGACGCACAAAAAAAAATGCATTGTGTTTACTAAAAGTCCCAGTTTCTTTCCAGTCTTGGTATCTGCGCAGAAGCACAGTAGGTCAGTCAGTCACTAAGCTCTTTGAGCAGAAGAGATCTTCAGGAGGCTCCATTTTGTGCAGCCTCATATATCAGAAGGCAAGGACATTTGAGCTAAGTCAATGGGGAGCCAGAGCTTCAGACCAGAGGTCCACACAACCATGTGCCTCTGTAATGGGCTCAGTTTTCCCCAGTGGAGGTTAGCTGGGTAGGCCATGTTTCTCTGTGTTCTTCAGAGGAACATTGAGAGCTAGGAGGACAGGAAACTGGGCTGGCATTAAAGATTTGTCTCCTTTTCAGAGAGACTAATTCCATCTTCTAGGTGAACTTTCTCTTTGAGACAGGGCCCTCCTATGTAGCTGAGACTTGCTAGGATTACAGGTGTGCACCATTGTGCCCAGTAGATAAGACTTCTGGTTCCATAGCATAAAGGAAAAGTGGAGAGGATCTCTCAATTTTCCCCTCTTCTCAGCGAGTGCTGTGGTGCACTGGAGTACTATGACAAAGCCTTCGACCGCATCACCACGAGGAGTGAGAAGCCTCTGCGGAGCATCAAGCGCATCTTCCACACCGTCACCACCACAGACGACCCTGTCATCCGTAAGGTGTGCACCCTTTGCCCACTTTAGGAATGTTGCTGAGGCCCAGAAAGAATAGGGCGTGGGATATGTATCCACAGGGGGTGATTCAGGATCAACCCATGAATACCAAAACCCATGGGTGCTCCAGTGCCGATGATGTGACTTACCTGTCTATCCTGGCAGTCTTACATGTTTCAGATCCTTCGGGATTGCTCACAACACCTAAGACACTGGATATGACTGCATAAGCAGTTGTTAACACGGTTGTCTGGGGAACCTGACAGAAGGTGTGTGTGTTGACTAGGCACAATCTATTTTTCCCCTGAACGTTTGGTGGACTGACTGGAGTAGACCCCACAGCAGCAGAGCTGACTATATGTGCATAGCCCTTAGATAAGGCTTTTCTGGATCAGACAGAATTTGTTGGAAGTGGAGGCTTATTGGTGGGTAGTCATATGTGTTGAGCAGAAGCATGCTCAGACTCCGGCTCTGCCAGGCTGACTTTCCAGCACTGGAGCCTTCGCTTTCTCACCTGCAAAGGTAGAGGGGTGTGCTGGCCAGGAAACCAATGAGCAGAGCATGGCCCCATACTTCCACCACACCCACCCCAGTGACTGAGCAGCCTTGCCAGTCATTTGCTGCAGCCTTCTCAGGTGACTAGAGGGTGTCTTCCCCTCCCAAGTGACCCCAGCCTCCTCAGTTCACTCTCTTGTCTCTTTCCTTCCTTACAGCTGGCAAAAACGCAGGGCAATGTGTTTGCCACTGATGCCATCCTAGCCACACTGATGAGCTGCACCCGCTCCGTGTACTCCTGGGACATTGTTGTCCAGAGAGTCGGGTCTAAACTCTTCTTTGACAAGAGAGACAACTCTGACTTTGGTAAGCAGCCTGTCTGCAGAGCAGCTCAGAGACCTGTGTATTGTTGGTTCAGAATAATTCTTGGTCCTGAAAATGGGTAGTGTGTCAATCCCTCCCATCATCCTGGAGTTCAAGGGAAAAGACTACTTCAGTGCTTCCATGGGCTTTAGCTCTGAGTCCTCACACACCACTGTGGCTGGGTGTTACTCACTTGGACTTTACTGACTCCTTTTTTCATTTATTTTATTTTATTGCTCCTGAGCGTATATACAACCAAGAAAAATACATATGCGTTTATATTATGACACATGTATATACATACCATTGATGAGTCAGTCACAGAAATGACATCACGAAAACAGAGCAATCTGGTCCTATTTGAATCTCAAGTCTCATTTGTAAAATGCCAACAGACACGTTCTCTTAAGGAATCCAGAAAGAATGAGAAGGAACAGCTTTCTCTCTATGTGACTGATGTTGTTAGGTCATACTTAAGGTTATCTGAAAGCCACCCCCACGCCCTGCATGTGCCACACCCTGGGGGAGCTCTCTGCCAGCAGAAGATGAGCCCCCGTGGTCTAGGTCTCCATCCCCCGTGCTGCTAGGCACGCTGCCGGTGGCTCTGGCTGCATGAGCAGGTGGCCATGCTTGGGCTTTTGCAGACCTTCTGACTGTGAGTGAGACAGCCAACGAGCCCCCTCAAGATGAGGGCAATTCCTTCAACTCACCGCGCAACCTTGCCATGGAGGCCACCTATATCAACCACAACTTCTCCCAGCAGTGCTTGCGAATGGTGAGTGCACAGGAACAGGCGGCACCAACTTGCTGGTCTGGGTCACTGCTACTGAGCCCCTGATTGTACTAGTGTACAGTGGTGTGAGGGTGGCCAGGCATGGCGCCTCCTAGAGCAGAGGATCCAAGCCACTACCAAGTCTGTGTCGGGCTTATTACCTCTCTGTAGAGTACAGTAATAATACTTGTCTCACACAGACCTGCTATGGAAATTCCTTTGGATAAAATGCTTTTTTTTTCCCTCTTGAGAATATGGCATTGAACAAATTGTCCACCTTTTGCTGTGGTGGAGGAAGGATGAAGGGCATTACCGTCCTGTTAGGTTAGCAGTCTGCCTGTGATGAAGGAAGCAGGGAGAGAGGCATGGTGGCTATCACTGAGCACTAGCCAGTGGGTGTGTTGGATTTAGTCCAAGACATAGAGACCTAGCCAGGGTTGTCAAAAGTAGTGCTGGGTCTGCTGGCATGAAATAACACTACTTCTAAAAGCTCTGTCACTTCTGCAGGGGAGAGAAAGATACAATTTCCCCAACCCCAATCCGTTTGTGGAGGATGACATGGATAAGAATGAGATCGCCTCTGTTGCTTACCGGTAAGTCAGCTCCGATGGAAGTGGGCCAGACTAGAGCACAGACCCTGTCCTGTGCTGTCCGGGGTGGTCCATCCACAGCAGCGGATCTTGTAGTGAATGAGTCTTGCTTTCCTTGTAGTTACCGCAGGTGGAAGCTTGGAGATGACATTGACCTTATCGTGCGCTGTGAACATGATGGCGTCATGACTGGAGCCAATGGGGAAGTGTCCTTCATCAACATCAAAACGCTCAACGAGTGGGACTCCAGGGTGAGGCAGCATCACTGTTGTGTATACTGGGGTTGGCCTTTTGAACTGCTTACAGAGCCATCGAGGGTCGGGGATAGCTTGGTTTTCTTCATCCACTTAAGTCCTTGCTGGCAGAGTAGAACAATTTAAGTAAGGTTTCTGCTTCGGGCACCTTCTGTTTTCAAGTACTTCGATCTTTTCGTTCTGGCCACCGGTTGGCTCCTGCTCTCTACACATCTGATCCTGACCTCACCTTGTCTTGGTTGGCAGTTTTCCTGGAAGCCCAGTCACTCTCTGACCTCTCTTTACTCAGCCTCGGTGCCATCTTACAATCCTTTATCGAGCTCCATCACTGCTGACCTCTAAGATGTGCACAAAACGTGCCGGCTCTCACACACACACACTCATTCTCATTCTTTCTGTCTCCCTCTCTCTCTTTCTCTCTCCATTGTCCCACTGGTGCTCCAGAGCAGTCAGGTTGAGCATCATTTTTCCTCCCTGGCTTTGTATATGGCACCCTGGTGGAAGTAAAGGGCAGGGCTGTTGCCTCTGTACCAGAGAGCATACTGGTAAGGACGGCTCTGAGGCCCAGCCAGCCTGTGGTCAGTTTGCCATCACAAGTCTTCTAGACTTCTACTGTAGCATCTCTATTTTTCCTCATGTTTGTACTGTTCTGAAATCACACGTCCCTGCCCCACTCACAAGTGAGGCTTACCCCTTGGGGTAAGTCCCCCATGCAGCTCACTTTATACTTTACACTTCAGTGTACTTTCACCTCACAGGGACATGAAAAGAAACTTCATGGCTTACAGCAGCACCTACCTGGAGTTTGGTGGGAGACCTCCAGCATGTGGTTTATTCTCTGTTGAGGTGTCACTGGTGACCATATCCACGTCCCTGGCACTGACCGTATGTTCCAGAAGAAAGTTTGCTGGAAGCTCATAACTGGGTGTTGCAGAGTTCGGGTCCTTGCAGTGGTGCAGCTGCCAACTCGATAGCTCTCAGATACTCCTTCCCCCATAGTCCTCATCCCTGTCCCCACTGATACTTTTCAGCTCCTACTCACTGCAGCCCAGGAACCCAAGCAGCTCCCATGCCACTCTGGTGCCTTTCGTTACCTTCTTATTCCATTTGGGAGTCTGCTAAGATACTCCGTCATTTGGCGTCTGACTTCTGTCTGCTCTGTGCAGTTTGTCTCTGCCTGCGATTGTTCCCAGGATGGTGGCGGGGCTCTTCAGTGTTACAGCACTCTCTAAAGGCTACAGCACTTTTTCGGGTTTTAAGGGAAACACGGAATCTGTCAGATACTATTCTTGGAGTGGACCAAGAAAGTTTGGTGGGGACCTCGCCACCCTATGACCTTGGACTGCCCCACTGCCCACATCTGGAAGCCTGTGCATGTGAAGCATCAGGTGCCGGGCTCCTGCCCTCGGCCCCACCTGAGGCAGGCCCACCTCCCCTCAGATCCGACCTTCGTTCTCTGCATGTTCTCTGTGGCACAGTGTGAAGCCCCTTCTCACCACACAGCGCCCTTGCCACTGAGTTTTAACATGCCCACCGTCACCATCTGGTTGAGTGGCTGTTATGCAAAGATGGCTGTGTCTTTGTCTCTTGGGTGAGAATCAGTCTCCCTTTGACTCGAGCATACTCTTCACTTCATAGAGTTCCCTATCTTCCAGAGGAGGCCTAGGGTCTGTGTGGGCGGTACTGACCTCACTCGGTAACCAGGTTTCCTTCTGCAGCATTGTAATGGCGTTGACTGGCGTCAGAAGTTGGACTCTCAGCGTGGGGCTGTCATCGCCACTGAGCTGAAGAACAACAGCTACAAGTTAGCCCGGTGGACCTGCTGTGCTCTGCTGGCTGGATCTGAGTACTTGAAGCTCGGGTGAGACTCCTGTGCGGGGATGGGGCTAGCCTGGGGTGAAGGCTGCTTGCCCCCCTTTGCTTTGGGAAAAGCAGCAGACCAGGCATTCATTACCACGGATGACACTGGACCCCAAGTATTGCCATCTCTGTACTGCCCTGTGTGATCACCCATCTTCCTCACAGGTACGTGTCCCGGTACCACGTAAAGGACTCCTCACGACATGTCATCCTGGGCACCCAGCAGTTTAAGCCCAATGAGTTTGCCAGCCAGATCAACCTGAGCGTGGAGAACGCCTGGGGCATTCTGCGCTGTGTCATTGACATCTGCATGAAGCTGGAGGAGGGCAAGTACCTCATCCTCAAGGATCCCAACAAGCAGGTCATCCGAGTCTACAGCCTGCCCGATGGCACCTTCAGCTCTGAGGAGGATGAAGAGGATGAGGAAGAAGAGGAGGAGGAGGAGGAAGGTGGGCAGCGGGCCTCCAAAGCGTGGGGTGGCCTGTGGCTTGAGAGGGAGCCAGGCTAGCGCTATGGTCACCTTCACCTTGGCAGCACATTAGCTCTCCCCGGCACTTCGTGTGGGTGGCACTCCAGATCACCAAAGGGGACTGAGGAGGGCATCTAGGGAAGGCCCTGGCCAGCTGCTAAGAGGAAGCAAGACCACATGGGTCATGCACCACCTGAAAGTGCCTCGCCAGCTGCTGGCTGCAGAAAGTTGCTCAGCCCTAAAGGGGTCAGGAGGGCTCAGCGAAGAGTTGGCCTTCAGCACTCAGGTTCCTCAGAGGTCCAGAGGGAGAGGTCCAGAGAGAAAGGGTACATCACGTCACGTGGTGAAACTCAATTCTCTTAATGGTTTTTCTTTCAGAGGAAGAAACTTAAGTGGGCCTGGTGCCGACGTGTGTTCCACCCAGCCGAGAAGGCCTCTTGCGCTTGGGCAGCATGTGTGTGGCTCCTGTGGCAGATAGAATAAAGTTTAAGTCCTTTTGGTTTCTTTCCTTCGTCCTGTGCTCCCATTGTGATCTGCAGCCCTTCCTTTTCCCAGCAGCCCCTGGGATAGGGATGCCAGAGCCAGCAGTTTCTGTAGCCTCTGACTGCTATTCAGTGGTTCCATCACTGCTGGAGCTCTGTGAGAACTGCACTTCCTGTGGAAAGTGAAGGCCTCCAAAGTTTTGGTTGAGATCCCCATGCTCATTTCATGCAGTTTGAGGTACCTTACGGAGGGAGAGCCCCACAAGACCCATAGTCCCCCCCAGCATGACCCAGCTGGTGCTTCACGGCTTACAGTCTCCAAGAGCAGTGTGGTAGAGATGGCCCTTCCTGAGGAAGACAGCTCAGAAAAGTCCACTGGGTGGTAATTCTAATGGTTTACAAGGTTGGCTTGGCTGGAGAAAGACTCAGCCGGTCTGCACAAAGCGGTGTGTCACATAAGAACTGTGATAAAAGGCTGTGTGGTCTTCCCTGTGTGAGTACTCTTACTGACTGGGTAATTGCCCATGCTTTCCATAAATGCCTCACCTGCCCCTCCTGAAGTGGAATGTAGGTGGAACAGAGCTATGTAGATAAGGGAACGGGGTTGGGGTTGGTATTGCCTTCCTCGAGACGCAGGTCCTGGCAATATAATTGAACACTAGAAGCCAGCAAAGCATGCTGGGCTTTTTATCAGGGGTTTTGAGAAAGGGAGCAGAGAACGTGGACCTTCTCAGAGTCTCACGGTAGCCTAGGAAAGTCTCAGCAGCTGTGGCTCTGAGATTTTAGTGTGCAAAGAACATAAAGAGGTGTGCTGACTATCTTGGTCTCTGGGAATGGACCTGAATCCAGATCTCTTAGAGAACACGTGGTCCAATCCACCAGCAAGATGTTTCCTATGGGTTCATCAGAGGCTCCTGTGGCTCTGCTGTGGGCTATAGGTGAACAGTTGGGGGCCCTCTGCAGCACCTCAGCCTGGCTTGGGGCTTCTTGACCAGCATTCCATTTCCCATCACCAGACCAACTATTTCAGGTTCTAGTTCCCTCCAATGCCCACCATCCTCTCCACAGCAACTATGAAATTACATGCCCTGATTTATTTTTGGCGAGGTGCCTTATACAGCCAGGATAGCTCCAGACTAAGCCATCTATGGGCTGAGGTCTCTATGGTGACTACAAAAGGTTTGGGTCTGCCCCCAGGGAGCTTTCTTGCTTTGGTGCAGGCTGTAAAGGAAACAGCTGCGTTCCTGTGTGTCCCTTCACCAGGACAGTCATAAAGGTGTAAATTTCTACGGACAGAAGCACTGCTACCTTTTAATGGGCAACGGCTCCACTCATGCAAAGCTGGAAAGCAGAAAAGTCCTTTCCCAGTTCTTTTCCCTGAGAACCCTCGGCTTCTAGTCACTGGCGTTTCTATCTGTGAAGGTCGCTGTCCTTCCCTCCTACAGGCACACAGTAGTCTAACCAGTAAGTAACTCACCCCAGGGAGGCCAACCTGGGTATTCAAATCCTCTTCCTCCCATTCTCCTAGCCTGCACTGGGCTTCGACTTGAGGCTTTGGTTCTGGGGATTTGGAGTAAAGCTGTCACACTCGCGGCAATCCTCCTGCCTCAGTTTCCCGATCGTTGGGCTTAAAAGAGTGTGTCACCATGCTGTCTCTTAGCTGTAGTCTTACGCACACGTTTATCACTTCTAAACGTGCATTTGATGAGCCAGTTACAAGGTGCTGGGAACCGCTTCCCTTGGCCGCTCCTCCCGCACCCGGACCATCAAGTCTCCGCGGCAAACAATTGGTTCATGTGTCATGAAAACTGACCAATTAGTCTTCGACCACAATAACAACGGGATGTGGGTGCCAAGATTTTTCGACAAAAATCTCTGATCTCTGACACGTGGATTAGTACAGATCAAAAGCATCGGCCCGGCGTCCCACCACAGACCTGCTGTTCCCCTGGGCGCCTCTACCCGCTGGAGCAGCGCTCACAGCACGTGCGCACCACTCCCGCCCCGGATACTCCACCGGTCCCGGCGTGCTGCGCGTGGCTCACGTGACCCCGCCCCTTGCCATTGGCCCGGAGTGGGGAGGGGCGTGGCGGCCATGGCGCTAGCCAGCCGGAGCCTCCCTCCCCTGCAGCCTGCGGTGGGAGCATCCTTGGGCTACAGGCAGCGGCAGTGCTCGTCGGGAGCGCGGCCTGGGCACCGCGCACGCGCCAGAAGCAGGGCGGGATAGCGGAGGCTGAGGCAGGTGTGCCCGGGCATCCTCACGTGATTGGGGGGGCTGCGGCGGGGCCTTAGAGGCCACACCTCCTTAAGGTTTACTCCAGAAGACGGAGGTATTGCACGGGTAGACGGACCCGTGCATTAGAGGGGTCCTACCTGCTGAAACCCCCCCAAAAAATGTAGGGCACATCTCCCCTGGGATGGAAGTTACCATGACAATAAGGGAGTCTGGCGCTATGGAAAAGAAGACTATGGAGATGAGCTGTGGGGGTTCAGGATTCCTTGCGTTCTTGATCCCACCTTGAGGGGATGGCGACGGGACAGGTGAGCTCCTAGGTCCCGGGGCTCAATCCTGGCCCCGCTTCAGTTCCCTGGGAGGCTCAGGCGCGCGCGAGGTTTCTCGTTGCTCGGGGAATCCGGTAGCTGGCTGTCACCGACTGCCAGCAGCGAGGTGCGAGGCCTCCCCTCTGCTGTGCCGCAGGATGGGTCCCTCGGCGCTGCTGCTGGCCCTAGCCCTGCACCTGGCGGTGTGCTCCCGTCCACACCGGGACTACTGCGTGCTGGGCGCCGGTCCCGCGGGCCTGCAGATGGCCGCCTTCCTGCAGAGGGCCGGCAGGGACTACGAGGTGTTCGAACGCGAGTCCGCGCCTGGCAGCTTCTTCAAGCGCTACCCACGCCACCGCAAGCTCATCAGCATCAACAAGCGGCACACAGGCAAGAACAACGCCGAGTTCAACCTCCGCCACGACTGGAACTCTCTGCTCAGCGACGACCCTCACCTGCTATTCAGACACTACTCACAGGCTTTCTTCCCCGACGCCAGCGACATGGTGCACTACCTAGGTGACTTCGCACAGCGTCTGGGGCTCCGCGTGCTATACAACACAAACATCACCCACGTGACTCTGGACAAGGACCCACAAGCCTGGAACGGCCACTACTTCATCCTGACTGACCAGAAGGGCCAGACTTACCAGTGCAGGTAAGGAGCCTATAGCTGGAGTTAGGTCTCCTCTGAAATCAGGACAGTGCCGGATTGGCCTCGAGATCGGGAAGAATGGGAGAAAGGGGCACCAGTGACACCCCTTGCTCCCACTGGTGCTCAGTGCCAAGGTTTGGTACAGCCAGCACGTTTTAAGATGTGTCCTTACAAAGCTGTGGCTGAGTATGGTTTGGAAAATTCTAGCAATTTATTCCCTAGGATTTACCAGGCTAACTTACCTTCATTATGAACCTCTCCATGTAAGCTTGTACCCACAAACCAGTGCAGGCATGTCCAGCCTTCTGAGACTGCAACACTACATTGTCATCTACAGGATTCAAGCTCAAAACCCATGCGGTCACGTTATAAAATACACATACACAAATCTCGTAAGTTTGCCAGGTGTGCTGGGCCACATCTAAAGCTGTCATGAACCAAGCGTGGACCAGAGACCATGGGGATGGTCTGATAGTTTCCTAAAATGAGTGTCCCCAAAGCCCATGCTGAGAAAGACAGGGTTGACTGTCCAGGCAGCCTTAGACACTGGCCAGTGGGATTTCAGAACAGAACCAGGGGCCCAAGCATGACTTCCAGACACCAATGTTAACTTGCTTCGGCTTGGGAGATATTGTGTGGCACCTCAAACTTGTTCAGTCCTCACAAGGAACCCAGAGATGTTCCCTCGTACCCATTTAGCAGGTGCAGACCTGAAGCTCAATGACCTTGACTACCAGGCTGTGTCACACCACTAACGTGGCAGGACTACATTTGGGCTGGGATTTTGCTAACACCTAAGCCTGTGTTCTTTCTGTTGCTCCAGGCTCTCTTCCTGACTGTCAGCTTCCCTCCTGCCTCCAGACAAGTGTATAACCAATGTTCATCTGTTTCTGCAGCCAGAGGAAGGGGGTTGTTCTCACTGGGACTCTTGGATTTTTGGTAGCTTCGCTGGAATAGAAGGGAGTGAGGAACGGAGAGGTCAAGGGTCAGAAAACAAGGTCCTAGTTGCTGTATGTGTCCCTTCCACAGATGAGTTCCACATGGAAACTACCCTGTGGTCAAACTGTCCTAAAGCCAGCAAAATCCAGATAACCAGCTGCCACCACTCCGCTGTAATCCCCACCAGCGTAAAGAGCAGAGCTGGGCGTGATGGCATATGTGCCTTGGAGACTGAGACAGGAGGATTGCCAGATCCAAGGCTAGCCCTGGCTACATATCAAGCCCACATCTCAACAGCAGGACTTTGGAATCAGGCCCATCTGTACTCAGATTGTGGCTCTTCTGCTTTGAAGAGTTCTGATGCCCTGACACACAAGGCCCCACGTCTCCTCGCCTACCTGTGAAACAGGCCACTGAACACCAGCTCACATACCACTGAGAAGTGGAAGAGATTGAGGATAGATAAGATGAGAGATACACACACTGGCACAGGCCCCGGGACAGAAGATACGTGTGTGCCCAGCCTGCAAATCAGGAGAAAAAGCTGAACGCCAGGCTAGGGTGCATCCCCTGGGGGATGACCTCATTGCTGCGTTACTAGGGGAAAATGTTTTTGGTTTATCATAACATCAATGAGCAAACTTAATCCCCGGCTATGTATCCTTCCAGTAAAGCAGGAAGGACTGTGGCTAGCTTGGAGAGAGGCACACTGGGGTGGGTGTGTAAATGGAGGAGGGAGTAAATGGGTAGACATGGGAGTGGATGTGTCTTTGAGGAGCCTAGAATCCGGATGAGGCAGGAGATCCACACTGAGTGGCTGTACTGCTGAAGAACTGAGTTGTCTTTCTTTGTCCCCCACCTGCAGCGTCCTGCTTGTAGCCACTGGTTTGTCAGTTCCTAAACTGGTTGACTTCCCTGGCTCCGAACACGCGGAGGGTTATGAGTCCGTGTCCGTGGACCCCCAAGACTTCGTGGGTCAGAATGTGCTGATCCTGGGCCGTGGGAATTCAGCCTTCGAGACAGCAGACAACATCTTGGGTGTCACAAACTTTGTCCACATGCTGAGCCGTTCCCGGGTTCGGCTCTCCTGGGCCACCCACTATGTTGGCGATGTCAGGTATGGTACATCTCTGTTTGTATATTCTGTACTGTAAATTCTGTATCGGTCTGTTTCTTGATACTATAAGAAAATGCCTGAGGCTGAGTTCATGATTTCAGAGGCTAAGTCCAGCAGCATATTGCTCTCTCTAGCAAGGGCTCACCGGCACCCCACAGCAGACAGTATCACAACAGCGGGCACATTTGCCAGAGGAAAAGGTTGCAGAGCAAGATGGGGAGCCAGAACAAGGGGGATATCAGACTCCTTTCTTCTATTGCTCCGTCTACCTGGAACTAACAGACAGACTCAACAGAACTGCCTTAATCTCTTCTGAGGGCATTACCCAGTGATCTGACAGTAGGCTCCACCTCTTAAGAATCTACCAATAGGGCCTGAGAATGTAGCTCAACTCACATGTACTAAAGCCCTGGTTCAATGCCCAACTCCACGTAAGCAAGGCATTGTTGACGCACACCTATATATAATCTCAGCACTCAGGAGGTGGGGGCTGGAGGACCAGAGTTCAAGACCATCCTTGGCTCCTTTATAAATTTGAGGCTAACCTGGGCTACATACATCTTTATCAAAAAAAGCAAAACAGGAGGAGAAAAGAAAGAACCACTTCCTAGTGTTACTTCTATGGGGATTAAGCTTCCCTTGGTTTCGAACCCTAGAAAGCCCCAATCGTGGGAGCTCCCCTGTCCTCAGCTGCACTAGACAGCCCTCCTGAGTCCTCTGTCCTCTCTTGCCTGCTCTTGGGGCTCCAGAGCCATCAACAATGGCCTGCTGGACACCTACCAGCTGAAGTCACTAGATGGACTCCTGGAGTCGGACCTGGAGTATCTGGCCCTCGTGAAGGACAACAAGGGCAAGTTCCACATCACCCTCAAGTTCTTCCTGGAGGACCGCAG
Source organism: Cricetomys ansorgei (assembly GCA_026225945.1). Lineage (NCBI taxonomy): Eukaryota > Metazoa > Chordata > Mammalia > Rodentia > Nesomyidae > Cricetomys > Cricetomys ansorgei. The sequence goes on along the minus strand of JAMJFZ010000199.1, from coordinate 72,653,411 downwards.
CAACCAGAGTGCAGACACCATCCCCCTCCCGCAGGATGACAATGACAACTTTGCCATGCGGGTGGCCTATGACCGTGTCATCCGATGCCTGGGCTGGCAGTTCGACTTCTCCATTTTCAACCAGTGAGTCCAAGTGGGGTGGAGGTGGGGACGCAGTAGGCTTGCAGAGAACACTGCAAGAATGGGGGAGGATGCCAAGGGCCATGTCCCCAGAAGCTCTTGTTCCTAACAACCCTCCCCATTGGCAGGTCCCTCAGACTCTCCTCAGGGACTGAGTTCAGCAAGAAGTACCCACTGATCAGAGCCAGCTATGAGTCCAAAGGAAGCCGGGGTCTCTTTATCCTTGGGACCGCCAGCCACTCAGTGGACTACCGGAAATCCGCTGGTGGCTTCATCCATGGATTCCGATACACAGGTGAGCCTGGCTGGAGGACCACTGTCCCAGGGCTTCTGACTTCCAAAAGCGTGAAAAGGATGTTTTTATGGTCTGGGGATACGTCTAGAAAAACCATAACAGATACTTCTAATTGTGGCCTGTGACACGCTCAACCTCATGCAGATCGGAGTATGTTCACAGGGTTAAGTGGTCTCAGAGGTGCCATTCACAGGGCTAAAGAAGCCCGAATCCTGGCATGTGTTCTCATGTTGCAACTCATGCGCCCTGGGTTTGGGAACACCTCAGTGAAAGTCCCAATTGGTTATGTCAGTTCTTTTGTGAAATTCTCAGTACTAAAAATGTCACTCTTCTACTATCTTGATAATGTTTGTGTATAGCATTTAAAAAAAAATAGTCTTAAAAAGTAGTCTGGGGGGGGCTGGAGAGATGGCTCCGCGGTTAAGAGCACTGGTTAAGCTGCTCTTCCATAGGACCCAGGTTCAATTCCCAGCACCCTGGGAATGGCAGCTCACAGCTGTCTGGAACTCCAGTTCCAGGGGATCTGACACCCTCACACAGACACACATGCAGGCAAAACACCAATGCATATAATAAATAAATAAATATTTTTTTAAAGAAAGTAATTTGAGGACATAGCTCAGTGGCTGAGCGCTCATCTCATGTGCCCAAGGCCCTGGGTTCAAGTCTCAATACGATGATGATGATGATGATGATGATGATTTGATCTATTGCATGAGGTAATCCCCAGGCAGAAACTGATGCTGTGTGATGTGCAGGATGAATGGGAAATGAGAACTGAAGGAGAGGCTCTGAGCAATTGTCTCATGTCGAGTATATTCTAGAGTCTGAGCCAGTGCACTCCTGCAGTGCCACCTGCACCCTGTGTGGTGTCTACAAAGCCTTCGTTTTTCTTTTATGTCTTCTTTTTTATTATAATTAGCGTGTGTGTGTGTGTGTGTGTGTGTGTGTGTGTATGCGCGCACGCGCGTACGTGTACACGGGTGCATGTATACAGGGCATATAACACGGCATGCACGTGGAGGTCAGAAGACAACTTGCGAGAGTCTGTTTGCTTCTTCCACCGTGGGTTCTGGGTTCAAACTCCATTCTCCAGCGTGAGCTTTTCACCCACTGGGCCATCTGGCCGGCACGGCCTTTTTTTTTTTTTACTCCTAAGGAAACATCTGGAGGTCAGAAAGATCTGCTTGATTTGGTTTCTGGTTTCCTAGAGAAAGGCTTCTCCTGCCCTTTTCTCCCCTCCATGGAGGAAGCAGAGGACCCCGAAGCAGCTGAATGTGCTGTTCAGCCGTTACCCACTTTTTTTTCGGGGTCAGATGCTATCAGCTTGGTATGGACTTTGCTTGCAATGTCTGCTTTGCATTCCGTAGGTGGAGGATCAAGCCTTACGGTCCTTATCAGGAGTCCAGTAGAGAACTTTCACTCAGGGGCCTTGCTGTTGGTGCTCTGGGTATACTGAGTCACCAGTCTAGTGTCCACAGCGCTGACCAGGGAGAGAAAGATGACCCGTGAGAAATAACTATGGGAAAGCGTTTGTGTCAGGATCAAGGTGACAGCCCAGGCTTGCCTCAAACTCCCAATCCTCCTGCCTCAGCCTTCCTGGTTCTGAGGTTACAGATGTGCACTGCCACATTTTTTCAGGCTGAGATGCCATCTGTGGGTTTGTGTTTTGTGTTCTTTGTGGGAAGACAATCAAGCAAATGGACGTAGAGATCACCGGAGAGCCCGCTGCCAAGGTATTCATGCAGAGAGTTGTGTGTGTTTGTTGCAGAAATGTTGAAAAACACGAAATAGCATAAAAAGGGACTCTCTGTAATCACTTATTGGAGGCGCCCGTGCGTCGAAGTCAGAGGGCAGCCTATGGGAGTCAGATTCCTCCTTCCACCACGTGGGGCCTGGGGATCGAACTCAGGTCATCAGGCTCGGCGGCAAGGTGTCCTCACCTGCGGAGACATCTCCCAGCCCAGTGGGTTTCTTTGTCACATAAAAAGTAAGAGGTAGTAGCAAACTCAGCATGGACTTAGAGGTCCTCGTGCCCTTCGGCGCGGGGAGACCCGTGCCCCCGCCTCCAGGTTAGGGTGGGCAGTGCTGGGTGACTCAGATGCCTCTGCTGACTGATGCTTGAGAATGACAGTCCCTGGCTCTCCTGGCAGGTGGCAGTGGGAAACACCTCAGCCTACCTGAGCAACCCTAGAGATCAGCTGTCAGCCTCGTTGTCTAAACCTGGAAGCAGAAAGGTGTTCGTTCTTGGGGGTCCTACTTGCAGCCTCACGTCTTCTCAGGCAGTAGCCCCTGGAGTGGGTGCCATATTGCCTGGCTACTGCTACATGGGCCACTTAAGTTGCCATCCTGACCCTAAGGGCCCTGAGTCCACACCCTCACGTTTCTGTTTAGTTTGATGGCTCGCGTCACCTCAGGCCTGGGTTTTACACTTCCGTCACCCTCTCCAGCTGGCAGAGAAAGCTACAAGTCCAAGGCCAGCCTGGGCAACCTAGACCCTGTCTCAAAGTGAAAAGGGGATCAGAATGTAGCTTGTCTAGCATGTAGAAGGCTACAGGGTCCTTCCACAGAACCAAAAACAACAGGGAAAATCTCTCCATTCTCTGAGTCTTGTTCTTGGATGATTTATCTTCCATTGCCTGGAAAGTCCCGTACCTCAGCATGCTGTCACCTGCTCTATACACGTCCTGCTTTCTCCAGGTGCCAGACTGGTTCTCCATCCCAGGCACCTCCCAGGCTCCTCTAGCTTCCGCTCCTAAACCCTGCAAACTCAGCTTGGGCTCTGTCTCCTCCAGGGAGCCAGAGGTCTAGAACAGAGGCCCACCATGGTTCCTTTCTTATGAACACCCGGTTTGCTGACCAGCCCCATTGCATTGGGGTGTTTTATTAGCTTTGGACGAACAAGCATCTGTGTTGGGCCATTCCACAACTGGGTAGAACGGTCCCAGGTGTAAAGAAAATCACCTCGCTACTGGCTTGGGCAGCAGTTGCTTCCTACAAAAGATCTCAGAGCAAAACAGGGACAGGTAGATTGGGGCTGAAAAAGAGAGAAGCAAGCAGCGTGTCCGTGGGGATTTAGATAAAAATGGCCTCCAAAGGGGAAGGAATGCTCTGTGTCTGGGTTGGATGTGTAAAGGATGGTTGGCAGGGAAACTTCTATACACAGATGGCCTGAAGCAAGGGTAGAATGGAGCAGGGTCCCTAGTTATATGTGACTGCGAAGGAAGAATACCTGCCACCTGGCCTTTCACAGCCGCTCTCAGGGCCACCGTTCCCCTGGCCTGAGCCTCCCTCCAGGGAGTCAAGATAAAATCTTGGCCCTCCCTCCCTCTGCCCATTTCAGTGCGTGCTGTCCACCGGCTCCTGGAGCGTCGGCACCATGGCATCCCCTGGCCGTCCACAGAGCACCCCATCACACAGCTGACCAGCTCCATCATTCGGCGTGTGAACGAGGCTTCTGGGCTCTACCAGATGTTCAGTGTGCTGGCTGACATCATCCTGTTGAAGGAGTGAGTAGCCCTTCCCACCCCCATCTCCCTCCACCCCTCTTTATCCATATACCCTGCCCCTCACTTCTGTTACTGTTCTGTGTGCTGAGCAGCCTGGTTGTTACTTGTGCAACTCCGCAGAGGCTAAATCTATCCTGGCTGGGAAATGAGTGAGGTAAATAACCACATGGCCTGCAAGACAGCCTCGGAGTGAACCTCCGGTTATGGGTCTCTTACAGTGTGGCTTTGGAACGTTAGTTAAGCTCTGCGCTTTCCTGGTCAGCTGCAAAAAGAGCTCAATAGCCTTGCAGCATTGAAGGGTGAAGATAAGAGTCCCCTCAGGCAAGGACCAGGTTGGCCCTTTTAGATCAAGTGATTACTGGCAAATCACAGGACTTACAGAGCCTGAGGACACAGTGCAGGGCATGTGAGCAGAGGGCAAAGGGAAGACTTACAGAAGACAGGCTGGTGAGATGGAGGAAGACCCCCCTAAGTCAGAGGACACCCCTGATCCAAAGCCCTGCCCATTCACTGCCAAGTTCAGGGACACAGGGAGTCCAGGAGCTCAGGATACCACCTTGCTTCATTCTCAGCACCTCTTTCGTGAGTGCCAGACCTGTCTAGATCAGGCTGCTCTTGCCAGGACCCAGTGCTCAGTCAGTGTTCCCAGGCCCATCACCCACACTGGCCCAACAACCTCCCGCCACAGTCGGTCCGCTCTCGGTGCAGCCACCAGCATCCTTTTAAAAGGAGAGTCACGCTGCTGTCCCTGCTCCAACTCCCCAGAGGCCAGCAGCTCCCCTTCTCCATCCACTTACACCCACATTCACCCCACACCTCCTGCACCCCATGTTACTCTAGTCTCCACCTGAGGTGACCAGCCTCTCTCATCCTGGAACGCCCTTGCCCCAGCTACGCTGTCAGGTTACACAGAGCTTTCCGGAACCTGTCCCAGGTATGCCAGAGGCACAGGTGACACAGTGGTATTATAGGATGGGAGATTTCCGGTCAGTCCACACCACCGCACCTGAGGCGAGCTGGATGTACCCACCCACACCAGGTGAACCTGCACCCCTCCCTAGTCCTGAGCGCCGCCCCCCCCCAAACCATCTCACCCACAGGAACGCTACAGCATTTGAGTACCTGGAGGAGTTCCCCATGCAGATGCTGGCCCAGCTGGAGACCCTCACAGGGAGGACAGCGCGCCATGGGCTCTTTGTCATCAACATGGAATACGGCAGGAACTTCTCTGGGCCCGAGAAGGACGTCTTCTATTATGACCGGTCTGTGGCGCACATAGAAGAGGCCTGGCGGTCTAACTTCCTCCATCCTGTCATCTACTACTACAGACACCTCCCCACTGGTGAGCTGGTCCCCACTCTCCCTGAGCTCAGCCCCTGCAGAGGGGGCTCTCCTTGGACCACCTCTGTCTGCACAGCAGTCATCACAAGACTGACAGAGGATGCCCCAGGGGCCTGCATAAGGCACGCATGATCTCTGGGCACCATGTAGTGAAAGGGGTGCTGTCATGTGGTGTCTCAAGGCGGGAGAGGTGCTGCAGTTGAGTGTTAAGAAGAATGGATGATGGCAGGTAAGAGAAGACTCTGGTAGGTAGAGCACTTGCCATGGAAGCCTGGAGACCTGAGTTCGATCCCTGGAACCCACATAAAGGTGGAAGAAGAAAACCGACTCCACAAAATTGTCCCCCGACCTCCACACAGGCTCTGCGGCACGTGTGACCACACAAACAGTAACAACAGCAACAATCGTAATAAGCCAGACAAGGTCTAAGCAGATCAACACAGTATACAGTGCCAGGCCAGATTCCCAGTGTTGACCTCACAGCTGTGTGCTCTTGGCCGTTTTTCTTAACCTCTCTGAGCCTCGCTTCCTGGTCTACAAAATGGGATGCCAGCCATCCCTTCATACAGGATGGCAGGAGGTATGCGAGATTGTGAGAGGGCAGAGCCTGGGTAACACGCCTTTCGGTTCAGAGCTTGAAGGGCCTCAGGCTAAAGAGGGTGCTTCCAGACAAAGTGCCTGTCACCCTAGTGCTGGGGAGGCTGGGGTGGCGGGGTGCCAGGAGCACAGGGCTAGCCTAGGCTACACAGTGAGCTCCCGCCTCAGAAAAGAGTGTGAAGAGGTACCCCTCTGTAATCCCAGCATTTGGGAAATAGAGGTAGGAGGTCAGCCTGGGCTACTTGAGACCCTGGCTCAACAAAAGAAATAGAGGTGGCCCAGCTGGGGATTGTTCCCCGTGGCAGAGGCAAACTTCAACAGGCAGAAGGTGGAGTGTGGGAGTGCAGATCTGTAGCCAACAGCCCAAACATGGCCAACTAGGACTGCTCACCTCCTAGAATCCAGTTTCCAGGGATGGTCAGGTGTTGGTCCAGTGGCCCGTGGGCTGGGCCCTAGGAGGGCAGAGTCCACAGTAGCGGGAAGTTAGCCTAGAGGAGCTCCATGTACTTGCTGGTTCCCCGGGCTGCACTCAGAAACCACAGGCAGCAGGTCTGGTTCCTCTTCCTCCAGCTACATGAAAGTGGCTGGTGGCCAAGCCAACCACAGCCTGGTGGAAGCACCCCGAGAAGTCCAGCATGAGAGCAGGGTGGGGGGCAGTATGAAGGGCCTGACCTGATCCCTCCCTTCTCCCACAGAGCAAGACATGCGGTTCCGGCCTGCACGGTGGCCCCTGCCACGACCCACAGCCATCCACCACATCGTGGAGGACTTCCTGACTGACTGGACAGCGCCGGTTGGGCACATCCTCCCGCTGAGGCGCTTTCTGGAAAACTGTCTGGACACGGATCTGCGAAGCTTCTATGCAGGTGACCAGGTTCCCCAGAGAGCAGAGGGTGGGGCGCAAACCTTCGTGTTAGAGTGCTGCGTGCATGAGTCTGAGCCCTTGACCAGGGAAAGGGAAGGGGAGGAAGGGCAGGAAGAAGGCAGGAGAAGACGCGGTGAAGAGCTAGAGACTACCAAAACGGAATGTACCATTTTGAAAAAGATGCAGATAAAACGAATGGAAATAAAATTTGCTTGGAATGAGAGGCTCGACATAAGGAGTTGGTGGTGCATTAGACAGAGATGACGAGAGGACTGGTGGATTGGAAGGCAGATCTGACAGCTGAATGTAAAGAAGGACCCAGGGCAAGAACTCAAATGATCTAGAGGAGAAAGTGATAGAAACAAGCTGCTATTCTTGCACTTTTAAACCCCTGGATGTTCTGAAGCCATTGCTTCTTCTATTATTGAGAGAACACGTCAGACACTTGTCGCATGTCCAACACTATTCATACCAAGTCAAATTAGAGACAGACTCTAGCCTAGTCAAAGAGCGAGCATCCTGCTTTATCCTGAGTCTGCTTTGAAATGATGGTTTAGGAGCTGACTTGCTACTGAGTGACATCCTGGCCCTGATTATCTAAGTATCTTCCAGTCTTGGTTAACCCATAGAGCCAGAGGTGAGCACCTTTGCAGTTTTAGCAGCCTGTGAGCAGCCAACCTTGATCACATGCTAACCCTAAAATGCCTAGAAAAGAGAGCCCTCAGCTCCAAACCGCCGCCCATGCCCCAAGGTTCCAGAGTCTACGAAAGGCCAGTGGGATATTCCCACCCCAAGTCATGAGTCCCACTTATGTATCCTCCCAGCCTTTGTCACTGCCCTGAGCTGGGATGAATACTTAGAGAAGAAGGCCAGCTGCCATTTAGCCATCGGACAGCTGCTAGCTGTGACCTCAGCCTCTGCTGGAAGTCGATAACCCTGGGTCCTGCAGAGGGTAACGTCATGAGGTTATGCTGGCTAAATGGCCACCTGGCCGCCCTTGCATCTGTTCTCTTCCCTGCCAAAGCCTCTGTCCTGGAGTCAGAGATGAAACAAGAAAGATATCATGGAGCCCTTCTCAGCCCACTCTCCATGTGACCCTCGCAGCATCTTTCTTTGTATTTTCCTCTCTTTGTACAAGAGTTTCCTCCCAAAGATGCAGAAGGACTCTGTCGAGGCTCTAATGCTCTACCTTCCCATCCTGCCTCTAAGTCCTCGCAAGACTGAGCTGGTGTCTGCTTCATCACTTGTTTCTCGGTAAAGACATACAAGGGTTGCTGTTTCCCATCCACACCGTGGAGGATATGATCCAAGACACCCTGAATGCCAAATCTCATACTTACAGCCAGTGGCTTGGGGTCACTCACTTCTGGGGATCCCATGCTGAAATCTCACTGTAGACTTGCTAATTGCTGACCACAATGCTTTGATGTCAGAATATGAATGTGTGTGTGTGTGTGTGCGCGCGCGCACATGCGCGCACGCACTTTTGCGTGTGTGTTTCTCCACAAATGTAATGACTGTTTTACATGGTGTTCATTGTTGCCATGTGGATTTCTTTTTCTCTCTCATGAGCTCCCAGATGGAAGATGCATTTTACCATAGCATTTAGCAACTGCTATTCCAAATACAACTATCACCTTTTCGCTTAAAGGAAATACTTTATGGCTTCCCTTTGGCAGATCCAAATTGCTGCATCTCTGCTCTTAAGCTGTGAAGCCATTATTAAACAAGGTAAAATAAGTTGTCCTAGTTTCCTTTCCACGGCTGTGATGAGACTCCATGACCAAAAGTAACCTGGGGAGGGAAGGGTTTATTTTGCTTACACTTCCAGATCAGTTCATCATGAATGGAAGGCAGGAACCTGGAGGCAGGAACTGAAACAGAGGCCGTGAAGGAACACCCTTTCTGGTTTGTTCCCCATGGCTTGCTCAGCCTGCTTTCTTATGCAACCCAGCGCCACTGCCCAGGAATACACCACCCTCAGTGAGCTGGGCCCTCCCACACCAGTCTCTAATCAAGAAAAGGCCCCCACAAGACTTGCCTACAGGCGATCTGATGGAGGTACCCCTTCAATTAAGGTTTCCTCTTCAGCCAGCATGGTGGCACATGCCTTTATTCCCATCACTCAAGAGGCAGAGGCAGGTAGAACGTGAGTGTGAGGCCAGCCTGAACTACATTGTGAGTTCCAGGATAACCGGGACTATGTAGAAAGACCCTGTCTTTAAAAAAGTTTCCCGATTCCCAGATGACCCTACCCTATGTCAAGTTGACAAAAAAACTAACCGTCACATAAGAGTCACCTGACTGGGGGACGTTATGACATTGTGATGGTCTGTTAATGGAGGTAGCTACTAAGTGTGGGTAGTATATGGTAGCATATACAATATGATAACCAAGATGGTTAAGTAACTCGTGGGAGGAAAGTATATACAACGTGGATACCTGGGCACAGAGCTGATTCCCATCCCCGTTAGACAGGTGGCTACTAAGTAACTCATGGGTGGGTAGTGTATAGAATGTGGCTATCTGGATGAAGAAATAATTCCCATCCTATAAATCAAGATGGCTACTAAGTAACTGTTGGTGGCTAGTACATATAGCTCAGATTCTCTCCCTCCACCCCCCCAGTGATCCCCACCCAGGGTGGGCTGGGACAGAAAGGCTTTAGATTCCATCACACTGCTTGACACACAGTTTAATACATAAATAACTTATTTTTCAAATAGTGGTTCTTCCTGGTGCCTTCTCTTTGCTCATGGCTTCTTTTAGTCATTTCTTCAGATTTCAAAAATAATGCATGCCGATAGTTATTTTGTTGTTGATCAAATTTAACACGTGCATCAGTTTTTTGCTGTGGCGCAGATAAGGATTTGCCCATTTTATCTATTTTTTCTTCCCACAGATGGGAACTTGATTATCGTGTGTGTGTGTGTGTGTGTGTGTGTGTGTGTGTGCTCGAGTGTGTGTGCACTTGCCTGTGTTTGCGCATGTGCAAGCCACATGCACGACGTGTCTCGAGAGTTGATTCTCTCCTTCCACCATGTACTCAAACTCAGGTCATCGGACTTGGCAGCAAACACCTTGCCCACTGCACCATCTCACTAGCCCACGGGAAGAACTTTGAGAGCAGCATTTGCGGCTCAGCCGTTGTTATAGGCAGTGCTAAGCTCAAAATGGGGCCGAGCACTGAGTCCCCTCCACACAAAGGCCAGCTTCTGGAAGAACAGCTGAGGGTCAGTGCTGAAGCCACACCCCTGCTGTCTGCTTCCATGCAGAGCTCTGGAACCATCGTTGCTGTGGTTTGCTTCATTTTAGTAGCCTGACCCAAGAGTTCTCCAGGTCATATGTGAGATCCTGGGAAAGGCAGGTTAGGTTGAAGGGCTGGAAAGGACTGTGCAGGGCCCCTGAGGTCCCCAGGTCCCGCTTCCCCTAGGTCCCCAGCATTTCCCCCTCTGCTCCATGCTTCTCTCCCCAGACTGGCCTGACACCGTCTTTTGCCTTTCTATAGAGACCTGTTTCCTGTTCACCCTCACACGCCAGAGGCTGCCCCCCTTTTGCCAGCAGGGGTACCTGAGGATGCAGGGACTTTCAAGCACCAAGAGCCTTCGGCAACACGGCGTGGAAAGCGGGCTCCTGCAGGACTACACAGCCACAGAAGACAGCAGCAGGTGGCTTGGTGAGCACCCCTCGGCTCCAGGACCTCTGACTCAGTCCCTCGATAGCAACAAAGAGGAGCTCTGAGCATCCTCTCCCAGGCTATGGTGGCTGGTGTCTCTGAGGGCCCCTTTCCCAGGGAATCTCTCTCCCACCTTCTGGACTGCTCAGGACCACTCAGATCATCGCATAGATAACAGACAACAGGACAGCCTGTAGAGTGCAGAAGGCTGGGACACGGTCACACAGTGGCGTCCCTTCCTGTGCACCCGAGTGCCAGATGCAAGGTGATGAGGAGGGTACCTTTGTCACGGATAAGATGCCTTCTGCAGCCAGTTCGTGTCCAACTTGGGCCATCACTAAGCACCGTGCTGGTCTGGTGTGTCTGGTTCTAGGACCAATCTCCTCTTCCTCTGGGTCACCCTGCAGGGCTTGGATCTACCTGGGGAACAGCTCACAGCTGAAACCCCTCGTTTCCATAGGGCATCTTAGAGTGAAAGCCCGAGGTCTTCAGCAATGGGATAGACAGGATCTCTGCTCCCCAGTACAGCTATGGACCCCAACTCAGAAGCATCAGATGTCTCCTAGGATCCTGATCCAGGAGGATGCCCCGCCCCATGCCACTCTTTCCTTGCACACCGTCTCACCCAGCCTGGCACTGGCTCTCAGCAGAACTCCAGTCATGCTGGGCGTCATAGGCCCAGAGGCCTGGAAATAGGGCAGAGACAGGAACTCCTACGAGGTCATCTGTCCTCTGGCTTCTCCAAAGCAGGACACCTCAGAGCTGCCCTGTCCACAAGATCACATTCCCAGGGATCAGTAGTCCCCATGACCATCTCCCACCTTGCTGTCTGGCATCCTGACACCTGCCTGGGCAGGTTTCAGGGAGCGGTGTTGTTGTGCCTGCTTCCTTGGGCATGGAAACTTGACACTTGCCTGGCCCCTGTCTGCCTCACTGTTCCTCTCCTCTTATCTTTCCTCACCAGGGTCCATATTCAGCCAACAGAGTAAGTCTCACTGATGAATAAGCCACGGGGAAAGCATGGCCCACACGGGCAGCACGGTAATCATATGATTTCCCATAGTCTCTGAGCACAGGTACTGTTTCTCACCAGCCCTTTCTCATTCTTCATGAAGGCCACTCAGACATCCAGGGACACATCGGCCCAGAGCCCCTTCCCGGGAGCATCTTCCCTATGGAAGAGTCTTGCCTGAGCCCAAGCCCTCTTAGCCACCTGACCTCCCTGGAGCCACCTTCCTCTCCCGTGCTTACCAGGTCCTAACAGGGCATTTCAACAACTTCATGTCACCAGGAGAAACTGTGTATCCCTCTACCTACTTGGGGTAGTTAGCACAGAGCCAAACCTTCTGACTCAATCATCTGCCTAACCCAGGATGTCAGAGTCGCCACAGTTCACACAGGTTGATTGGCAAGCCAAACTGGGACCCTGCCATCCCACCCTCTTTTTCCAAAGCATTTTTAAATGAGTCTTTGATTTAATGCCACCATGAAATCGAATCCTGTTCCTCACATCTCACCCTCCAGTCACTGAGGCTGGCTCAGCCACTTGTTCGGTGCCTTAGCAAGTAGCTGGCTGACACCCTAGTATGTGACATCTGCTGTTTCCTGTCACCTGCCAGACGGCTGCTTCCGTCAGAATACCAGGCAGCCTTATTTGTTTTTAATGTGAAGGATTCTGCTCTTGCTCAGTTGACTAGATTTGTCTTGTACTCTTTTTTTTTCTTTAACTATGCGTACTTGTACGTGTCTGTGTATGGTATGTATACATGAGTGCAGGTGCCCAGAGACCAGAAGTGGGTCAGAGGCCCTGAAAGCTGGAGTTACAGGAGGTTGTGAACCACCATATATGGGGGCTGGGAACAGAGCTTAAGTCCTCCGGAAAAAGTGCCCCAGGACCCCTCCCCCATAACTATTAGATGTGGTACACACCAATATCCCAGCACTAGGGTGGCCAAGGCCGGAGAATTGAGGTTCAAAGCTAGCCTGGGCTACATAGAAAATTCCAGGATAAATAATATAGGCAACTTAGCAAGATCACGTCTCAGAAAAGAAATGTTTTTGTTTTGTTTATTTTGTTTTTTGTTTTGTTATGTTATGTTTTTTGAATCAGGGTTTCTCTATGTAACAGCACTGGCTGTTCTGGGATTCACTTTGTAGACCAGGCTGTCCTCGAACTCACAGAGATCCACTTGCCTTTGCCTCCTAACAGCCCAAAAAAGAAATTTTAAAGAGGCAAAACTAGGCTGGGCATGGTGGTACATGCCTCTAACCTCAGCACTCCCAAGGATAGGCTGGAGAATGTCCTGTGAGTACCAGGCCAACTTGGCTGACGCAGCAAATTCCAGGCCAGCTAGAGCTACATGAGACCCTGTCTGAGAAAATTTACAAAAATAAAATAAAATCATGAGCAAAAATAATTACGGTGAAGGAACTGATTGAAATAAATGAGAAACACAAAGATGAGTTAAGCAGTTTTCACAATCATCTCTTCAATGGTGTAGGGAAGAGCTGGCGCTTGTGCCCACGCATGTGACACTGGCTGTCATGGCTGGGTGAGATGGAGCAGCGGCCTGAGCTGCTCGTAACTGTGAAGCTGTCGAACCACAGTCTGCAGTGGCTCTGCTGCGCCTCTGGGACAAGGGTCTTTCCTCTTGACCAAATCTGTGTCTATTTTTCAAATGTGATTATATGCTACTGAAATTAAAATACGTTTATTTTTAAACAGTTTCTGCTATTGAGTTTTGGGATTGCTGGGGAAAAGTGGACATGGGAGCCCTTGCAGGAGGCTGTGCTCTGCTGTGCTGTTCCTTGTGGTGGTCGGGGTCGGGTACCCTAGAAGGAATCTCTAGAAGGGAAGGGAACACCAGGCGTTAGGGCTCAAGTGTGCTCGGAGGCAGAGTACGGTGGGCGCGTAACCCTCCCACCTGGGAGGTGGGTAAGAGCAAGTTATGTTTTAAATTTTAATTACTGTGCCTAAGATATCTATAAAACAAGACAGATAAGGTCCTGGAATGCTGGGTGGGGCTGTTCATGTGAGATACAAAAAGACATAATCCTGTAATCCCACTTGCCCAGGGTATGTTCATAACCTCCTGGGATGTTGGGTGGGGACTGTATAGATTCCATTTGGCTAATCCAGCTGCACCGATATGCTCCAGATTCACCAGATACACTTAATCCCTTGTAGGAGGGTGTAGCTGTAAGCTACAGTCTTTTACCCTCAAATTAAGGAAAGAAAAAAGAAAGATAGAAATAAATCTTTACCGATTTTGCAAGCAGCCTTGATACAGAATGAGAGAAAGGTAGAAATCCTCACAGCCTTTTTTAGGCTGTCCTAAGCTTGAAGAGGACCAGCTGACAGCGAGTCAGACTAGTGTCTCAGCTCACAATCTATAAATTCAATCTCTCCAACCTTTGATCTTTTTAAGTATCAGCACACCAATGACAGCAACCCAACCAGTGAACCCCCAACCAACACCCACACTGACTCGGGACTTCAGATTTTTTTATACCCTAAGCCAAAAGTTCCCATAAACCCATGCAGCACACAATCCTCAAAACAAGCTACACGTGCCATAACAACTGCACCTAACCAAATTAGAGCCGCCTGCATCAAGCATTCCAAATCCAACTCATAAACACCACAGCTGGGGTGGGCACACAAACCTAATCCAAATGCCATTTTGCGTTTTTTACAGAAACCAAAATAACAAAAACTTCTTCCAAGGTTTCCACTACAGGAGGAAGATAACCCAGACAGGAAGTACGTCAGGATATATGCTTGCCCCTGATCCGACCCTGCTGGAAGTATGTATCCTTACGGGTTCTGCCTTTATAAGCATCTGTTCCATGTGACTGGGCACCATTTTCTGGGAACTCTGGAGTATTGCAGGACCACTCCATAGGAACCTCAGATTGGACCTGGCTAGAGTCCATCACCCCTGGCCAGTATTTAATTAATTTAATAAAATCTCGCTTCAAATATGACTCAAAATTGTGGTGATGGTCTTATTCTCCTCCAGTGGGGTTTATAGGAGTTACAGGTTGGAGTATCAGAAGTTCAAGGTCACCCTGGGATACTAAAGACTCTGCTTTTAAAAAAAAGAAAAGAAACTCCACCACATTTTTAGTCCCAGCCCTCAGGAGGCACAGGCATACGCAGGTGGGTTTCTGTGAGTTCAAGATCAACCTGGTCTACATAGGGAGTTTCAGACCAACAAGCTATATAGTAAGATCCTGCCTCCCAACAATCTGACAAATAGAATGTCCAGGCTAAAGGAAGCAAATAGTTAAGCCATGCACTCCTCTCGTGGAGTCTCTGGACTGACTGAGACAGCAGGGCATAGGCCATCCTTGGAAGAGTCTTCTCCCAAATGATAAGAAATTAGATCAAATTCCTCCTCTGGGAGAGGACCCACACACTCCCAGAGATGGCCTACAACGCCTTGAGCAGTCCCAATTTATTTTATCTGATAAAAGTGGGGTGTCCCTGAAGTCTGCTTGGAAACCAGCTGGCTAAAAAGTGAATTTGCTGTCTGGAGATGTGGATCATCATTGGTAGGATGCCTGCCTAAAATGCAGAAAGCCCTCGATTCCGGTGTGATTCAGCGTGATAGCATACACCTGTACTGCCAGGAGGAAGGGAGGAAGAAGCAGGAAGATCAGAAAGACATGATCTTACTCTGCTATATAGTGAATTTGAAGCTAACCAAGGATACATTAGCTCAAAAAAAAAAAAAAAAAAAAAAAAGCCAGGTAGTGGTGGCACATGCCTTTAATCCCAGCAGGCAGGCAGACCTTTGTGAGTTCCAGGACAGCCAGAGTTACAACAGAGAGAAACCCGGCCTCGAAAAAGCCCACATAAACTAGGTATAAAGTTACAAGCCTATAATCCCAGCACTTGGGAATTGAAAGGAAGAGGTCCAGTAGTAGTTCAAGGCCAACCTCAGCTACGTGGTGAGTTTGAAGCCACTCTGAACTACTTGAGACCTACCTCAAACCATGTGGCACAGAACTGAGACCTGCCTGCAACCTCAGGTACCCATGAACATGGACCTTGGCCTAGGCACACCAGGTAACTGAGGTGTAGTAATATGTTGCTGTGGAGTTCAGCAAAGAAGACCGGGAGACACTCTCAGAGGTGCAAACTCTGCCAGGCCTCAGCACAGGGAAACACCGCCCTGGCCAGCGCCATACTTGATCAACAGTGGAATCCCAAGCATCTCAGCACAGGTGTTTATTCTTTCAGAACACTTCAGGTATTTTACTGATAGCACATGCAGATCATTAGCAATCAAACATCCCCACAGAAATCCAACACCTGCAAACATGCAGAATGCCCTAGACTTAGAATAGCCCCTCTCCCAACAGGGCATAAAACAATTTCAAACATAACTAAACATAAACTTCCAACATTTCCCCTTTTCTGTGTTTAAAAAAAAAAATTACTTTGCCTTTACAACACAACTTAACACTACACCAGCAAAACTATTTACAAGAGGAACAATCATGAGGCTTCTAATGCACAGGACCAAATGAAACCAAACATCTGTCAAGCTTTCACAATGTCTTTGGACAGCAGAAAAACATTATCAATGTTCCATTATCTGGAATTCACTCACGATCTTCTGGGCTCCTCCAAAGGGCTTGGATCTGGATCTGCCCTCTGCAGCATACACAACTTATCCTCCAGGTTCTGGCTGGCTTCACTCTACAGCTGCTGCTGTTCTTGGTGGTTGTCCCATGGTACTGGCATCTTCAGAATGCTGCTGGAGTCCCTTGCTGCAACTGGGCTGCACGTTCACCAATAGCCTCTTCTGGCTCTTTTCATGGTGCCAAGCCTCAACTTCTTTTCATGACCCCTTTAATCTGTGCCTTTAACTGCTACTTTGCCTTCACTAATGGCCTCTCCTGGGCTCTTACAATGCCAAGCCTCAGTTGCTCTCCATGACCCCTTCATACCTTCAACACCAGCACCAGCTGGGTGACTCTTACAGTACCAAGTTCGGCTACCAACATGAGATACAACCTTGGCCAGTTCTGGAAGACAGCTTCTATGTGCTGACCCTGAGGAAACACTTTCCAGATTTTAAGATAGAGTTGGGCTTGCAGGAAAAACAACTAGTCCTTGTCTGCAGGAAGGGTTCCCTTGTGGGTGGAGTTCTCATCACCATCACCAGTGCCTGGACTGCTTGTAGTCAGGTTTGCAGGGGGAAAAAACAAAACAAAACTGGTCAGTTTAACTAAACAGCTTTTTGGCTCTAAGCTGTGGCTTTCACAACAGCAGGGGGTCCTGGGCCTGTGGGAAGAATATCTGGCAAGGCAAAGTCTTGGCAGTTTGGCGTTCTTTCTCACCACCACTAAGGGGAAACATACAACCCCTTCCATAGATCTCAAACACAACATCTTGAGCTTCACACACATGCAATGCAGCTATCAGAAAACTCAGTTTGTGAAACAGTATGCTACCATGAGCGGCGAGAGAAAGCATCAACTCCATGATCAGGAAAAGCAGTAAGAACCTTGCTTTTTCCTGCTCCCAGCTGAATTCTTTATCTCTAAGGGCCTCCATTCTGTGGTTCTCACCTTGGAGCTTTTTTCCTCATTTATTTACCAATTTCTTCTTAGAAAGCCTTCTTTCTTCATAGAGACTTATTTCTTTCTTTCTCTCCTCTTCCTTCAGGAGACTTGTACTCATTATTTTTGCAAATATATAATCTCTGTCCTCTAGGAGCTACCCTAAGTGTACTTTACCAGACTCTGTGAGGTCTGGAGTTTCTTTCTCTTCTGACTTGTCTCCACGTTGGATTAGCTGGTATGATGTTGTGCCCCATGTTGGCGCACCATTTGTAGTAGTACACTGTGTGGTGGCTCACCAAGGAAGACAAAGAGGCATATTCACAGACTCAAACCCTGCCAAACCTCTGCAGAGGGAACCAGTGCTATACTGGAGCAGTATATATGCTGTAGCAAATGCTATACTGGACAGTGGAACCCTGAGTGTCTCAGCTCAGGTGTTTTTATTCTTTCAGAACACCTCAGGTATTTTACTGATAGCACATGCAGATAATTAGTAATTAAAAAACCCCTCAGAAATCCAACACCTGCAAACAATACAGAGCACCCTAGACTTAGGATAGCCCCTCACTCATCAGTGCATAAAACAATTTCAACACATAACTAAAAATAAACTTCCCCAACACTGAGGCACTTGCATTAGTAACAACTTCAAGTCACCAATAATGCATTGGTGTCACATTAAGGAAAGAAATCAAAGCACTTGCATTTAATCAAGAGTGAGATCAATCTGAGTTCTCTACTTCACACTCCCATGTCTTCCGTCCTCTGTCTGTCATCTGAGTCTGAATCTGTGCCTGCCTGAAGGCTGCCTTGTGAATCCCACCCTGTGTCTGTCTCTGCCTTTGAGTGTGCATCTTTGAGGAAGGACTTTGCTCTCTCTTTTATTGAACAGCACAGAAAACTGCTCAATGGGAAAGCATGGGACGCTTTACAGAAATCTTTAACAGACTTTTACAAGAGATTAAGTCACTGGCTCCAACTGTCCCCAACTGACCCAGACATCAAACACGACCGCAAGCATCATTGTTTACCAAGCAATAACTGTATGCTGCAGTCAACGTTTATGGGTATTTTCATAAGACTGCTTTCTCCCTATATTTGCTGTTTCCAGAAAATGATTATTGTCACGCACATGAGCTACTTTTGATTCTGGGGCATGGACGAGTACTTAATTAAAGGTCACAGCTATGTATTAGCTTAGTTTGTAAAGGTTGACTACATGGGAACTCCAAGGTAAGTAATGATTGTTACATTGCCCCCCCCCTCTCTCTGTTCCTGCCTCCCTCCCTCCCTCCCTCCTTTGAGTTTCTCAAGACAGAGTTTCTCTGTGTAACAGCCCCAGCTGTCCTGGACTCACTTTGCAGACCACGTCTGTCTCCCCAGTGCTGGGATTAAAGGCATGTTACACTGTTCTCTTAAAAGCAGGTTAAACAAACAGGCTGAGTACAT
This sequence comes from Cricetomys ansorgei, assembly GCA_026225945.1. NCBI lineage: Eukaryota > Metazoa > Chordata > Mammalia > Rodentia > Nesomyidae > Cricetomys > Cricetomys ansorgei. Next base: position 72,634,980 of record JAMJFZ010000199.1, on the reverse strand, counting down.
AGTAGAACAGCACTCTTAAGTCTTAAGTGACCTCAAGGTGTGAGGTCCAACAAAAGTTCCATTTTCTTAGACTGTAAGAGGCATTTTTAAGATAATCCATTGCCACAGATCTAACTTTACCCCAGCAGAGCCTGATGAGAGACCTTAAGGCAAGATCACCCAGGCAAACCACCATAGAGTACAGAAACTCTGGGACAGTGTTTGCAGTCTAGGGTATTAACTGGATGGGAAGGTTGTTAACATGGCGTGACCCCGATCATAATATTTTTCACTGCTACTTCATAACTGTAATTTTGCTACTGTTATGAATCATAATGTAAATATCTGATATACAGATGGTCTTAGGTGACCCCTGTGAATGGGTCACTCGACCCCCATAGGGGTCATGACCCACAAATTGAGAACCGCTGCTCTAGACAGTGGCAATCCACTCAGGAATGACAGCTGTGTTCTTGTTGCTGTGACAACACCTGACAAAAGCAACTTAAAGGAAGAAGTGGTTTTGTTTGGATTGGGTTTGGTTTTATGCATATGGGTGTTCTGTGGGTGTGTGTTTCTGTACACCACTATTGCCTGGTGCCCACAAGAGCCAGAGGAGGGCATCGCATTCCTTGCAACTGGAGTTAGACATTGTGAGCTGCGGAGTGAGTGCCGAGAATTGAACTCCGGTCCTCTGGAAGAGCAGCCAGCGCTCTTAATGGCCATCTCTCTGGCCTCAGGGGGGTTTGCTTTTGGCTCATAGTTTGAGAGGAAGTCAGTCACAGTGGAGAAGGCGTGACCTCCAGAGTATGAGGCTGCTGGTCACATTGCACACCCAGTTAGGAACCAGAGAGAGCCGAATGCTGGTGCTCAGCTCACCTTCTTTATCCAGTGTGAGCTCAGCTCATGGGATGCAGTGACCCACATTCTGGGTAGGTCTTCCCTCCTCCTTATACCTTTCTGGAAAGTCCTTCATAGACACTTATATTTCACTAAGGATTCTGAATGCAATTCAATTGACAATGAAGATTACCTATCATGGTAGCCTAGTCCCTACCATCCTCCAAATGGGTTTCCTCCAAGTGAACACTGGGTGACAGACCTTTTTTCTTTTATTGTGCTGCCCTGTTTTTATGCTAGTCTGTTTTCTTTCATTTAGTTTTTTATTAATTTTTTTCTTTTCTCAACAATTTCCATGTTTGTTTGTTTGTTCCATTTTATTTACTTATTTTATGTGCGTGGGCATGGGCATGCACACCACAACACATATGTGGAGATCGGAACAGCTTGAGGGAGTCAGTTCTCCCCTCCTACCATCTGAGTCCCAGATACTGAAATCAGAAAATCAAACTTAGCAGCAGCCACCTTTACCCACAGAGCCATCTTGCCAGCTCAAGAATTCTCAAACCTAGGAAGACATACGGTTCCCTGGGAGGAGGAGGGAGGAGTAAAGGGACAGTTGAGTGATTTTGATTACATAGCAGGTGCCAAATGAGCCCCTCCTCTTCCACAAAGGCATGGTAAGTGACTCAGTGGGAAGGGGAGACTCCTAGTCTCGGGACATCGGCCCTTGTCAGACTCTGGTCCCAGTGCCTTCAGCTCCGCGGCCAATTAGAATATCAGTGCCCAAGACAAGCTGGGTTCTTCTCTCAAAAATAAGCCATCGACGGCAGCTTTCTACTGCAGATGCTTATTTTTAATACAGGGGAAACGCTGACTAGATAAAGATCTCTGTCAGACTGCAGGCTTTAAAAAAGCATTTCATTCAATCTGGCATTCCAGACGGAATGTAAATCTGCTACAGAGCGAAGCTGATGGGCAAGCAGGAGATGCTGCAGCCCGGGTATCTAGTCCAAGTGCATCATACGACCAATCCATCAACCAGACATTGAAAAATAGCATGCAACAGATGGACTTCAGCAAGGAAGAAAGGAACAGGCGATCCTGTCTCGCTCCTTCCTCGGGTCTGCATAAATAAGGCTGCTTTGCTGGCTCTTCTGCAGAAGCCCCACTTGGTCTCATTGCAAAATCTTCCAGAAGTCTGTCACCTGCTTCTTCATTTCTCTCTGAGATGTTATCATCACTAACCTAGTCTCTCAAGTTGTTTCAAATCATCAGGAAATAACTGGATGCAAAAACCCCTTCAGGAAAAGACAATGGTGAAATGTCTCAGAGCATCCTGTGTGTGGTGTTATCATCTGGCCTTGCAGTTTGGAAACAAAGCAACAACCAAAATGTATGAGATGATCCCCTACCACCAGCTGCGTTGACTTTAAAACATGTGTGCAGGGAGAAGAAGTACTCAGAAGTCCTCGTTCTAAGACACTGCACTAGATTAAAGATGGTCTAAAATCTGACCACCATGGCTATATGTCCGTGCCCTTCCACTGAATCACGGTGGGCCAAAGGAGAGATGTCCCTGTTCCCTGCACAGCCTTAGGAGACTGACAGCTCCTGCTGTCTAGGCACCCAGTGCCACCCTATGAAGAAGCCCCATGAAGAGAGAGGCCCACAGAAACAGGACTGGGGCACCTGACTGAGATGCCAGCCCCCAGCACAGCAGGCCTATGACTGGGCTAAGTGGAAACAGGTCCTCTGGCTCACTTGACTCTCCCTGGTGGGTACCATGTGGGACAGAGAATCTCTGCAATTACCAAGTAATTGCAAGTCTCTCTGTCTCCCTCAGTTTCTCAGCCTCTCTCTCTCTCTCTCTCTCCTGTAATCTCAGCATTTGGGAGACTGAATGTAAGGATCATAAGTTCAAGGCCATCCTGGACTACACAAAAAGATTTTTAATACCTAAAATAATAATAATAATGGTCAGGGATGTGCTTTAGTAAGAGTGGCAGCCGGACATGCAGGAGATCTCAGCACACACAAGCCAGGCTTGTTGGTGCCTGAAGTTCAAGGTCATCCTCCACTGTACAGCCAGTTTGAAGCCAGCCTGGGCTACATGAGACTCTGCCTCAAATTTAATACATTAGATAAAGATAAAAAGCCTCCTTTTACTCTTGGTAGGCTCCCTACTAAGCACCTACCAGTGGGATGTACACAGTTGCATCAAACCATAGACTCCAAAACAGAAGCCAAATGACCTCATTGGACAGTGGTTCCTTTGAGCAGAATGCCAGGCAGCTCTACAGAAAGGGAGCTGGTCCCTTGAGAAAAAAACTCTGTTTTGAGACAGGGTTTTGCTGTCACAAAGCCTTTTTGCTGTCACCACAGGCTGGTCTTTACTTATTGCAATCCTGCCTCAGCCTCCTGAGTGCTAGGATTACAGAAGGATACCGACATGCCTGCCTGGCCATGTTACCTCCTGTTTTAGATATTTAAAGATGCATAGAGCAGGGGCTGGAGAGAGGGCTCATTGGTTAAGAGCACTGACTGCTCTTCTAGAGGACCCTGGTTCAATTCCCAGCAACACAGTAAGTAGCTCACAACTGTCTGTAAGTCCTGTCCCAGGGGATCAGCACCCTCACACAGACATACGTGTAAGCAAAACACCAGTGTACATAAAATAAAAATAAATAAAATAGTTTTTAAAAAGATGCCTAGAACAAATGCTACGTTAGGCATAACCTCTGGGGATACTTAAGTTTGAGTTCCAGTTCTGCCTTTTGACTTGACTTTTAATCTAAGCCTCTCTCAGTCTTCAGTTTCTCTCAGCTGTAAAATGGTACCAATGACAGTACTTCATTTCCTACGAGGAGAGAGTGAGTTACGCCAGCATGCTAGCATCACGGCACACATCTGTAATCCTGAGACTTGGGGAGGGGGCAGAGGCAGAGGATGACTGCAGGTTTAAGATCAGCCAGGACTATGTAGCAAAATCCTGTGTCAAATAAAACAAAATGAAAACAGGTAATGGGACTGAACAGGAGGCCTGAGCTGAGGACCACAGACTGCTGGTCACTGCTCTTCACGATGAAGCTCCAGCCTTTGTGTAATGCCAGCATTGCCACGGAGGAGGACCCGTGTCAGGAAGCTCGCTGGACTGGCTTGAGTCACTCCCTAAGGTAGAAGAAGAGCAGAGACCTGGCTGGAAGAGTCTCCCCATTCTCCAGCACAGCCCTCTTCTGCCCACAGATACCTCCTGCTGAAGGACAGAGAAGGACCAGTGAGTATGAGCAAGATAGGCAAGATCTGGCAAACAGGAAGGAGCCTGCCTCCTCTTCTCCTCAAGGCTGCAGATTTGCTTTGTCATGCAGAAGCCCAGCCACCAGCGCTGACTCCCAGGAACACACAAGGAGCCTGATCCCGTAATAAGCCTGGTGCCAGGGACACCTCCATCACACATGGTACTGGAGAGGACACTGTGCAATAGCTGGAACAGGACAGTGCATGAGTCACAGCTGGCATCACACTGACTTGTTCTGCAGTGGAGCTACAGACATCAGAGGTTACCATCAGATGGAAACTAGGCCAGGAGAGACACCCATCTTTGGTTATTTCACTCTAGAACAGTGGTTCTCAACCTTCCTAGTCCTGTGACCTTTAACACACAGTTCCTCGTGTCGTGGTGACCCCAACCATAAAATTATTTTGTTGTAATTTTGCTACTGTTATGAGTCATAATACAAATATCTGATATGCAGATGGTCTTGGGTGACCTCTGTGATAGTCAAAGGGGTCTCGACACACTGCTCTAGAGGCAGAGGCAAGTGGATCTCTGTGAATTCACAGCCACCCTTGTCTACACAGAGAGTTCCAGGCCAGCAAAACATACATAGTGAGGCTTCTGTCTTTAAAAAAAAAATGTCCTCTAGGGGCACCCCTGTAGGCGTGGCCTGTCACCCCATAGCTTTGTTTGATTGTTCTGTTTTCTCAAGGTGCCTCTTTCATATCCTGACATCTTCCAGTGTCCCGACCACTGAACTGTGACTATCCTGCAGCCCTGTCCTCTGCAGTCCAGCCCTGCAGGGTTTAGGGAGCCTGAGCCCTGGACTGCCAGCTTCTCCATGAGGAAACTGTGAGTACCACAGCGCCATCGTGTGGAAGCCTTGCTTAGGGCATGCTGCCAAGAGCACTAACCAACAGGCCAAGCAGCAGCATCAGCCCTAGCTTGGCTTTGGATGGCCCGTGCTGGCTGGCAGGGCTCCCTGGGCTGGGAGAGGAAGGCAGCACTCTAGAGCCAAGGTAGATTCTTGTGGGGGTGGTATAGCTCCGTGCCGCCCCCTGTTCTCCGTGTGTGCCAACAAGTTTCTTGACTCCCATGTGCCTCAGCGTCTCCCGTGGTTTCAGCTGTTCCTGCTTCGTCGCGTGGTGGGGTGTGATGAGCTAAACATGCAAGAAGCTGACAAGAGTGCTAGGTATTTACGTGGTAATGCTTCACGGTATTGAGGTATTTTGAACCCGTTGCCCATGGCCCACAGTAAGAAAAGCATTTGAAGCCTGTCACCTCAGCATTCAGGAGGCTGAGGACACACAAGACCATCTCTGAGAATAATTCTTTTTGTTCACGCAGCGACACGCACATACAGCAATACAAGCCGCACAACGCCCTGCTGCTAACACCTGGCATATTCTGGCATTTTCAACTCCGCTTTGTTTTGTTGTTTTATTTTTGTATGAGATAAGGTCTCATGTCGCCCAGGTTGGCCATGAGCTTGATATATAGCCAAGAATGACCTTGAATCTCTGTTTCTCCTGTCCCCCCACCTCCTGAGTATGCATGCACCATGATGCAGTGTTCTGGTTTTTTTTAATACAGGGTTTTACTCTGTAGCCCTGGCTAGCCTGAACTTGCTGTATAAACCAGGCTATCCTCAAGCTCACAGATCCACCTGCCTCGGCCTCCCAAGTGCTGGGATTAAAGGCTGGAGGGCTGGAGATCTGGCTCAGCAGTTAAGAGCACTTGTTGCTCTTGCAGAGGCTCTGGGTTCTGTCCCCAGCATCCACATGACACCAGTACCAGGGAATCTGACATTTTCTTCTGACCTCTGCAGACACCAGGCCAGCATGGTGCACATACACACATGCAGGCAAAGCACTCATATATGTAAAGTAAAAAATGCATCTAAAAACCAATGTTTGAAACTGATCACAGCACTGATTTCACCAGTGCTCAGAACTCATAATCTGACAAGACAGTGGCTGCCTGTCCTCATTCCTTCCTCTCTACTTCAAGCTTGGGCCCTGACTCTGGCTGGTGAATGTGCCAGTCCCAGGACATAGATACCACCAAATACCCGAGGGGCAGATTGGCAAGCCTGCTCAGTTTAGCTTGTGTCACGGACTGTCTCCCCGATGGAAGGAGGGGAACTGACATCATGCCAGCTCCCATATCCTGTCCTTCTCACAACCTCATAACCCCTCTGAGGAAATGTATATTGTTCCCATTTCTCAGATGAGAAACCTGGACCAACAGAAGTGAGGTGACTACTGAATAGACAGAAACAGGACTGGCCCTGCTTTAGAATTCAGAGTGTGGATCAAGCAAGGAAATTGGCTCTGGAGAAACTGTTCTTAAAACGCTGAATAGGATGGGTAGGTGGCTGGGGAAGAGAAAGTGCTGGAGACAGAGAAAAGCAGATCTGGAAGTAGGCGGGGCAAGAGCACCCCTGCCAGATGGTGCCTGGCATTATCAGCAACAGCTGCAGCAAGGAGGCTGCTGACCTCAGGGGCCCCGGGATCTGGGCATCCCACCGTGGGTCTTCACGCTGGATAAGAGCAGAGGCTAAGACAAAAGGTCAGACAAGGTAGAGAGGCCACTCTGCCCATACCTGACCTAGTCTTCTGCCTTCGGTGGACAAGAGAGTCTACTAAGTGGAAGGCTGACATGGCAGTGGCTGGCTGGGGCAAGTAGACTTGTTTCCCTCACTCTATCCTAAGGGAAGAAAGCCTTGCACAGCCCTGGGACCTGCCAATTGGGACAGAGGACAAATAAGAACAGGACGTGGTCAAGATGAGTTGGATGAGAGCATGAGGATGGTTTGGGAAGGGTACGATGGGGCCGTGGAATGTGGCGATGGAAACAAATCTGAAGTTGGAAGACTCAATTTGGGTCACTGCTGCACCTCCGAGAGTCAGCGGTCACCTCCTGTGATGTCAGGCCCTGAGGTAAGCAACAGACGCAGACCCTGAGGTGTAGGCGGCACAGAGGTTCTTGTGTTCACAGAAAAGCACTCCCGAAACCAGGAATGCTAGACACGAAGGGTTGTCTCTTCCAAAGGAGAAACATAACCTGGTTTCCTAGAAGGCTGGGAGCGAAGGTGGCTAGTAGCCTGGTGGCCTCTGTGCTGTCTGTATGACCAAAACAGATCCCCCCAGACAGACCACAGCAGCTCCTCCCGCAGACCCTCAAGCTGTCACAGGTAGTCAGCCTACAGAACCCATCTTATAGAAGAGGTCTCACGTGCCTTACACAGAGTTCTGATGCAGTCATGCCTTAAACTTTACTGTGCACGTGGGATTGCGTTAATTATCACCAGAAAACTTTCCCCAAATTGTGTTGTGCTTAAATATGCCTAAAATAGAGTCTGGTGTCAGACTCTAACTTTGAACCAACACTAGCTACTGCGTCACGTTAAACTGGACTGTCTTCTTGCCTCCCACAGATCTCGGATCATTACTTGTCGGCCATGATGTTTGCAGAGTCCCCACACCATGCAGGGCTGACAGTAGAGAAATAGAGACACTAAGGCTGGGGGTGGAGCCTAATTGGTAGAGTGCTTGCTTAGCTCAATCCCCAGCACCACAGAAAACCTGGTCTGGGATAAATGAGACTCTCTCTAAAAAAGAAAAGGGGGGGTGGAGAAAGGAGGTAGAAAGAAAGGGAGGGAAAGAGTGATAAAAACCAGGGAGGGGGAGAGAAGGAGCAAAGGGGAAAGAAAGGAACAGACAACAAAACAAAGCAGGGAGAATGGTGACTAACAGTTGCAAAGAGGATGTCCTACCCCCACTGAAGGAGACAGAAAAGGGATCCAGAGACGATGCGGAACCTAGTACCTTACAGCATTTTTCTCAAATGTGGAGTTCTGGAAAAGCCTTCCAGGAACAACTGTACATGGAGGACACAAGAGATACCTCAGCAAACCACTGACTAACAGGACAGTGGGTTGCAATAGGGTGGCAGATGGAGTCCTGCCTATTTGCCTGCTTCTGCTCGGACACATCACATAACCACTCTGACAGAAACCACTTGCTGAGATGTGCAAAGACCCTGAATTTAGAAAGCATTTACTGAACAGCCTCTCTGGACCAGGCACTGTACCAGGTTGGCACTGAGTATGTGCCGATGAGTGACAACCACAAGTCCCTATTCTCAGGAAGTATAGACCTGGTGGAATGGCGGAAGAGACACTGTAATGTGTTGTGAAGGATTACAAAGCAAGCACTAAAGAGAAGGAAGCAATATTATTCAGAGAAGATGGGATGGGCAGGTGTTCTAAGCACTGAGAGACAAAGTCGAAAGTAAACAAAGGTATGGAAGAGGAAATGAGCAGCAATGTGTTTTCAGAACCTTAAGAGGCTGGAAAACAAGTCCTAATGTACAGAAATAAGATACTTAGACCTCAGTTGTTCATGCCAGTGGAAATGGAGGGAAAGTCCCAGTCCCAAACTTCGCACAAGAAAGGTGAGCTTCACCTCACCTTGGGTCTTAAAGGCAAGCCCCTTCCCCCAACAATAAACGCTTGAAGGGCTTAGAAGCATCCACCGGCCCTTAGGGGCAGAGGGACTTGCTCACAGAATAACCCCTTTAATCCCACGTATATAGGATTCAAGGGATATATGACAGGGTCTCAAGTATTTCCTATGTAGTCAAGGGTGACTTTGAACCCCTGAGGCCTCTGGCCTCCACCTCTGGGGTTCTGAAATTACCTATGCGTGTCATCACACCCGGTTAACGGGGTACTGAGAATCTAACACAGGCTTCATGTGTGCTGGGAGAGCACCCTACCGACTGAGCCACAACCTTCTGCGGAACAGAGCTTCCTCGGCAATAGGGCGAACGCACCCTTCAAGCCCTTTCCCTGAGCCCAGATCCCGGGGTGGGCGGTGCCAAGAGGGCGCAACGCAGCAGGGGTACGTCCCAGAGCCACTCCCTCCTCCCCGTCCCCACCTCCACCTACCCTCCTTCGCTGGTCCCACTCCCCTTCCGGTCCCTCCACCAGAATCCCATCCCTTCCGGTCGCGCCCCCTCGACGGTATCTTTTTTCTGTCATCCTCATTGGTGGAAAACACCGAGCCGCCCCCAAGTTGCGGAGAGACGCCGTCCTGGTAGTCTTTCCCGGAAGTGACGCTAGACCCTCCCCTGAGGAAGTGACAACAGCAGTGCCCTTGACGGGCAGGCCGACTGGGCTGTGCACCCTCTGCTCGCGCTGCCGGGAGGTAGGAGCCCCGCGGGGTGGGCCGAGCCGCCGTGGCGCGCTCCTGCGCAGGCCGGCGACCACGGGCGGAGGCCCCGGGCGGGGTGGCCTGGCCTCGGCAGCCGCACGCTCTGTGCTCCCGGTCTCCCGTTCCCCCCACACATGTGTCCCTCCTTTGGGCTTCCCTCCATACACACGCCCCCCTCCCCCACTTCTCTTTGGTACCCTACTTCGGGTTCCTATGCCTCGTAGTTCCTCCTTCCGTAGCTGGGGTTCTTTGCTCAAACTTCGACAGCTCCCTTACCCTCTTTAATTTCCCACGAAAATACTTTTTAAAAGAGCGATCGATAGAATAGAGATTGTACGGACGGCCTTGGATTCCAATGAGTTGTCCTTTGAAAACCGAGTTACGTTGGGCATGTCACTTAACCTTCCTGAGGCCTCGGTTGCCCTGAATGTGAATTTTCTCAGAGTTGATCTGGGAGAAACAGTGCTGTAACGACGCATTTGAGACTCGATCCTTCTATCAACCTTTTATGATTCCACCTAAGTCTTGTTTTTTTTTATTGGTTGTCAACCCAGTTTTTCTGTCCTTCTAACTTCTTTCTATTGTGTGATTCTCATTCCTCATTCACCTCTTGATTATCTTTCTTTTGTTGTGTGGAGATTTTAGAGACAGGGTTCTATTGTATAGCCCAAACTGGCCTTGGGTTAAATCCTCCTGCTTCAGCCTTTCAAGTGCTGGAATTACAAGTATGCTCCACCACTATCCTATATCATAGTGTTTCTATGCATTTTGATTCCAGGTGGGTATGTTCCCAACACCTCAGTACTCCCGAATACCTTGTTTTCCTAGTGTGTTGACTTCCTGTTGTATGCCCCAACTCTTCCTGCCTCTTTCCCTCACAGATGGCTCAGCGGCTTCTCTTGAGGAGGTTCCTGACCTCGGTCATCTCCAGGAAACCGCCTCAGAGTGGGTGGGCTACCCTCACCTCTAGGACCCTGCAGACCCCGAAGTACAGTCCTGGTGGTCTGACAGGAACGCCCAGCCCAGCCCGGACGGTACACACTACCAGAGTCTGTTCAACAACCTTTAATGTCCAGGATGGACCTGACTTTCAAGACAGAGTTGTCAACAGTGAGACACCAGTTGTTGTGGATTTTCATGCACAGTGAGTACTGGGGCTGTGAGAGACAGAGGTCTTACTTGAATGCGTATGGCTCACAGCCACGCTCGGTGCTTCTCATACATAAACTCATTATGAAGACTTTTGAGACCCAGTACCTGCCCTTAAGAAGCATGCAGTGTGGTAGGAGACATTTTGACAGTCTTCGTCTCGGGCCGGGATGAGTGCTGTATCGTGCCTGTGTCCTGTATCTCACTGCTTCAAAAGCTCAGAGTCTTCTCCAGTGTGGAATAACATTATTATTTTATTTTAACCTCTCCCCCACTAAAACTGTGAGAAGGGCTGGGCAAAACATTATCAGTGACACCATAGTAGTACCCAAGTGTGTACGGGTGGGCAGGAGGTGTGTCTTCTCTGTACCATAGGAGTGTGTTTTAGAGCTATATGAATGCCTGCATTTTAGCCTGCTCTTCATTTCCAGACCTTTAGACATGCTTCATCCAAAAAGCCAACAGACCCCATAGAACTAAGCATCCTAGAAGAAACCAGTGACATCTGATTAACATGAGGAGGTTTACTAGATAAACCTCACAGGTTCTTTTGCTTTCTTCCTGATCCTTCCTCTGACTCACCAGGCCTTGGACAGGCCAGTGGCTGTCCTTGTCATCTGAGATAATGCCTTTCAGGCTGACTTTTTAGGTATTGTAGGTTTATTAACTGATTGAAATTTCTGAATGGAAATCTTTTGTAAGTTTTTGGGGCAGGGATGAAGGGTTGAGACGGGTCTCCACTAAGCTTGCCTTCTCTTGCCTCCACCTCCTACAACATACAAGGGATGACTGGTATGTGCCAGCTCATAGGAAAGGTTGTAAAGGCTAAGGATAAAACAGGAATTGAGGGCCAGGGATCTGTTCAAGGCCATTACTCTGCCCTTCTGGTATATTGCAGGGCTTCTGAAAGGAATGATCAATGAGCTAATCTTTTTGTTTTTCCCCCTACAAGGTAGTCGATTGCATGGTTCAGGTTTGTTCATTTAGTACCAGGCATATCTCTGGTACCACAGACAGAAATGATAGCATAACATCTGCTCTAGGAGGATTCCCACTCCCCGGGAAGGAAGGGTCATTCGTATCCATTGCAGTGTACCCTCGGCAGCTGACACAGAATAAGAAATCAGAGGGTCCTGGGTGAAAGGGTTACACAGAGAAACCTTGTCTTAAAAGTAGATAGAGCTGGGCAGTGATGGCACATGACTTTAATCCCAGCACTCAGGAAGCAGAGGCAGGTGGATCTCTGTGAGTTCAAGGCCAGCCTGGTCTACAGAGTGAGTTCCAGGACAGCCAGGGTTAAAATAGAGAAACCCTGTCTCAAAAAAAAAAAAGATAGGTAGGTAGGTGGGTAGATAGATAGATCGATCTAAGTACTCAGGAGGCAGGGACAAATGGATCTCTGAGGTTTAAGCTAACCAAGTCTACAAAGCAAGATCCAGCCCGGCAGGGGCTACATAGTGAGACCCTGTCTCAAACCATCACTACCACCCCTCCTCCCCAAAAAAGAAAAGGAAAGGAAGGAAGAAGGAAGGGGCTTTTAGCAACCTTGAGGTGATCCTGGCTCTGCTTGTTTTTATCAAGACATGTAGCCCAGGCTAGCCTGGAATTCCTGATCCTCTTTTCTTCCTGTCTTAATTACTTTTTTGTTTCTATGATAAGATACCCTGACAAAAGAAACTTAAGAGAGAAAAGGTTTTGGCTGACAGCTCCAGGTGAGGTCCATCATACTAGGGAAGTCACAGGGCAGCTGGTTACATTGTATTCACAATGAAGAAGTAGAGAGGTGAATATTTGTACTCAATGCCCTAGCTTTTTTTTATGTGCTTGCATGCATGATAGTGCCATGATTGATGTGCATGTTGCATGTGGAGGTCAGAGGACGGCCTTCTGGGGTTGATTCTGTCCTACTAGGTAGACTCCCAAGACAAACTGTGTCGTCAGGTGTCAGAGACCAGCTCCAGCCATGAGGACCAGGGGATGGAAAGGGGGTGTGAAGTTGGCGCAGGGAGCAGGGATAAGTCTTCTGGGTGGGTCAAAGCAAGCTCTCGTTATTTTGGCTCTTTTCTTTTCCTCTCTCTCTAGTCAAGCTTTTTCCTGTCTATACAACTCAAACTTTTCTTCTCTGTACAATTTCTTTCTCTTATTTAAACTTATTCTCTACTGTATTTTTCCGTAAAATCACACACACACATGCACGCATCTTGTGGATGAAGCAGAGCTTCAACACACACTCACCTCACGCACACATACGTCTTGTAAGTTTTTAACACACAACACCTTACCCATACCCATCTTGTAAGCGTCTCCTTCCTTAGGGAAGAAGTAAGGCTCCAGCACACATGGGTCTTACCCACACATCTTGTGAGCGTCCTTCTTCCCTTCTCTCATCTCGTGTCTGTTTTTTTTTTCCCCATACACCTTTTAAACAATACCCCCTACGCAAGAAGAAATCACATCTTTAATCATGAGTCCTGTTTTTCCCAGTGAATAAGTTACATATTTTAAAAAACAGGCTGTTTTCACCGCCCACACATGATTACGCATGCACACCCAGTTTTACATGCACTTTTCCCCCACAATACATCTATATCCTAGAAGCAATAGTTTTTCTATTACAGATTAACAGAGTTTAAGCAACCCAGCTAGTTTCACAGCCAGCTTCTATTATAGCTGGCAGGTTGCTAGGGAACAAATACATGTCATAGTGTCCTAACGTACACAATTCTTACTTAGTTAACACAGTGGAACAAGTTTGTTACTAACTAGAAAACTTTAAGTCATGGGTCTTATTGTTTTTCTTAGGTAAAGGAGAATCTATTCAGTCTACATGCCACATAGCCCTGTGTCCCCAAGGCACACACAAAAAACTCATCAGTAATTTTATAATTGTAAAAACTTAAGAAAATACCAAATTAATTGTGATCAAGGAAGTGCAAGCTTAGCAGTGGGCACTGAAACTCATCTGTTATACCTTGGCCTGTTTCTCACAGATGAAACTCATGGGTCCTAGCAGCCAGGCTTTCTTCTGTTCTTGTTTGCTAACCCTGACCAAGTCTTCAGCTACCAAGAATGTGTTTTCCTATGTCGTTCCCCAGGCACTTGTTTCAAAGCAGCCTGGCAGAACACCCTAATCTGATGTTATTGATTAGTTATTCTTTCTGGAGTTTCAATAGAGTCACCAATTCAACTGCGTGGCACTGCCTTGCCCAAGTGACATTGCTTGAGGGAAAATCATCACCATTGTTATGTGTGCCAGTAACACTGCCCAGTGAGGGGTTAGAGACCCCATAGAAGTTTCACACCACAAGAGAGACGGGGAGACCATGGCAGCAACAAGCACTATAAGGCCCAGCAGTAGCAAAGGGCATTCAGGAGACGATCCGCCCCGCCGCCCCCCCCCCTTCAGACCAAGGTAAAAGCCTTGCTAACAACAGGGTGACTCCCGAAGCTCCAGTACTGGCTGCTGTTCCCTGCACTGCTCCCAGCCGTCAGGCCCAGCAGCAAGCACCCTCACCTGCTGAGCCAGCTTACATACTCACTTTCTCCTTTTTATACAATCCTAGCTCAGAGAATGGTGCCACCCACCCACAATCGATGGGTCTTCCCACCTTGGTTTACCTCATCACGATAATCCCCCACCCAGAGATCCCTCTCCCTAGTTCAGAAATTATTGGCCTGCACCCCTAAGCCAAACTGTGCTTCTTACCACTCTGTCATCTGCAAGAACTCCTTCCTAACGCTATGACCCTTTAATACAGTTCCTCATGTTGTGGTGACGACACCCCCCCCAAAAAAAAAAAATTATTTTCATTGCTACTTCATAACTGTAATTTTGCTACTGTTACGAAGCTTAATGTAAACATCTGATGTGAAGGATGGTTTTAAGCGACCCCTGGGAAAGGGTCATTCAACCCCCAAGGGGGTCGCAACCCACATGTTGAGAACTGCTGCTTTAGAGGATGCCTTTTACGGTTCTGCGTATCTCTGAGAAGGTTCCAGTACCAAGACCAGCCGTTGCAGGTGCTCCTGGATTTTGCTCCCCTTCATTCTGCCTTCAGAGTACGAGTGGGCTCCAGGGAGGCTCTGAGGAGACAGGCAGCCCAGGGAGCACTCTCAGGGCTGACTTGTCCCTTCTCGCCTTCTGAGGTGGTGTGGCCCGTGCAAGATCCTGGGACCGCGGTTAGAGAAGATGGTGGCCAAGCAGCAGGGGAAGGTGGTGATGGCCAAGGTTGACATTGATGACCACACAGACCTTGCCATCGAGTATGAGGTATGTATCGGCAGGGAGTTGCCTGGGGGAGCCAAGGTGGGAACATTGTAGGGACCACCCAATAACCAGTACGTAGCATGTCTGGTGTTCTTCAAGCGCTCTTAGACAGGGCTTTGCACTGCTGATTCTGACATCCTTAGGAAATGGATTATGCAGCCCAAAACACTGGGTCATTCTCTGTTTTTTGTTTTTTGAGATAGAGAAGAAAAGAGTCGAGAGCAACAAACACAAAGACCTGAAGGAGCCTGAAGTGGGGGCTCACCCCTGCAATCCAGAGACTGAGGCAGGAAGAATGCCCCACATTTGAGGCCAGCCTGGGTTGCAGAGCGAGCTTTAATCTCAATACAAATACAAAAAAGACAGGAAAGGATTGGCTAATTTGTGTGGGCATTCTAGCACAAGTCCTGGTGCCAGGTACTATTGCCTGTTTCACAAGATGTGGCAACAAAACAACATTGACCCTGGGGCTGGAGATGGCTCATCAGTTAAGAGCACAGACTCTTCCAGAGGACTTGGGTTCAATTCCTAGCACCCACGTCACAGTCAGCCATAACGCTGATGTGACTCCCTCTTCTGGCCACCTCTGGTACTGCATGCACAAGGTGCATTTGACAGACATGCAGGCAAAATGCCTATTCACGTAAAATAAAAATAAAGAAAAAATTCAAAACAAAAAAAAAACAAACACTCTGACCTCGCCAAACAGCTTTCAAGAAGGTTAAGGGGCTGAAGAGATAACTCAGTGGTTAAATGCACTGGCTACTCTTCCAGAGGACATAGGCTCAATTCCCAGCATCTACATGGCAACTCAAAACTATCAATAACGCCATTTCCCAGGATCAGACACCCTCTTCTGGCCTTTGTTGGCAAAATTTCCCATACCCATAAAGTTTTTTTTTTTTTAATTTCAGTAACTAAATAAATAAAAACATTTAAATAAACTATCAAAGTCCAAAAACAAGTTTGCAAATACATCTGTTTTTAAAAGGAACTTTGAAGGCGTGGGTGGTAAACACACGGGACTTTGCGGGGCAGTGACTGCCATAGCAGCTCAGCTGTCTCTGAAGTCCCCAGCCACAGGACAAACTGAAGGCCATGGCATGTTCCAGTGCTCTTGTTTACAGACATGGGCAGCACTCGGAGTTTGGCCTGAGGACCATGGTCCACTTACTGCTTTCAGTTATAGGCTCCCAGTACAGAGGCCTTGGCAGTCACGGCTTAAACACTTCGGTTTTTGAGGTGTCTCGGAGTTGAAGGTTTTGGGTTGGGGACCAATGATGTTTATGTAAATATCCAAACTCTGATGGGTGCTGTGGAAGTTGGGGGGCACTCCTTTTGTTTTCCTCTTTGTTTCCTTTGATTTAGCCTCATGAGGGAGGGTCTTCCACGGTTTAGGCTGGCCCTGGTGTCACCACGTGACAATGACCTTGCATTTCTGACCCTCTGCCACCTCCCAAGTGCAGTGCCTACAGGTATGCGGCGTCACATCTGTGTACATCTGTCAGGGGAGATAACCTTCTCTGAGAAGGTGGCGTGAGAGCAGAGGCCTGAAAGGAACAGTGCATGGCTCCAGGATAGAACCACTGGGCAGGGCAAACAAGCCCTGGGCTGGCCACAGACCATGGCCAGGGAGGTAGGATATCCTGTGGGCCTTGGACTGCCACAGTTGAGGAAACAGAGACTCTTTGTGGCCGTTGAAAGGAAGAGCAGGGATCGGGAGGGCCAGGCAGCTGGGGAAGCAGACCAGACTGGGGCAGGAGGAGTCCTAGGGAAGCCAGGCTGACAGTAACACTGTCACAGAGCCGAGGTCACACCTGGCCCCCTGGAGCCAATTCTGGTTCAGGGGTATGTTTGGTCTGGCTCTCAGTGTGTTTTAAAGAAAGGGGAAAGTGGGTGCTAATATTTAAAACTCAGAAGGATTTGTGTGAGCCAGACATGGTGGCACATGCCTGTAAGACCAGCATGCTGAACATCGTATCTCTGGAGTTCTTGAAACTCATCCCCAAAGCCGGGATGAGCCTTTCCCTCCCTCTGGATGCAAGAGGCTCAAGGAAGTGGGGTGTTGGGGGAGCTTCTCTCTCAAGAGTACAGACACCCAGGCCAACTAACCAGGCTTCCCTCCCTCAGAGCAACTGAAATGCAATTACCCATCCTCTGAGCAGAGCCCATGGCGGGAAACAGAAGGACGAGCAGTGTCAGAGCTGTCCCTCATCCCTTGAGCTGGACAGAGGACAGGGTGGTTAGTCCTAGGAATTCAGGCTGCCTGGGGCAGAGAAGAAGAAATGGATGCTGGGAAACAGGGCCACCGATGACTGCTGCTACTGCAAGCCGTCCTCAAGACTTGGTAACCCAGCTCGCTTAAGGGCTTGGGTGAAGGGAGTTGCTGTTTTTTAAGCCCTCCCACCAACTGCTCAGTCAGAGGAGGCCTTCAACCTTTGAGACACCCTGGACTTCCCCCCAACTTACCCATTACACACCCCAGGGCCCAGCAGGTTCAAGTATGAATGTGTGACTTCTGGTAGGAACTCAGGGCTGGAACCACGCAGATGGGTCAGCGGCTGCGTCCTGGGGCCAGCAGCTGCTATCGTCAGCCCCTGCATCCTGTGTCTGGCAGACAGCTGCAGACCATATGAGTAAGATGCAAAGCAGACTTCCACCCATGGGGGTCTCACAGGTGACTGGAGTCCCAGCACCATAACTCCTCCTGCATTCCAGAGGGATGGGATGGGTGTGGACAGCCTGTGGTGAGGCTGGAAGGTGAGGGAGTCCTCGGGACCCTCGTCCTCCCATGCCCACTGCCCAAACAGTTCCCTGGCCATCCACACAGGAAGGCATCCAGGTAGCAGCCTTCATCTCCTCTTGGCCTCCTCCTTGTTTTGTCAAGCCCTGGGCTGGGGTTACTGAGGGTCGAGGAAGCCCAACAGGACCATCCCGCTGGCTCCTTGCCCTTCTTCCCTTGCACCTATTCTAATGAGAGTCCGAGAAGGAGGCTTCCACCAAGTGATCCTCAGTCCCTGGGAAGCTTCCTCTAAGGCCGTAAGCCCTCTTCCAGATATGTGGTGAACTTGTCAGAAGAATTGCTAGAAGTGATTCTCAGAGCCAAGGACTTCTCCCCTCCCTCTCTCCATGCCTGTCACCCACTCTGACTTCCACTGCCGTTGAAGGAGAGGGAGGGAAAATCCTTGAGGCCTTTGGGGTTTCGCTGACAACCCCTCAATCCTGTTCTGCATAGTCTCAGCTTACAGGGTGCAAGGCTTTCACGTCCCCATCTCTCTCCTGACCATCGAGGCCTTGCTAATTCCTGGGGGGCAGTAGGGAGGAAATGGGCCATCTGCTGTCCCCCAGGGCTTCCCTCCTAGCCTTATACTTAAAGGTGTGATCCTTTTGCACAAATGAGACAAGCCAGCATCTCCTGTAACCTGACACAGCCACTGTCACTACTTGAGTGACACTTGTATTTTCATTCTTGAGTGTGGGTTCATGTTTCATGTGGTCCAGACTTGTCCCAAACTCTTGAACTCCTTACCTTCTGCCTCCACACAAGTGCCGGGAATAAAGGCATGCACCCCAGTTTATACTGGGGTGGAGCCTGAGGCTTTCTTGCATGCTAAGCAACTGATCCATGTCCAAAGCCTAGTTGTTTTTTTGTTTTTGATTTTTGTTTTTCCTTTTTTGTATCATATGCCCCAACAGACAGATCATTAGCTGGTTTAAAATACGTTGTGTTTTAATTATTTTTAATTCCCCTGTTTGGAAATAAGTGCCACTCAAACATGAATCTGATCTGGGTTGTTGTTTGTTTTGCTTCTTACCATCATTGTGTGCGCGCGCGCATGGGCCCACGTGCCATGGCACCTGTGTGGGGGTCAGAGGACAGCTTGTGGGAATTGGATCTCTTCATTACATGGGTTTCAGGGATTAAACTTGGGTTGTCGGGCTTCATGGCAAGTGCCTTCACCCACCAAGCAACCTCACTGGTCCTCCTAGAATATTCTTTTCTGCTTTTTTACGTTCCATTTTTCTTGTGTATGTAATGCATGGTTTTGCTTGTGTGGGGGTCTGAGTGCACGTTTGCACATCCATGTGGAGACCCACAGTAGATGCTGGAAATGATCCTTATCAATCTTCCACCTATCCATTGAGGCAAGGTCTCTCAAACCCAGAGCTTTCTAGCTGGGTTGCTGTAAGATCCCCTGTCTCTGCCTTCTGAGGGTGAATTACAGGTAGGCCACCACACCTACCTGGCATTTATGGAATCCTCAAAAGGCAGATTCTGGGGCTGAGGATATAGCTCAGTGATAGAGCAGCCCTGGGTTTCTTCCTGAAGGGGAGAAATAAAAAGCAGATCATGACCAAGAGTTCCAGGAAGGACTTAATTTCATCATTCCTAAATGGTATGCTCACACAAGTGTGTGTGGTGGGGGCCTGTGTGTGGGCAGACTTAAAGTTGCTTTTGGTGTCTTGCTTGCTTGCTCCCCACTTTATTCACTGAGGCAGGGTATCTCAGTTGAGCACAGAGCTCACTGATCAGCTGGTCCAGCTAGCCCTATTGCTGCAGGATTTTCTGCCTCTGGAGCCCTGGGAATTTAGGCAGTGGCCATACCCACCCAGCATTTACATGGGTGTTGCATGGCTTCTGAGCAGTTGCCCCAGCCCCATGTCTAAGAATAACATGTCTCTAGGATAGCATGCATGAGTCGGTTCTCTCCTTCGATCATGTGACTCCCAAGGATTGAAGTCAGGTCATCAAGCTCGGTGGCAAGTACCTTTTCCCCGATAAGACATCTTTCCAGCCCTGTTTTGTTTGTTAAATAATGTTTTTTTTTAAAGAACTTTCTTGTATGCAAACACTTACAAGACATTTGGCATTTCTCATTAAAAGCATGAAGTCGGTGGGTGCTTCTCTGAATTGCCTTTACCCCCTGGGGTCTGTGTTCGTTCTGGCTCTGATCCTTCATCCTCCATGGAAGCAAAGCCAAACAGACCTTGTTTCTTGTTTCCAATCCCTGCTTAGCTTTCTGAGTCCTCTGGGAACAGGTGCTTTGAGTCTCAGTCTTCTGTCGCTGACGTGATGCTGTAGGAGGGTTAGAATGTCCTGTGACAGCACTGTATGCAAAAAAAAATAAAATAAAATGGCCCAGCCCAGGAATAGCAGTCTCTGAGCTTTGCATAAGTACCCAGGACCTTCCCTGACGCTTAAAAGTCTCCTCCACCCACTGTCGTTGTTCAGTTAGCACAGAGGTCACCTGTGGCATCCGTGCTCTGCTGTCCCTTGGTGGTTTCTCAACAGAGTTGCTAGTCAGGGTAAAACAGGATATGTTGCAGGCCAGTGGGGAGAGGCCACATGAGCATTCACACTGGACTTTTCCAGGCGAGGAGGCTCCAGGGGCTTCTTGGAGCAGGACAAGCAGCATGTCTGAGCATGTCCTTTCCCCAGCCCTTGCCTCCTGTTGTCCTGCCAGAACTGAAGAAGAAGCCGAGGCTAGCCCCATTGCTCTCTCTGTGCTCCCATCACTTTCCTAAGACTGTGTCCAAGGGCCTGTGCGTTAACACTTACGGCCGTGTTCCAGACATCAAGCCTTCCTGATTAAGGAGCAGCAAAAGCCTTGGACTCCTATCACAGCCCAAGTACCCCACTAGAAAGTGTTCTGGGAGCCTGCGACTGTGTGTATGCGTGTGTGTGAGTGCATGTATGCCTGTTTACATGTGTGTCACTCAGACTTCTGAGAAAGCCCTCGATTAGGAGTGGCCAGACCTCAGTTGCCATGGACACCAGCCTGGTCTTTGTGTGTCCCAGCATGCACATAGGCTTACACACACAGCAGAATTGTGGGTGAGGGAGAGGAGAGTCCTGCTTAGAGTGCCAGGACAAAGGGAAACTGCTCGTTTTGGTTTTGGGTGCTGGGATGGAACCCAGGCCTCATGCCCGCTAGGCAAGTACTTTACCACGGAGCCACACCCTCAACCCTAAACCACATCTCAGAAATGGAGTATTTGTTTTAAAGGGATGGAATGTCCACCAATGGAGTGTTTCAGACAAGTTGAAAGCTGGTAGTTGAGCTTGTCCCTTGAGTAGTCAGCCTTAGGGTGCTGCAGCTCATTCATCAGCCACTAGAGGGTGCAGGAACTCACCCAATGGGGCTTCCTGCAGCCTGTTTTGCTGGTTCCTGCCTTTTCCTGCTAGGCTGTTAATACCACCACCCATGCCAGAGCCTGAGGAAGACAAGAGCCAGCAGGGAGGCTATGACTGAGGACACTCATGAGCAGCACAGTTCCTGGTGCTGGCACATACCCTGGGTGGCCCACATCACCCCCGGATCATCCTTACAGGGCCGGAGGTACGGATAAAGAGCAGGGACTGTGTCCTACGTGCTGTGTTTTTCCCATTAGGAATGGGTGCAGGGCCTGCCACATAATGAATGGGTACTGTGAAGGCCAGAGTGGCCTCTACTTCTCTCTTTCCCCACTTTGGACATAATCTCAATCTGGTCTCTGGTGTGACTCACCCCAGGCCTCAGGCTGTGTAAAGACCTAGTGGATTTCTGTACGTTGCTCTCGATTGCTTTGTAGCTAACTTGTACATGAGTTAGCCCTCATTTATCTTACTCTGTTTATATAGATTCTCAATCCCAGCAAATACCAAGCATTGGGCATGCCACGCCAGGCAGCTGGCCTCATCTGTATTTCATGTAATCTGTATGCGTTCCCAGAGCTGTGGAGGCGGTGCCTCATACACCAGGAATGGTCCTTTCCCATCTGCTGCCAGCCCTAATGAGCCTCAGATTATATATGGCTGTCCCCCGCTTCCTTACTGCGCAGGAAGGGCTATGAATTTCTGGTTCCCAGTAACCACTCACTAGCCCACCAAGATGGTCCTCACAGGGCCAAACTTCACCACGCCTGTCGTGTGCCATGTGTCCTGTGCTGAGTCTTAGCGTGCGCCATTTGACATCCTGTTCTCCACCAGAATTCTGTTCAGTGCCCCTGCTTGCTGATGAAAGCAGAGACTTAAGGTAATAAAGGGGTACCCAGGTTTCACCCAGTGTAGGAGTGATGTTGGGTCTGCCAGCCCTGGAGCTTGCGTCCCCAACCACCGAGTTTTCTGTCGGACTCTGATCTCCTCAAACGTTCAGGGTAAACCAGTATACAGAGAAAGGCTGCAAGGCTCAGAAAGCAGCCTGGCATGCGGCACACACACCGACTATTCTCATCTCGTTATTCCAGCCAAACCACTAGGCCAGTGAGTCAGTCATGTGGTTCAGGGAGGAGGGTACTGCTGGGCCCTTGCAGTGGCAAAGGCTCCAGTGGGTGGGCCTGCAAACCCAGCACCCAGCAAAGGCCCCATTTCCTTCAGCACCACCTATGATTTGTCCTCCACAGAGGCTCTGGGAAGATGCATGAGAGACATTCACCTTCAGGTGATCTGAACTGTGGTTCCCTCACCCAGGTGTCAGCTGTGCCCACTGTGCTGGCCATCAAGAATGGGGACGTGGTGGACAAGTTTGTGGGCATCAAGGATGAGGACCAGCTGGAAGCCTTCCTGAAGAAGCTGATTGGCTGACGAGCAGGGAAGCATCCTGGCTGCCCTTGCCTGCTGGGAGCCCATTTGGGGAGAAGCCTAGTAGAACTCCCAGCCCTCAGCTGTCATCCTCCCTGCCCTGCCCCTCTGTTTAGTCCCTGTGGGTCTGACCTTTGGCAACAGACCTCCACACCTAGAAGCCACCAGTGCTTCAGAGCCAGCCCTCAGCCAGGGTGGCCAGCAGAGACGTGGTGCTGCCGCTGATGTGGGGGTATCCTGTGCAACTCCTACTGTCTGCTCCTTCTAGGGCCTGTCACTGCTCCCCTAGACGCTATGAGAGCTTGGGCCAGCCTGTAGCCTGACTGTGCAGATGGTAGCCCAATCCCATCTCCACAGTCCTCTGATCCGAAGCTCCAGCCCCTCATTTGCCTCTGCACTTTCCTCTCCCGCCTCTGCAAAGAAAAGGAAACCGGAAGCTGAACAAGTGAGAGTAACGTATAATTCTCTCATTTTTTGTAGGTCTGTAATAAAGAACTTTATGTGACCCTTCTACCTCTTGCTGTGAAGAACAGAGCCCACCCCACACCTTATAGCTGTCCCTTCTCTCCCTTGTCCCCTCCCTGGGTTAGCTGGGCCTTGGTTCTGGTTCTCTGAGCTGGAGGAGGAGCTGTGAACAAGTCAGACCAATAAAACCAGGTTTGCACTGCCACCGGTTCTGTTCTGTGGGCGCTGTGCACCCGGGATAGACAGGGGTGTTCCCAGGCCCACGGCTGACCATCATGACTCCCGGGCTGGGAATGCCATCACGCACATCCCTGTGCCCTCTGATGCGGGGGTCCTGGAGTCCAGCTCTGGCCCCCGAGAATGGGGTCCTCAGCTTCCATGAAGGAGGGTAAAGCAATCGAAACTAGCGACGAGTGAGAATCTGTATCTCACTCTTTCTATGGGACCCTTAACTGGCAAGCTTAATGTTCCTTAGTCAGGCGGACCTCTAAAAAAGCACGAGACAGTCTGGGTTGCTGCAAAACCGCACGAGGCTTTTTTATTAACTGGCTTGGCGTGCGTGCGGTGGCTTGGGGCGGGCACCGCTTGCCGGTGAGAGACTTGGGAGGGTGAGCTTGGCAAGAGAGAGAAAACCCTCCGTTCAGGGCTTTTTATCGGGGTCCCCTCGCCAGGGCCCGGGGACAGGGCTTGTGCTGTTCTGATTGGTTCAGAGTTCCCAAATTCTGTGTCCCTTCACCTCGTTGGTCAGGTGCCCGCGGGAACCAGAGTGGGGGTAGCCGCTTGGCACCTTTGGACTCTTGAGACAGGATGGTGCCTGGTTTTTTCGGGGAAGAAAGAATCCCTGCTGATAGGTGGTGGGGAGAGGCTGTTTCTACGTGACCGCTAACACTTAGGGGAATTTTCTGGGTTTTATATTTCTTAAATCTTTGCAATAAACCTGAGTTGCTCTATTGCAATTTACTTCTGAATAGCATGGCTATGTTTCATTCGGCCCACAGTGGCCAGCTCAGGGATTAATTTTGCTATTACTATTGGGCTTATACAGATCTTATTATTGATGAGAGAACATATGTCACCGTACTGTAAAGACAAGAAAGGGGCAAGGCAGTTAGGGAATTCCAGTTCCTGACAGTGATGTTCAGGAACCTTGTCAAGCTGAAGCTTCCACAGTCTGGGTACCCTGGACTCCAACACTCTGAGACCCAGAGGACATTGCGCTATTTCCCAAATGTGGATGTGGGCTCAAGGAATGCAGGCTGGAGGTTCTACCAGGATTGGTTGTCTTGGAAACCTGGACTCTAACCATTGATCCCCTCAGCCCTTCTGGGACCTTCTTCCTGGGCTGGCTCTGGCTGGGTGGCATTTCCTCCCATGCATGCCCACAGGAAGGTCTAGTCCTTGGGACCGGTCCCTCCACCCATCCTGTTCCCTGTCCAGCTCCCTTGGCTATGAAGAGTGCCAGGCTGCCCAGCCAAGAAAGCCTAACCTATCGTTCGCCTAGAGCCAAGCAGCCACTCTCACTTGATGCCTGCTTTCGGGAAGCCTCCAGTACATGATGACGGGAGCTCCTGACACCCTCTGACCCGAGATTGCTGTGTCCTTTAGTGTATGCATTGTTCACAGCGGCACACATGTTCCATTAGAACTCACTGAGACTGAGGGATCCACCTGGGAACCGACAGGAAGGCTGCCATTGCTGAAGCAGAATACGACGGGGTGGGGAGAGTCCAAAAGATTTCAAGTCCAGGAGAAGGAAACTGGCTGGCCTAGTATGGCTCTGCAAGACCGCAAACAAGGTAAATGAATGGCAGCCATTGGTCAGAGCACCTCCCAGGTACTAGGCATTTCAGTGTCTTCTTTCAGAGCAGCTTCCAGGGAGTACATTAGAATCAGACATTAGAGAACATGGCCAGTCACAAAGCCCACCAATGGCCAGGCGTTTCTCTTCTGTGTCTTCCTGTTCTGAGACTGTCTTGTGTACACCCAGCTAGTCTTGAGCTTGTTAAGGATGACCTTAAACTCCTGGCCCTCCCTCCTCTACCTCTAGAGTTCTGGGGTTACAGGCATGCACCACCACCCCTAGTTTTATTCTGTGTTGAGGACTGAACCCATGATAGGCAAGGATTCTACCAACTGAGCTACATTCCCAGCCCTCCATCACCTTATAAAATGTGTGGTCTTTACTTCACAAGCCAAGAGAGAGTGGGGACTTGATTTACAGAAGAGGGCCCAGCAGAGTTAAGTAACTTCAGATAACCCTGTAAGGAAGGGTGTGGCCAAAACTCAAGCTGCCCTATTGTACCCCACTGCCACCCCTTAAAAGGTACCGTTCACTAAGCACTTTTTACACACATTGTCTCATTTAATTCCACTCTCATGAGGCAAGGGTTATTTACATATGAGCGAAGGAACCGGTTCAGAGACATTGACCTGCCCAAGGTCACGTCTAAAACATGATGTTGCCAGATCTGAGCCGGGGTAGGAATCTGACTCGTCCTAGATGTGGAGAGCTGGAGGAGGGAGGGAAACCAAATTTCCCTCCTTAAAAGGTGCTCCCACAGGCAAGGTGAGTCCAGGGCTAGGGACATAGCTGTCCCAGGTTGGCAGCCTCTGCCAATGAGGATGTGCCCATGAGTCACAGCTGTGCGCACAGAATGCCCTGGGTGATCTACCTAATTCTGGGTGCTGACCTCAGCAGGGATGTGGCAGTCCCACAGTGGCCCTGATACCTCATGGGACCTGAGGTCTGTGGTGCTGGGTGAGCAACCCAGCTGCAACATGGAAAGACAAGTCACCTTACTTTAACTACCACCACTAGCAGACAGAGTTTCTCTGTTGTAACTCTGGCTGTCCTGGAACTCACTCTATTGAACAGTCTGGCCTCTCAAACTCTTAGAGATCAGTCTGCCTCTGCCTGGGCAGTGCTGGGATTAAAGGCATGTGCCACCACTGCCCAGCAACTACTTTACTTACTGACTCTTATTCAAGAGCCCAAATTGTCCTGGAGCTCAAAGATAATCCTCTTGCCTCGATCTTCTGAGTGCCAGGATTACAAGCATGCACCACCATGCTTAATGTTACTTAGGCTTTTATCACCAGGTAGGAAGCTTGAGAGAAACCATTGGTATCCTGCTGAGGCTAGCCTGGAGGCAGGAAGCAGGTACGGAAGCACCTTTGCTCCTATAACCCTGAGCTAAACCCTGCAGGCAAGAGCCTCTGTAGTCACAGGAGACCGAGCACAAAGGGGCAGCGTGGACCCTGAGACTGCATTCCACAGGGAAGGCTAGCCACCAGGAGCCTTGACATTTAGCATGGGCATTTTGGATGACTGTGGGGAGGTCTGCATTGCTGTAAATTGGATCCAGGGCCTCGCATTGAGTCACGTGCCCAGTATAAGTGGGTTCATTCTAATGTTCAGCACAGAAAGGGAAACTGGCCGTGCTAATGAGAAGCTTGCATTCCAGAGTCCTCAGAGACTCAGCAGTCCTCAGCTGCATGTCATCCTGAGCTGGGTTAGGGGCACATGGTGGCTCTCAGGTACCATCCAACCCTCCTCCTGAGTCTATAGGGAAGAGTAGGCTAGGACTAAATCCCAGCACCCTGACTTCTGCCACCCATGAAACAGTGCTTTCTCCCTTGACTGTAGGAGAGATCAGTGTGTCTCCATGGACGTGGCCTCCAGGCCCAGAACCTGGACCGTTAAAAGGATGTTGACGATGTTGCCACAATTGCCCTTCCCAGAAGTCTCTGCCTGGCCAGGGGAGCCAAGCCTACTCACCACCTACCGTGGCTACCAGGGGACGGCTTTCCCAGAAAGTAAAGGCAGTTCTGGCCAAGCTATGAAATTCCTGACCTGTAGGTCCTAGGCAGGCAGGGTACAGAGAACAATGTCAGGGCCGTGTTCTCACTGGACAGGATGCCAGGCAGCAAGCAAGGCTTCCAGGCATTCTGCTGCAGTTCCTCGCCAATGTCTGGAGCATTGGATACAAGCCTAATCTTGAACCCAAGGCCAGGGTCTATGGCTGCACAGGAAGTTATTCAAGGAGTGTCACCACCTAGCAGCTCTCTCCACAATGCAGGAAGAATCAGGTCCAGGTCAAATCCTTCCTTTGTACCTGCTAGTTACATGGCCTTATACCAGTCAGTTTACCATTAGATGATTATTTGCATTAGAGAAATGGGGGGGTGATGATGATGGCCACACTCTCTGAGTGAGAGATATGGCCAGTATCGTCTTAACCGTCACAGTATCCTTCAGTGCCAGGGACTATTGTTATTGCCATTTTACAGATGGGATAAACTGAGGATCCCAGAGGGTAGCTTGACACAAGTAAGTGTCAGAGCTGAGATTAGAACTCACATGTGTCAGATTCCAAAGTCTGTATTTCCCATCAGCCAGGTTGCTTTCCCTTTGGGGCAAGGTTTTCACCGTGCTGTGCCTCAAATGTACCCCTGTAAACTGGGCTCACAACAGTGTTGGTTGAGGTCCTGAGCAGGACTAGAGGACACAGCAGGTTTAAACACTCAGTCACTCAGCAAGAGCTCAAGAAATGTTAGGTAAACTTTCCCCTCCCCAGCTCCCCGCCCCCCAACCTGCTCCACAACTAGACCCACTGGGCCTTGTGTCCTCCCTGACCTCCGACACTGCCCCCTCCTGCTCAGGGCTCCAGCAGCCCCAGAGAGACAGAGGTGACCTCACCCCTAGAGAATGCTTAGTGGAATTCACCCTGAGTACTCAATTTGCCACGCCTCTCCCCCCCCACCATCACCACCAATTGTGACTGCCTTCTGTTGGCACCCAGTAGGAATGTCTCTCAGGAGCCAGGGCACCCCAGCTTCACAGCTGCTGGTTTCTGCCTGGGGGTGGACCAGGGTCCTACCTGCAGCCTACTAGGTAAACACTGGCAACTGGCTGTCCTTTCTGGCCCACTGCCTTCCTCCGCCTCTTGTGAGTCCCTTGGTGCCCACAGCTCCGAGCCTCCCCTATGCATCTTAGCATGCCCACCTGAGCTCAAAACTGCTGTTACTACTTCATACATGAGGAGACCTCAACCCTTGCGGGTGGTGTGGTGTGTGAGAGACTCCCTGGGCTTCCTGCTGCAGATTAGAAGACATACTCCCAGGAGGAATGGGAACTGAATGGGGTCCCACCCAAGAAGGCAGGCTGGATGGCACCTCAAAGTCCCATTCACCTGCTCCCGACTTGCAGCCCTCCCTCTCCCTCACTGTTAGTGTTCCATCTCTGAAATGGGCTGATTACTGTTGCATTAGAACCTTAGCGCTGCAGTTATGCAGTAAGCGCCTGGGAAAGGTTCTGTCCTGAGTGTCAGGCATACATCTTCCTGTACTAGAGCGACTGTGGCTAAACCCCACACACCACACACCGGGGGTGGCGGGGGGCCTGCAGGGACAGCGTGTGTTTTCCCAGTTTCAGGAGCTGAGAGCATGAAATGCTAGCAGGGTCAACTGCTTCTGAGGTCTCTGTCCTTGGCCTGTAGATGATCGCCTTCCTGCTGTGTCATGTGGATTTTTTTCCCTGTGTGTGCGCACACACACACACACACACACACACCTCTATTGCTTCCTTGTATATCCTTTGTGAGTTTTTTTGTGTGTTTTGTTGTTTTCTTCGAGACAGGGCTTCTCTGTTGTAACTCTGGCTGTCCTGGAACTCACTCCGTAGACCAGGCTGGCCTGGAGCTCACAGAGATCCTCCTGCCTCTGGCTCCTGAGTGCTGGGATTGTAGGTGAGTACCACATGCCTGCCAGGCCAAATTGTTTTCTTATAAGAATGTGGGTCAGAACAGATTAGGGCCATCTGAATTAAATTAAAATAATTGCCTCTTCAAGGGGCCTGTCTATGAGTCCAGTCACATTCTGAGGTATTAGGAGACAGAGCTTTCAACAAATGAACTTGAAGAGGGCACAGTTCCACACCTGGCTCATGTGACATAATTTAACAATAAAGGGACTCTACCCAGAGGCCTAAGCCATTCTAAGTGCTCTCTGTGTGGTAAATTGCTCTCACCCAAGCCAGGGGGTTGGTGCAATGACCAGTTAACTTATTTGTTAAAGACCTGGAGATACCCAGGCCTTTAGGTTGTAGCCCCAGAGAACACAGCTAGGAAGGGCCAGAGCAGATTTAAATACAACCTTCTGACACAGACACCACACAGACACAGGTTTCCTCGTCACTGACATCACTAACCCAGTGGCAGTGGCTCAGCCCAGAGCATGTTTCTAACCTCAGAGGGAAGTTAGTCAGCTAGGGTCATATCTCTGACCTTGGCTCTCTTGTGGGATATTCAGGTATTTTTCAGTTAATTGCTTTTCCACAAGGTTGAGAAAAACATGCCCAGACACAGCTTTTAGATTTTTATAGACCAGGATTTCCAGGGTAAAGGGAGCCTGTTATTGTCCTGAGAGCATGGAAGGAGTGTCTCTAATCTGAAACCGGAGAAGCTGGACTCCACCGGAGCCGCCCACCTGCCAGTTTACTTTGGGGGAGGGGAGGCTGAGCAAAAGGAATGTCCTCTCTGCTTGGCTCAGCTTGCCCCGCAGGCCAGTCACCTTGTTTTTCTTTTCCCCTCTCTATTTGCCTTAGAAAGCTTCAGGGTCTGATTCTGGTGTCCCTGGGACCCTAAGTCCGGGTCCCAGTTCATATACTGCACAGGTTGGAGTCTGGTTGGGAAGCTGAGAAGGTGCATTTTCAAGGTTACAGATATGCTGATTGCTAGGTTCCGCCCCCCACTCTCCCACCCCATCTAGCAGGCCACTCCTACCTGTACCTTAAGCACCTTTCATGTCCCTTCTCTGTCCTGGGTCAGGCACTGAGGGGTCACAGTGATCAATGCGGGTGACACATCAGTTTCCATCTCACTGAACCCCTGTGGCATTAAGCTGGGGAAGCCACAAAGCTTGGACCAGGAGAGGGATTGGAAGCCCAGAGAAGGGAGGGGCCTTGCCTGGGTTATCTAACAAGAGGAAGATTCCAGATATGGCCTGAGCTCGTGGTTCAGGCCCTGGGGTTGTTCTTCACAGATCTTGTCAGTGAGGTTGAGGGAAGGAAATTGCTTTTAATGGTCAAGGACCAGTCCTTTCCCCTGCCATGTCCAAGGACTCAGCCATGGCTGTCCATTCCGTGCTGCATTGCCCTGACCAGCTAGAACTCCACACAGCCCAGGAATGACTTGAAAGTGGCCACAGATGGAGGACTGTGCCTAGTGACCACCATGCTGGGCCAGCACTAGGCCCTGACCACTGGCCACAGGGTATCTATCCTGGGGCCCTGAGCTTCCTCCTCAGCAAAGGGAATAGGGACTCTGTAGAGCTAATAAGCCCAGCCCTCTCTGCCCAGCCCTCTGTGGGCTCTAGGGACAGAGGCCAGCCTCCTGGACAGCGACCCAAGAGGATATAGCAGGAAGGCTGGCTGCAGCTGGGGGAGGTGAAATTCTGTGCAGTGAACTGATTACCCCCACCCACTCAGCGGAGCCCAGCCTCCCAGCTCCTCTCTAGAGGCTGCATTCCCAGAACACAGCTGCCCTAGTTGCTTGGTCATGACCTTCTGGGCAGGAGGCCTTCAGAGACCAACTCCTACTCCACAGGAGACAGAGCAGGCCCCGGCTTAGCTGGGGGTGGGGGTAGGGATTTTGGTCAGCTGATGAGTGGCAGAGTCAGGAATGGTTTCTCTAAGCCTCCAATTGACCATCAGCTTACTAAGGAGGGGCCCAACAGGCCCTGGGAAGGCACTTAAAAGACAAGTGCTTGATCAGAAAGGTTAAATAATGGGTAGAAAAGTCAGGAAGAGGGCACTGAGGAGTAAGAGTCACTGTGTGCAAGAGTGCCTTGGGGGTTGGGGACAGCAGGTACAAAGATTGGAAACAGGGAACAGCATGGTATAAACAAGAACAGCAAGTTTGAAGGGTCTGTTGTCACACGCCTTTAATCCCAGCACTCCGGAGGCAGAGGCAGGCAGATCTCTGTGAGTTCGAGGGCACCCTGGTCTACAGGGCGAGTTCCAGGACAGCCAGGACTACACAAAGAAACCCTGTCTCAAAAAAAAAAAAAAAAAAAAAAGAAGAAAGGAAAGGAAAGAAAAGGAAGAGAAAAGTAAGCAAGATCGGGGTGTGAAGAGCTTTAAGAAAGAGGAGTGGGAGCAGCAGAGACAAATGAACAGATCTAGATTCTTAAGAGGCTGAGCGGTTTAGGAAAGCTTGAAGGGAGAAGATAAGATAGATAAGGTAGTTCCCGGGTGAACTTCCCCTATGATTAAAGGCTTGAACCGCCCGAAGAGGATCAAGTTAACCACACACTTCTGACGGTTCAAGGTCCCGGGCTCAATCTATGGTTAGAGACCTCTGCACCCTTAGAGAAAGTCGCACCGTAGGGCAGACCGGATCAGTGACAGTTCACTGACTGTGGAGCTCCGAGACCGAGTCCTCAGCCCCCTCCTGCCCCAGCTGTCTAGAGAGCACCCTGGCTGGGGCAGGATGACGGTTCAGTCGAAAAGCCAATGGGCACCTTAGCCTGACTCTAAGAAGGCAGGCACCAGGTTTCTCTGAAGATTGGGCCCCAGGGGTGGGCGTGGCACGGGGCGGTACCAGCAGGGTAGGACGCCCCGCCCTTCAGCGCAGCACCTGGCCATATAAGGCGAGCAGCCCGGCCGCGGCCCCTTCCCGAGGCCGAGCCTGCACCACGCCTTCTTGCTGGGATGTGCTGCGGGGTTCCGCCCCTCCGCCGAAGACTGTTAGGAGACCTGGGGCGCAGGCTCAGGCCTAGGCACGCCCCGCACCTGCGCCCTGCTGGGGACCTGAAAACCGAGACCAGCAGTGGGCGAGAGTGGGCAGAGCCTGAGATGAGGGCAGACAGCAGGCGCCTCCGCAGCTAGCTGCGGAGCTTCTGCGTGACATTGAACTCGCCTCTTTACTGTTTTATTTTAGTTCTATTTTATATGTGTGGATGTTTTGACAGTTATGAACCATCATGTGGATGCAGGAAACTGAACTCTGCAAGAGCAGCCAGTGCTCTTCATCGCTGAGCCATCTCTTCAGAATCGGACCCCGTATTTTTCACATCTCAATCGATCCTAAGGTCGAGGAGAAAGACTAAGACTAGACTAAGTATATCTCTTATTAGTAATCTCTCCTTTTAGATAAAGAAAATTCTTAAAATAGGAGCCTTGGACAGGAGGTGGAGCTAGGTGCTAGGTCTGTTTGTGATTTAGCATTTCTTTTTTATTGTTGCTGTTTTGAGAAAGGCAGGGGAGTGGTCAGTGTCCACCAGGCTGGCCTTGAATCTGCTATGTAGGAAAAGCTGGTCCTGAATTCTTTTTTTTTGTTTGTTTGTTTTTTTGCTTTTCGAGACATGGCTTCTCTGTTGTAACTCTGACTATCCTGGAACTCACTTTGTAGACCGGGCTGGCCTTGAACTTACAAAGTCTGCCTCTGCCTCCCCAGTGCTGGGATTAAAGGGGTGCGCCACTACTGCCCAGCATGGTCCTGAATTCTTTACCCTTTCCTCTCCACCTCCCAAGTGCTGGGGTTATAGATATGTACTTGGCTCTAGTCCTCCCTTTCCCTCTCCTTTCTCCTCTCTGTGTCTCTCTGTCTCTCTCTCTCTTTCTCTGTCTCTCTCTCATACACACACACACACACACTCGAGAACAAAGAGCAAGAGGAGGAAGGAGAGACAAGAAAACTGAGAATGGAAGCTTGCTAGTAACCGGCTGGCGGGCTTGCTGTGTGCACCTGCTGTGGCTACAGGCCATCACACCTGCTGAGAGAACAAGGCGCCTCATCCCTTCCCAACCGAGGTGGGGAGCAAAGAGCACCAGGAGCCTGGATCTGCCTCAGTGTCCCACTCCTGCTGCATGCAAACGATGGCGCACCAGAGCAGCCCTCTCAGATGCCTCTAGACAGCTGGGTGCTAGTCTTGGCTCTCACTTTCCCACCTGGTCCCGGTCATCCACACCAGCACCAGAATCTGAGCAATTCTCAAGACTAAGAATCTGACTATCCTGAGTCTTCCACCTTCTAAGTCCTTCCACAGTCCCAGCACCTGCAAGAGAAAGACTCTCTTCCCAGGGCACACCTGCCCTCTGTGGTATGCCAGCTTCTGGCCTCTTGTACCCCTCTGTTGCATTTTTTAAAACTATATGTATTTATTTATTATTGTGTGTGACAACTTACAGGAGTTCTCGCTGTCCATTATGTGGGTCACAGAGATTGAAGCCTTCACAGCAATTACCTTAACCCACTGAGACTTCTCTCCAGCCTGTCTGCTATGTCCTGTACACATTCCTCCCAGTCTAGCTGTTTGCAGTTTCCTGAATGTTTGCTGGATAAATTTTTAAGGCCCTAGGAGACCATTCGATAACTCTCAGGCTTACAGTGATGAAAAGGTTAGGAGGCATGGCCCAGGCCCCTGTGAAGGTTACAGGACAGTGAGAGTTAAAACAGAAACATAAAACAGCTAAGCAGGTGAAGCTCAATTGTAGGACTTCTACCTAGGCATGCACAAATCGCTGGGGCAGTTCTCAGCACCACATACACTGACATAAGGAGTAGGTACAACCACAGTCTGTTCCTTCAGCCCGGAAACCCCTGACCCCTCCTCCAACCTGCCCTACCCTAGCCCTTTGCCTGTAATTCTAGTTGCCCTCTGGGATTCCCTTGCCTTGTCACCAGCTCCAGTGGTACCCCTCATATGCAGGGCTCTCATAACACAGTGGGTAGTAACTTACACATCTGTCTCCCATATTTGACCATGAACCCTTTGAGGAAATGGGTGATTGACCATGGCGATCTGTCACCACGAGGTACCCAGCACCCAATCATGCACAGAGGTCACTGGTTAAACTATCAGAGCACAAGCCTATAATCTCAGCAGCACTCAGGAAGCGGCCATAGAAGGATCCTGTGAATTAAAGGCAAACCTGGGGCTGCAGGATCTCAAAATCAAACAAAAGCTAGGAGTGTGGCTTGCTCAAGAGTGCTTGCCTTGCACAAAGTGACCACCAGCCAACTTTGGCATCGTGGTGCACACCTAGAATCCCAGCACTTGGAGGTGGAGGCAGGAGGATTATCAAGAATTTGAAGTGATTCCAGGCTATATAAGTAATAGTCTATCAAGGACACTGACAAGACCTGTCTCCAAACAAACAAACAAGAAAAGGCAGCCAGTCCCTTGCCTACAACAAAGCAGTTCAATTTGTTTTCTTCATCAACTTGATCTCTACAGCAGAGCCAGCTTGCTCCACCTCCTGTCGGACCCCACCATGGACCAGCTAGTTATATAGGGAAGCCATGGCAGATTGCCCTGTTTGGAGGCGGAGATGGTCGCCGTGTTTTCGTATGCCTCCCAGCACAAAGGCAAGGGCACACAGGCGGCGAGGAGGAGTTTGAAATAAACAGGCTGTGTAGGCTGCACCTGAGCAGGTGGTCAGGCCTGTGAGGAAGGAGGGACTGCAGCCCAGTGGGAAAGCCTCTCATGCAGGCTCCCTTTGTCCTGTGGATCTAAGGCAGTGACTGTTCAGGGTTTGTGACCGTGACCAAGAATAAGAAACACGTTACATCAGAACCTGGCACAGGCCACAACATTGAAATGAGTTTCATCAATTCACCCCTACTGCCCAGGATATGTGCTGGGATTTTCTGTCCTATCACCATCACGATTAATTAACTTGAGGTGGATCAACCAGTAGGGACCAAGTGTCAGGCCTGATGACTTGAGTTCAATCCCCTGGGCCCACATGGTGGAAGAAGAGAGCTGACACTTACAATTCGTCCTCTGACCTCCCTATGTGTGCTCTTGCATGTGAATGCTCACCCATATGCAAAACAAATAAGTAAAAATGTAATAATGTTTTAAATAAAAGGAACTGGCTTTTGGATCTGGGAATGTAGCTCAGTTGGTAGAGTGCCAAACATGCACCAAGCCATAGGTTCAATTCCCAGCACTGCATTAACTGAGTATGGTGGTATATGCCTATAACCCTAACACTCAGAAAGGTAGAAGCCGGAGGATCAGAAGTTCAAGGTCATCTTCAGCTACATAAGTCACAGTCTAGCATAGGCTAAAAGAAATCCTGTCTTAAAAAAATAAAAATAAAGCTGGGCAGTGGTGGTATACACCTTTAATCCTAGCACTCAAGAGGCAGAGGCAGGTGAATCTCTGTGAGTTCGAGTCCAGCCTGGTCTACAGAGCAAGTTCCAGGACAGCCAGGGCTACAAAGAGAAACTTTGTCCTGGAAAACCAAAATAAATAAATTAATTAATTAAATAACTGACTTGATTCAAATGTGGTGACATGTGACTATAATTCCAAGATTGTGAGGCTGAGGCAGGAGGATTGCTACAAGTTCAAGGTCAGCCTGAGGTACATAGTGAGTTTCAGGATAGCCTAGGCTAAAGAGTGAGACTTGAGCATTCAGGAGGCAGAGGCTCTCTGTGAGTCTGAGGCGTGGTGGCCCAGGTTTTTAATCCCAGCACTCTGGAGGCAGAGGCAGGTGGATCTGAATCTCTCTGCGAGTTTGAGGCCAGCCTGGTCTACAAATTGAGTTCCAGGATAGCCAGGGCTGTAACACAGAGAAAACCAGTTTTGAAAAAAAAAAAAGAAAGAAAGAAAGGAAGGAAGGAAACAAATAAACATAATAAAAACAAAAAAGAAAGAAAAACAGTGATTTAAATATTGTTTTTTTAAAAAATGTCTTTGAGACTAGAGACTAGACTGGCTGCTCTGTGGTTAAGAACACTCGTCGCTCTTGCAGAACACTCAGGTTCTATTCCCAGCACGCGCGCGGTGGCCACTACTGTTTGTAGCTCCGGGGGATCTGCTGCTGTCCTGCACAGGCACCAGGTACACCCGTGATGCAGAGACGTACATACAAACAAAGCACTCTTACACGTTAAAAACTTTAAATAAAAATAATTTTTACAGGGAGGAATGGGAAGAGGGTGTTACCGAGATACGCTAGATGAAATTCAAATTATTAATAAAAATATTATAAAAATAATTTTTTAAAAAATCTTCCCAGTCTCAAGCTGAGGTTTCTATTTTCCAGTGCTTATGAGTCCCTTCCTGATCCATCTATACATTAGGTTCTTGTGAGGTGGCCCTGCACGCCACGCCTATTTTAATTTGTCAAGTAGTCTACAAGGGTGGGACAAGCCCACCAGGCTCCCCTACCACTCCCTTCCCAGGCCCCCATCATCAGAAGCCCCCAGGAAAGCCTGAGAGCCAAGTAGAAGGAAGATATGTCAGGACATTGTTCTTCTCAGGCCTCCACCCCACCTCAGCCAACTCCACTTGGCCATCAGTCCAGGGCCCAGACTACCTTTGTCTGCCACCAGCTCAGCAGTACGGTCAGATGGGAGGGAGGGAAGAAAGTAACCTAAATCCTATCCTCAGTTCACTCCTTCCTGACAGAGACAGACTCTTGCTTACTCTGGCCGCCTTGCCTGCAGGCCTGACATCTGGTTCACAGGGCCTGCACATAGAGGCCAGAGTCCCTACCCTTACCCTAATCTAAGTCTCTATACAATTTTTTCTTCTGTCTGGAGTCTTTGGGCTAGAAGATCCCTTGGTAATGGGATTCAGTCTTCTCCTTTTATCGATGTGGAAACTGAGGCCCAGAGAAGGGAAGAAATCACCCAGCCAGTGCACATAGGAGTTTGTCTCAGAGTGCAAAGGAGTCTCAGATGCAGCAGCTGCTCTTTGTATGGTTCTGTGTTCTTGGTCTGAGGATAAGAGGATCAGGGGGTGGTCAAGGAAAGGGTTTCAGGAAGTAATCCACCTGGAAGAGGCTATGCCATGTGCCCACCTGCCTAGGAGGAGCACCCATACCCTCTGTCACCCTCTTTCCATGCCCCACATGAGCTACAGAACCAGGTTCAGCCATGTGTCCTGAAGCCCTGTGGTTCTAAGCCATCTCCAGAACTTATTTCCCTTATGGGGTGGTGTTGGGGGAGATGGGGGTTGGGAATGGGGGTTAGATGGGTGTAGAGGTGAAGGTGTGGTCCCTTTCACCAGAAGACAACAGGAGGAAGATAAAACCTGTGGGAACTTGTTTTCTTCGGGAAGCAGCTGCTTCCCCGGGGCCTGAGGATTAGGAGGGTAGGTTGCTCTGGCTTTTCTTCCTGTAGATACTAGATAAGGCCTGAAATCCAGGCAGAGACATCTGCTTCCCCACTCCTCTACCCCCACCAGGTTCCTTGGTCTCCTAAGGCACTCTGTCTTCCATGTGAGTGTCCAAGGCTGGGGTTGTAGCCCAGGCTGCCCTCAGACTCAAGGCAACGCTCCTGTCTCAGTTTCCTGAGTGCCGGGATTATAAGTGTTTGCCACCCCACCTGGCAAGGCTTTTCTTTCTTTCTTTTTTCACCTTCCTTTCTTTTTAATGTTCACACTTGCTGGGTGGTGGTAGAGTATACTTTTAATCCCAGCACTCAGGAAGCAGAGGCAGGTGGATCTCTGTGAGTTGGAAGCCAGCCTGGTCTACAGAGTGAGTTCCAGGACAGCCAGGGTTACAACAGAGAAATCTTGTCTTGAAAAACAATAGATAAATAAATAGATATTTACACTTATTTATTGGAGTTCAGATGTGTGGAGGTCAGAGGACAATTTGAAGTTGGCTCTCTCCTTCTGCTATGTGGCTTTCAGGGATCAAATTCACATTGTCACGCTTAGTAGCAATCACCTTTACTTGCTGAGTCATCTCGAGAGCCAACCTGCCTGGCTTCCTTCTTTCTTTTCTGCCTTTCCTTTCTATACCCCCTACCCTACACCCCCACACACACACACACACACACACACACACACACATATACACACACACTTTTTTTTTTCTTTGCAGTACTGAGTATTGAATCCTGGCCTTTCCTTGAGAGTTTGTTGTTTGTTTTGAGACAGGGTTTGTCTGTTGTAACTCTGGCTGTCCTGGAACTCACTGTGTAGACCAGGCTGACCTTGAACTCAGAGATCCCTTGCCTCTGCCTCCCATGTATGCCACTACTGCCCGACACCCTGATAGTTTTAAAGCCACTGAGCATGCACTGATGGGCTGGAGAGGGCCATAAACACCTTGTCCAGGACCCTGTCTCAGAAGGGAGGAAGCTGGGACTCAGGCAGAGCCCTTCTGGGTTGCTCAAACTCAAGCATGTTGACTCAACAACCGGCCAGGGTCAGGCACCAAAACAACTTATGCAGAGAAGAACTCTCCCTGGGGAAGGCAAGTGGGAATTTTGTTGTTTTTAAAACATTGGAAGAATCATCATGGGAAGACCAGTGCTGGCCAGGAGCAGCAGTTTCCACATTTGGGTCAACTCCAGTTGGTGAGAACTAGATGCCTGGAGCTCTGTGAAGACAAGATGAAGCCAAACTCAAGCTCTGAGGGATGTGTACTGCGATCGATTGGCAATGCCTGCCCTGGGTGAAAAATAGTGTCCCAGACTCATTGGGCTAGGGTTCTGGCTCCCAGGTTTAGCACACAGTTCCTAGGGAGGGGAAAAGGAAGCTGGGAATGAGAAAAGAGTTTTGGTTGATTGAATCTGGATTAGGGCGCTGACGAGTCACCAGAGGGATCTGCTTTGTTTCCTGGGCATCTCCAGGCCCTTTCTTGTGTTGTTTGTTTTACGTGTATTTACTTATGGGGCGCATGCACCCCAAGCCACCGCACACATGTGGAGGTTAGAGGACAACTTGGGGGAGTCCTCACTCTCCTTCCACCATGTGGCCCCTGGATGGAACTCAGGTTCAGTGGCAAGCACCTCTGCCGGCTGAGCCATCTAGCCAGCCCCTCATCAGATCAAAGCAGCCTCTTACTAAGGGATTGTTTTAGTCCATTCAAGCTGCTGTAACAAATTCCCGGAGACTGGGTGGCTTACAAACCAAAGGTGCGTTCATTTCTCATAGTCCACAGGGGCACTGGCAGCCCCTGTGTCTGAGGAGGGCCCCTTCCTCCTGGACAGGGGTCTCCTCACCATGTCCACGTGGTGGGAAGGGAGGGGAACATTCTCACATGTCTTAAGAGGTCACTAATCCCTCCACCCTTCTGACCTAATCCTCAGGTCTCACGTGTGAATGCCATGTTGAGGACACAGGATTTCAACACAGAGTTTTTGTGAAGACACATTCAGTCTATTGCAGAGGTCACCCCCCCGCCCCCCCCCGCCCCCGCTTTATTTATTTATGGTGTGACTTCCCTCTTATCCAGCACAGGCATGTGACCCATGGCAACAGATTCTCTTTCCCAGGGACTGGAAAACCTCAAGAGACTCAAAGATAAGGCGGTGAGTATTATGGTGTCATGTCACATCCTGGAAAGACTCACAGGCACTTCTAGCCCTACAACATCTCTTTCGGGACCAACTAATAGAGGCCCTGAGAGCATTGAGCCTGGGAAGGAGCTTCCCCAGGCTGCTGAGTGTAGACTTCAGCCCTTCCTCCTCCCTGCCAGCAGCTGGCCAGAGGAATCCCTACCAACACCTCCACCTCATTGTGCTTAATCAAAAAGAGCCCACGCTGAGGTGACAGTCTTTCTAGAAGAAAGAGCAGGCCAAGGGTCACAGCTGTTTAGCTCCAGGAAGCCACGGTAGGTAGGACCTGAGATTCCCAGGGATTCCTTCAGCCTTAGGGTCCTGTGAGATACCAGGCAGTGAGCACACCAGCCTCGCAGGTCCCTGAGAGGCACCTTCAGAGACCACAAAGTGCTTCCCACAGTTCTAAACGGGATTAACAGATTCATATAAACACTTGTAGCCCCCCGCTGGCCTCAAACATGCTATATCACCCAATAATGTATTTAATTTTATGTCATGTGCATTGGTGTGAAGGTGTCAGATCCCCTGGAACTGGAGTTACAGACAGTTGTGAGCTCCCATGTGGGTGGTGGGGATTGAACCTGCGTCCTCTAGAAGAGCAGCCAGTGCTCTTAACCACTGAGCCATTTGTCCAGCCCTGACCTTGAATTATTGATCCCCTTGCCTCCACCTCCCAAGTGTGTGCCATCATGCAGTGCTCTGAACCAAACCCAGACTTTCATGAGTCCCAGGCAAGCAGACTACCAACTAAGCTATATCCCAAGTCCCTGCTTGCTGAGTTTCATGGAAGACTTCGGTGCTCATGCACATGGATGTAAGAGCTTGGGAGTCCTGGGCCCTTCGTTCTGCTCCTTCTCTTCCTTTGGGCACCCTGTGTCTGGCTGTGGTGATGGGGGCGGGTGTTGTGTTGTATGTGTGCAATTTCTTACCAAGGCGAGGTTTGTGTTCAGTGTCCCAGACTCTGTGATACCCACACTTCCTAGTTTTCTCAGCGATCTCCTTAGACACAGGAGTTGTCTCAGGGCCAGCAGCATCTGAGCCAGGGACAGGCATGATAGGGGCTCGTGAGACCTGGAAGAGAGAGGCTGACCCAAGGCTACGCGGGTAGGAAGCTGGCACATGGCGGAATCTCTGCTCTTCCAACATAACCTGTATGCACCTGGGCCCCTCCCATCTCACTGCCGCCTGGACACGGGGCCCAGGACCAGCAGCTAGGGAGGCAGCCCCACCCAGACGCTCCCAGGGCTCGACTCCAGCCCTGGGATTACTCCCTCCTCTCCTGTCCCATGTCGTTTTGGGCAGGGCCCAGCATGCAGCTGGCAGTCTTTTGGAGTCAATAACTAATTCATGCTCAAATTCGAATGGCTGATCATAACTTGGGGGTGGGGCTACCTACTCCTTTTTAAGACATATTCCTGGGGAATTGATTGGAAAGGAGATAGCTGGTGGTGGGATTTCAGCATCTTGTCAAGACTGTACAGAGGAGAGGGGCTGTGGACTTCCCAAGTGTTTGGCGAAATGGGATCGATCATAGAGATGGCTCGAGGCTCTTTTGCCCTTTGTGATGCCAGCCCTGAGTTAGCAGACCTATAATGAGGACTATGCAGAGCCCAGAGCTAGCTCTGGGGTCTAGCCTGACTTTGCCTATGATTGACTGTGACCTTGCACAGTTCTCTGTTCATCTCTGGGCCTGAAGACTTATCTAGAAAATCAGGGTAAGATTTGGGGCTGTACTAGGCAGAGTGGCACACACCTTTAATCCCAACACTGGGGAGGCAGTGACAGGGATCTCTGGGAGTTCAAAGCCACCCTGGTCTACATAGCAAGTGCCAGTCTGGACTGGAGAGAGAGAGATAGAGAGAGAGAAAGAGAGAGGGACCCTGCCTTGAAAAAAAAAAAAACAATAGAGCTGTGTCCCAGCTGATACCCTGTAGCCCTGCCTGTCTCTCAGGCAGACAGGGTCCTGAGGTAACGCCATGGGAGTTACTTCCTGATGCAAGGCTAGTTTTCACCTCCACATGACTATAAAACTTCCTTGCTCTGCCTAGAGCCCTAAGCACCACACACCACTGAATGGACAGCACCTGGGCGCCCTGCTTTGCCCAGGAGAGCCCTTTTCCCTCCACTCCCAGGCAGGCAGACACTATTACTCAAGCCCCAGCCACCACAGGGCCAGTAAGAGATACTTGCAGGAGATCTCCGTGTGAGCGTGCTAGAATATACTCTGTTCAGTCCTCTCTCTCCAGGACCAGGACCACACTACACATCCTCCAGGCCTTTCCCTCCCTCAGTTTGGCCTTTGCTCATGATGACTCCTCTGCCTGGAGTTCTGTTCCCAGCTCAGCTTACATACTGTCCTCTCCAGGAAGCCTCCCCACATCCTCCTCCTGGCAAGCAGGGCTGCACAGCCCCCTTCTCTCCTTGGTTCAGTGAGTTTCCCTTTGAGATAACTGGGATGCTGTTTTATTGCTCCCAGCCCTCTGCCTGGTGCACCCAATAAATGGGGATGGGGATGGGATTCTCTTGACTGATCGTCCAAAGCCAGCAGGAAAGGGAAGACCTGCATATGGCAGA
The DNA here is from genome assembly GCA_026225945.1 of Cricetomys ansorgei. Taxonomy (NCBI): domain Eukaryota; kingdom Metazoa; phylum Chordata; class Mammalia; order Rodentia; family Nesomyidae; genus Cricetomys; species Cricetomys ansorgei. The sequence continues at coordinate 72,593,336 of JAMJFZ010000199.1, read as the reverse complement.
CAGCTGGAGGATGGGGTGGCCATGACTCGCCCCACCCCTGCAGACCGCGGGACAGCGGGGCAGCGACCAACAGGCTGAGTCAGGAGTCAGAGGCTTCCAGGAATTCTGATAAGGATAAGACAAAAACTCTGGAGTATTTCTAGAATGCAGAAGTTAAGGGGTGGGGAGCCGGGTGGGGACAAAACTGCTTGGTTATTCCATCTATCTATCTATCTATCTATCTATCTATCTATCTATCTATCTATCCATCTATCTATCTATCTATCCTGGATAAAATATTCACATGGTTCAAAATTCAGAATGTATAAATGGCAAGTTATGGGTGGGCCACCCTCCACCCATCCCTGTACCTTAGCCTAGGTCCCCTCTCTCCACACAGCCTGCCGAAGCTTGTTTTTCCCCTTCCAACACAGGGAAGCTTGTTGTTCACAGCATTCTTGATTTTTTCCCCCCTTAATATATCTTTGAGGGGCTGGAGAGATGGCTTTGTGGTTAAGAGCCCTGGCTGCTCTCAAAGGGTACCTGGATTTTGCTCCCAATCTGGTGGCTCACACCACCTGTAACTCCAGGCCTTCTGATCTCCTTAGGCACCGGGCACACACCTGAGGCCTAGGTGCACATACATACATGTAGGCACTCAGGACACACATTAAAATAAAAATTAATCATAAAATAAAAATTAATCATATGGTGCTGGGTGTCCATGACCCCCAAGTTTATATATGAGACTTATCTGAAGTGTGTGACCACTGAGATTAATGCCCTATACAAGAGCTTGAAGGGGCCGGTGAGCCCCTGACCCCTTCTGCGGTGTGTGGTGGAACCTGTGAGAAGCGCCATGTGTGCAGAAGGAGCCCTTATCAGATGTAGATACCACCTCCAATATGGTAACCAACTTTGGTTTATGAATGATCAGTCTACGCCATTTCACTATGGCAACCTAAACAGATGGGCAGAGAGCGTGTCTCGGCAGCAGAGTGTTTCCGTTAACTGCATTCAGGGTTGCCATACAGAATACAGGATAGGGAAGGGCTTGGGCTCAGTGGCAGAGGGCTTGCCTAGTACTGCCAAGGCCCTGGGTTCCTTCCTCAGCACAGAGAAATGATTTAGGATAGATCTAACCCAAAGCTGGACTCAAGTTTAACAGCATCCTGTAGTTTATTTGTTAAATGCCCCTCTCCCCATTGCATTGGTAAGACTCTGCCCTAACCCCTTCTCCTTTCCGGAAAAGTCTTTGGAGGCGAAATGCTGGGGGTGGGGGGGAGTGAGGGGGTGTTGGTGCTCTCAGAAATGGCTGCCTCAGTCTGGGGCAGGGAGATATAACACTCCCTAGCCTTCTTTTTCTTTTTTCTTTCCTTTCTCCCTCTTTCTCCCCCCCCCCCCCCCCCCCCAGAAATCTGCCTGCCTCCGCCTCCCAAGTGCTGGGATTAAAGGCATGCATCACTATGCCTAGCATATTATTATCATGATGATGATGATGATGATGATGATGATGATGATGTAAATTTTACTCCTGCAAGTACATGTGCTTGTGTGTGCGTTGTGTTCATGCACCTGTGTGTGGGCTTGCCCATGCTGCAGTGTATATGGAGCTTCCTGGCCAGCGCTCCCCGGGACCAGGCTGACTTTTAGAAAACTGGGCTAGTGATGGTGTAGCAAATTACAGCAGCACCCTCACAATGCTTCTGTGAAGATCTTCTGGTCAGTCTCCTTCCCCCGACTGGACTCTGAGGCTTGGACATGGCCCATCTAGTTTGCTAGCCTGTTCCTTAGTTGGGAAGTGGTGGTGTTGGGATTTTAACCCAGACATGTTTATCTCCAAGCCTCAGACCCTCCCACCAAGATTACCAACCCTTGTGTGGTGTCCACCTCTCTGATGAGAAAAACCAAGCCCTCTGTGACCGTTTTTGTTTTACACGGACTCAAAGCAGGAGTACGCTGGCCCTGTAGTTCACTGGACCAAGGAGGGGGAAATCCATGCTTGCTCCCTCCTTACTTGACCTTGGTGCCCACAGTGATCCCCCCACCCCAGCCCTTTTCTTCCTGGCTCACCCTGCTGTTCTGACTTCCCCTCTGGTGAGCTCACTTCCTCAACTCCACAGCATCGCAGTTAGCCATTTTGGATCAAGTGAAAGAAGTCAAATAGAAGAACTAGAGCCAATATTGATTCAGGCATTTGCCTGCTGTGTGATCTTGGGCAACTCACTTAACCTTTCTGAGTCTCACTCTGCCCAGGGGCTGTAGACTGATTTTGCATGTTGGTTGGAAGAAAGAAAGGAGATGTTTATGTTTATGTTGTCATGTGCCAAGTCCCTCTGGAGTCTCTGTGGACACTGCGGTGGGCCTGGCAGACAGGGAACTGCATCCCTGGAGCTCTCCCTCAGCAGGGGAGATGGTGGCTAACTGCACTCTGAAGTTGGGTAACGGAAACTTTGTGACTGTCAAACAGGAGATGTGGGCCAGACAAGCGAGAGGCGGGAGATTATCCAGACCTGAACTAGAAAGGAGTCTGCTCCAGGTCGCTGAGCTTTTCTGGGTGGAGTTGGGATTAGAACCCAGGGTCTGCAGTTTTAGGTCACTCTGGCTCTATCCTTGTCCCCTGGGCCGGCAGAGTCTGGCGTGTTGAAGATTAACAACACAGACTGGGGAGGAGACTATAGGTGGTTTAGAAAGAACCTGGGGCTACTGGGGCTGTAGCTCAGTGGGTAGAGTGCCAGTCTAGCATGCACAAAGCCCTGGGTTTGATTCCCATCACTGCCTCAAGCAGAGTATGGTGGTGCAGGCCTCTAATCTAACACTCAGGCCAAACTGGACTACTTGAGACCCTATCTCCCTGCCTCCATACCCTCCTACCCCACCAAAGAAGAAAGAAATTGGAGGTAGGGGGAATGGTTAGTTAGCATAGGTTTCATACTCAGTGTGTGAAATAAGTAAGAAGACCAAGGAGTCAGGCGTGGTTCATACCCATAATCCCAGCACTCCAGAGGCCATCTTGCGATACATAGCGAGTTCTAAGACAGCCTGGACCAAAGAATGAGATCCTGTCTCAGAAACAAGAGGAGATGGGGGGGGGGGGGGACTACTGACCCACAGGTGAAGAACCAAGCTTTTTATGGACCTTCCCAACCCACTCCATCCTGGTCCCCCTCTGATGTGCCCATAGACTGGGAGAGAGGAGATGGAGCTGGGCATCTCCTGGCCCTTCCAGGTCTTTCCAAGCACTGGGCCCAATTGTTAAAAAGGCAGCGGATAAGAATGGACAGACTGGGAGCTGCACTGGAGAATGATGCCTCTGTAAGAGCTAAAGTTATGTTTTAAGTTTAAATTACCAGGCCTAAGAGATCTATTAAAAAACAAAAAACAGATAATCCCATAATCCCCAATTGCCCAAGGACACATGGGAGATAACAGGCCATTTTTGATTCCCTAAGCAAGCTTGGTTAATTCAACTGGACCAGATGTGCTTGATCACATGTAGGTGGGACACTCATAGGCAAGAAATACATCCGGATGTATGCTTGCTGCTGATTGGACCTGGTAGGAAATACATAGCCTTATGGGTTCTGCCTTTATAAACCTCTGCTAGATGTGACTTGTCACCAGACAAGTCTTGGGAAGCCCTGGCATGGACCTGGTCAGTGTCCATTAGCTGGCCAGTAATAAAGCCCCTTTTTTTTTTTCAAGACAGGGTTTCTTTGTTGAAACTCTAACTGTCCTGGAAATCACTCTGTAAACCAGGCTGGCTTTGAACACACAGAGATCCACCTGCCTCTGCCTCCTGAGTGCTGGGATTAAAGGTGTGTGCCACCACCAGGCCAGTCTCTTAATTATTAAAATTTACTTACAGCCAGACTGGTGAATCTCTGAACAACCCCAGACCTTCAACAGCCTCCAGTCCTCCCTTGTTTCACGAGACACTTTGTGCCTCTTCATTCCACTCCCTCCTCTGTCTGTTCTGATCTCACTCATTCCCACACTCACTGTCAATGAAACTTGGGAGGAAACCAAGGGCAGGGATCCATAGAACAGCAGGCAGGAGTCCCCAGGACCAGTGAGAGGTCAGGCGCACCACCCTCCTCCACAGGCCTAACTCAGCTCTTACCCCTCCTTGCCACTAGATCACCATTCCATCCAAATCACAAGGGCCCCCTTCTGCGGCTGCCCCTGCCTCATGCAGGGTGGTCTCTGCAAGGGGTAGGGCCGCCGTGGTTCCCCCTGTTCCCCAGCCCTCAGCACAGGCCATGTCCCAACAGATGCACTAAGCATGAAGAAATGAGTGGTTGAAGGCTGTGAGCCCTGGGACTGCGGTGGAGCTATTGTGGCCCAAGGATCCTCGAGCCCTATCCCTGAAACCTGTGGGCCTGTTACCTTATATGGTGAAGAGGTTTGCAGATGGACACAGGGATGGGAGGGAATTCCTCAGCTTCTGCGCAGGCCTGGGAGTTCCTCCTGCCTGTACACTCTCCCCCAGCCCTGCATCACATGCTCCAGTCTGTTGCATTCTCTGTCTCTGTGCCTCTCTACCTGTCCATCTCTGTCTCTGTGGGCCCTACTGGTACTGAGCTCCTGCTTGACCCTTGATTGATACAACCTAGGGAAACTGACTTCTGGGGTCTGTGTTTGGGGGACTAGTTAGAACTAGGCCATGGTGGGTAAAGGGAAGTCAGTCCAAGAATAGTCCAGAAGGCCTGGGCCCTTGGGTTAGGGCCTGTGTTGCAAGAACGCCTCCAGGGATAAGAGGCTAGCCCTGCTGACCTTGGCTGTGTGCCAGAGGCAGTGGAGTGCAGACTCCCCACCTCCTTGCCCCCAGGCAGCTGAACAAACACAGGAGTCTACACTGGAGGGGGGAAGTGGGGGTGAGGACAGAAAGGCAGGAGCAAACCCTGGAGCTTGGGACCCAGGATGAAGTCTCTGGGGAAGAGAGTGGGTCCAGAGTTGCTGGAAAAGCCAAGTCATCTGACCCAGCCCCTGTGGTCCCGCTGGGCTCTAGGGACCCTGCAAAGGAAGACGCTGCCCTCATGGAGCACACCGTCCCTCCTCACACTGTGCCTGGCACGTGTAAGGAGTGACAGTGAGTGATGGGGCCTCAGCTGCCAGCAGGCCATGAAAGGAGGCATGTGACCAGTAAAGCCTGAGGCAAGAGAAGCTGGGAGAGAGAGGGGCTTGGGAAAACCAGAGTCCCACCCACAGCCAGGGAGACCTCACCGAGCTCCTACCCTCCCTCCTAGGTATCCATCACCCCCTTGGCTTACTTTCTTGATTCCTCCCCCACCAGTAGTCAGACCCAGGAAACCTGCCCAGTTGCCCAGGCCCCCTGGTGTCCTGGGACCTCTCCAGGGCTGCGGTTTTAGTAAACAATCTGGCTCCTTCTGGAGCCTGGGAGAGGAGGCTTCCGCCCCTTCCTTCTTAGTGGTGTTAAGAATGCTTAGCATTCCGGGTGAAGAGGGCTGGGCTTTTCTTCTTGGTCAGCACCAAGAGGACCCAGAGGAGCCCTGTGAAGTGGGAACTTGATACCACTCCCAGGCCCTCAACTCCCACCCTGATGTTGATCAGATAGACCCTCAAGAACTGCACAGAGCAACCTGGGGCCTGCCAGAAGAGGCCTGACCCCATGCAGCACTGGGAGTTGGGAGATGTGTGTAGGGGTGAGGGTCACCCCCAGAGCAGAGCTACCCAGTGCAGGCGTGGCCTGGTGCCTCTTTTTCTCCCCCAAATGCCCAGCCTACCCTGGCATACAGGTAGTGCTCCGTCCTTATGGAATGGATGCCCGAGGGCTGTATCGGGGAGTGGGATGCAGGGCCACATCTATGCTGTGACCTCAGCGAGGGGAGATTGGGGCTGAGGCTCAGGGCGGGGTGCTGCAGAAGCCAGTGGCACCCCATTTATTCCTCACACAGCCTTGTGACTGCACACATCACAGGCGAAAGGGCTCGAGAGGATAAGTAACTTATCCAAGAACACACAATGGATAAGTGCAGGAGCTGGTATTAGGACTCCATAGTGCCTGATTTTAAGCAGGAGGTTCCCTTCCTCTGAGGGGGATGGAGGCGGTCCAGGCTGGGTTAGAGCAGTGAGCAAGCTATGTAAGGGAGACAAGGAGGCCCAGAGCTGTGGGGCTACTGTCAGGGAGGGGGAGGACACAGAAGGACAGGAGGACAGGCAGGTCTGCAGGGCAGGCCAGGTGGGCTCCGGAGGTCACAGCGATGAGTATCTCCTTCCACATGTCTGGTTTGCTGAGCTTCCATGCTTTAGGGAGGAGGTTTACTAACAGGCTGACTGAGATCAGCTACGTCTAAAGTCCTTCTGTAAGGTCTCATGCTGGGGTCAGCGGTGAGATGCAGGGCAGCTTGCTCTGGGCAAGGGTAGGGACAGCGAGCATGCTGCACCAAGGCTTGGGAGTTCTGGTTCTACTCAGCCTCAACCACCACTCTACAAACAGTGAGACCCCAGGGAAGGTCACAGGACCACTCTGAGCCTCAGATACCATATGCGTGGAGTGCATGATCCACTGGACTCCAGGATTTAGCCAGCACTGGGGTGGATCACCTTGCTGACTCATCCCAAGGACCCAGAGCCACGCCCTTTTAGCCTACAGAGTCTCTTCACAATCTGCTGACTGCAATTACACAGCTAATGCTATTTGATCCTTACACAAACCTCGAAGCCAGCTGGGCATGGTTCATCTTCTGGTTGAAAGATGAAGAAACAGATGTTCTGAGTGAAGAAACCACTTTACTCAGGACTCACCTGTCACAGGGGAGTCTCCCTGTGAAGCAAGTCTCCCACGCTGGTCTTTTTGGCTCCCTGCTCAGGTGCTTCTGCCTCTCACGCCAAGGATATGTTTTCCAGTGTCAGTCAGCACCATTCAGCTCACTGTGTGACCCAGAATTCTGGTTGGAGTCCAAATAACAATAAAAGATAACAGTAATTATAAACAGACCAATGATACAGCCTGTAATCTCAGCACTCAAGAAGCTGATGCAGGAGAACCTTAAGTGTATCATCATCATCATCATCATCATTTTACCTGCATGAGTGTTGCATGTGCGTTTGTGCAACATGCGCATACCTGGTGCCCACAGAAGCCAGAAGAGAGCTTCAGATCCCCTAAGACTAGAATTACAGTCAGTAGTGAGCTGCCATGTGGGTGCTGGGAATCAAACCTGGGTCAGAGAGATGGAAGGAGATACAAGGAGATTCAGAGAGGAGAGAAGCAGAGAGAGAAGGTAGCAGAAGGGCAGAGGCTGAGGAAGGAGAGCCTTCTCTCCAGCCCCATAGTGTGAGGCCAGCCTTGGCTACATACTGACTTCAAGACAGCACAACCCTGTCTCTAAAAATAAGTAGACCTGTACCTCAGTGGCTTGCCTCATATGTGTAAGGACATGGGTTCAATCCCCAGAACTTCCGAAAACATAATTGTGAAAGAACTGCTTTGACAGAGCTCTAACTCGGGGTACCTGTTTCGAGCTTTCCACACTGAGTGACTCCTCATGGCAGTTCTCTCTGTGAAACAGATGATGTTATCCCATTCTACACATAGGAAAGGAGAGTCTCATTTCAGGACACAGTCCTGGAAGAGGCTGAGCTGAGCTTCAATTCAAAAACGGTGTTCTTACACCAGCACCGTAAAGCACCCCAGAGACCTTTCTCACTGTCTTCCCCACCCCTGTTATTCCAGAGTCTCCTGGCCGTACAGATGCCCTGTGAATCCTTCCTCAGCCCTCAGCATTTTGCCTTGTGAACAGCGAGTGCTCCTCAAATTAATAAAGGGAATTAAATACCATCTTGTTTTTGTACAATATCCTGGGAGTTTCAGGAGGGTTGTGATAAAAGTGAGGTCAGATTTGGACTTGAACTTCAGCTTCTTAAGGGTGATAGTCAAAGGTGACCTTGATTTTACTCTCATCATTAGTAAAATGGATTAACAGCACTAAGCCCTCCCTCCTTCTTCCCCAGACACACATGTTGGGAAGATCAAAATGACCCAGGGCCCCAGCCTTTGAAAGCTTTCTGAGGAGGTTACATGACCCCCCAAAGATGGCTGTGTCCTATCCCTGGGACCTGTGGGCCATCAGAGAAAAAGTAGGTCAGGCAAGCATGTAAATAATTGGCATCAAGCTGCAAGTGAATTAAGGCCACTAATCACATGACCTCATTAAAATGGACTTCTGCCTGGGTTTTCTGGGTAGGTCCAACATAACCACAGAAGTTCTTAAAATAGGCATGGTGTTACACGCCTATACTTCCAGCACCAGGGAGGCTGAGGCAGGAGGATCATGAGTTCAAAGTCAGCCCAGGATACATGGTGAGACTCTACTTCAAAACGAAAAAAAACAAGAATCCTTAAATGTGTCAGAGGGAGGGAGAGGAGAGCCAGGGAGATGTGCCCGCAGGGAATGAGTCGGAGGGACACATGGCTGCTGCTGGCTTTGAAGATGGAGGGGGCACATCTCAGAAGACTGAAGAGGGTGATGAAACTGGTTCTTTCCAGGGCGTCCTGCCGATACCTTGGGCTCTCCCTCCAGTGCTTCATGGGATACATCTGTTGTCTCCAGCCACCAACGTCACGGTCATTTGTCGGAGCGGTAATGGAGCCTGCATGCTGGTCCCCTCCTACCACTGGTTCTTTTAGCCCTGTTCACTCTGTTGTGCAGGCTTTTACTTCATATGTAAAGTTTTGGTGCTGGAGCTCACACCCAGGGCTAAGCAAAGGCTCCCACACTGAACTCCACCCAGCCCTTTGCTTCTGTCTTACAAAGGAAGAAACAGCCAGGCAGAGAGACAGGCACAGGTCCAAGATCACACACCTGGCCAGGTGTCATGGGATGGCGGCCTAGACCTCTGCGCGCAGATGCTTTCTAATTCCGTTCCTTGTGGCGCCTCTGCTAAGTGGGGTCGGTTATCTGGTTCACTGGTCTGGAATCCCTCATGTGGCCGTCTCAGTTTCCACACCAAGATTCTGTTCTTGCTGCCTCCATCCCAGCCCTCACCTGCCCCCCCCCCCCGTTTGTCCTTCCATCTTAGAAGTGTCCCCAGAGTCCAGCACTCGGTGGCTCTCCTCCCCTCACCCTTTCCTGGTAAAGCCCACTTTCCCCTCACTGTGCTCTTCAGCAGATGGTAGGTTGTAAGGCACCCTGAAGCCAGCGGGTGGTTTTCAGGGGAGCTGCACTTCCCATGGGCCTGGGCAGCCTGGAGACGAGGCCAAAGAGAGGGCTGGAAAAGAGGAGGGTGGACGGGAGAGGGGGGAGGTAAAGACAGAGTGATGGAGATACAAGGAGATTCAGAGAGGCGAGGAGCAGAGAGAGAAGGTAACAGAAGGGCAGAGGCTGAGGAAGGTCAGCCCAGCTGAGGAATGCTGGGAGGAAGGTTAGCCGTCTACATCTCTATCCTCTAGGTCTGCAACCCCGTCCTGGGATCTGCCATCTTAGTTGGGAGTAAATAACATTTTTCCTCACCACAAACCATTTTTCCTGTCACATGTCAAATGGGCATACTAAATCGATGTTCTCCCTGCCCTGTGGCTGCCTGACAGGGTTGGATGCCCTTCCTACGGCGGGCAGGGACTCTCACATCGATTCCCATCGCTTTTGCAGGGAGAAAGCAGGTTATGCCTCTCAGGAGAACCTTCAGCAGAATTAGGAATCCATGCAGGGGCTTTCAGCCTTCAGGAGCCACAGGGGTGACCACACCCCCAGCTTCTGTGGCCACATCTGCAGCTTCTGTGGCCACATCCCCAACAGAGCTTAGAGGATCTTCCTCTGGACTGGCTGGAGTGTGTCTCGGTACTGGCCCTTTGCCGGCTCTGTAATTTCCTTAATTTCTCCAATGGTTCTGGAAGTGTGAACCAGAGACCAGCAATTAATTAGAACGCTGTTAGCAGTATAAAGAGCTCATTAGAGATGCGGGCGCTTCTGCCTCCCTCAGACCTATGAAGTGGCCTGCTACTTCCTGATGCTGTGACGCAGTCCCCAGGATTAGTTGTGAAGGAGAGAGGTTGGTTTGGGATTATGATTCTGCAGACTAGGTTGGTGCAGACTGTGGCATTGGTTTCTGATTGCTTTCCAGGGAGGGCCTGCAGCACAGCTTCAGCTCACTGTAGAAAGCAGCTAGGCCAGCTGGTAGGGGAGAGAGACCACCAGGGATGAGTAGAGAACAGCCTGCTTGGACAGACATCGATTTGACTCCACACCTTGACACCTCCGCCTAGGCTCCGCCTCTCAACACCGCCACATGAAGAGTTAAAGTTTGAACACAAGAACTTTTATTTATTGTCCCTTCAAAGCCAGGGTTTGAACCAGGGCCTCACACGTGCTAGAACACAGCCCTGGAACTTATGATCTGTTCTCAAACTTAAGTGTCTACTGGCTGAATCAGAGGCTAAGGCCAGAGCTGCGGGTTTCACCCCCAGCACCCCATAGTGTAGGGGTGCATACCTGTAATCCGAGCACTCAAGATGTGGAGACAGGAGAATCAGATATTCAAGGAGATCCTCAGCTACATAGGAAGTTTGATCTCAAGACAACAAAATCAAACAAACAGAAACAAAACCCAGGTTGAGGATTGGGAGTTGAGGGCAGTCTGTATAGAAGGCACAGAGCTGGGGGTATAGCTTAGTGCTAGATTGCTTGTCTCCTTCTGGCCATTTCGGGGGCAGGGTGGGGATTGCTGGCTAAGAAGGCAGCGTTTGATAAGGTTCCTCCCACAGCCTGGTGTTCAGTGTTCCCTGCTGACTCCCTTTGATCCATCCCTTCATCCAGTTTGGTTCAAAAGATACTTTTGGTTTGGTTTGGTTTTTATACATACCAAACACACAAACACAAAGGGTTTTTATTTTACCTATCTCTATCTACCTATCTATCTACCTATCTATCTACCTACGTATCTGTCTATCTGGTTTTTTGAGACAGGGTTTCTCTGTATAACAGCCCTTGCTATCTTGGAACTTGCTTTGTGTACCAGGCTGCCTTTGTAGACTGCCTGCTCTGCCTCGGGAGTGCTGGAATTAAAGGCATATGCCACCATACCTGGCTTTTATTTTATTTTATTTTATTTTATTTTATTTTATTTTTATTTGTGTTTTTTGTTTGTATGTTTTTTTGTTTTGTTTTTTTTTTTCTGAGACAGGGTTTCCCTGTTGTAACTCTGGCTGTCCTGGAACTCACTCTGTCGACCAGGCTGGTCTAAAGCTCACAGAGATCCAATTGCCTCTGCCTCCCAAGTGCTGGGATTAAAGACGTGCACCACTACCGCCTGGCTTATTTTATTTTTTAATGTGTACTCATAAGTGTGATGGGTGTGTATGTGTGCACATCCATGGCACTCATGAGGAGGTCAGAGGACAGCTTGCAGGAGTCAGTTCTGTCCTTCTACCCTGAGATCCAGGAATTAAACTCAAGGGGTCAGGCCTGCATAGAGAACACCTTTATCTGTTGAGCCATATTGCTGGTATGTGTGTGTAAAATTCCTTTAAAAACATTGAAAAATTATATTTTATTTATCTTATTTTATGTTTGTTTTGCCTGCATGTAGTATGTGTGCTGTGTGCGTGCTCAGTGCCTGTGGAGGTCAGAAGAGGGCATTGGGTACCCTCAAACTGGAGTTCAGAATGGTTGTGAACCACTGTGTGAGTGCTGGGAATTGAACCTGGGCCCTTAATGAATGAAAAAATAAATAAAAGTAGGACATGACTTTATTTATTATATGTTTTTATTATAGATACAAGGAAGAGCACAGGCAGAGGAATCTGAAACCGTCCAGACTGAACCAGGCCACGAGAGCAGAGAGAGTTGGGGAGACTGTAGTAGTACGCTGCTGTGGGAGCTCAGCAAACAGGACACAGAGGCATATTCATATCTGCAAGCCCTGCCGGCCCTCAGCAGAGGGACGACTGTCATGGCCAGGGCCATACTCGACAGTGGAACTGGAGTGTCTCAGTTCAGCTTAGGTGTTCTACTGATACCAGTGCAGATCATTACCAATCACCGTCCTCTACATAAATCCAACAGCTGCAAACAGTACAGTATGCCAAGACCCAGGCTAGCCCCCTCCCCAAAGTGCATGAAACATTTGCAACTAACTAAAATAACTAACATTTTTCAACATAATTAAAACTAACTTCCCCAACAGGAGACTAAGAGGCGAAGAAAGAGGAACCTGGATCCAAGAGCCCAGGAGCAAGGCAGGAGACCAAGAAAGTGGTGAAGCCAAATGGCTGGGTTATATAGGAAAGAGAAGCTGGCGGAAGGGGCCCAGCCCAGTCCCTGACCTAGAGAGTTTAGGGTAGAGGGCAGGGTCTGTCAGCCAGGACATCTCCATAACAGGTACTGGGGATGCTAAGAAAAGCTAGCAGACAGTGTTCACTTTGATGTGTTAATAGGCACCTCAGTTAGCCATTTGTCCTGGTTTGAGACTAACACTCTCCAAGAGCAGCAAAGGGCTCTTAACTACTGAACCATTCCAGCAGCCCTAAGATTTTTTTATTTTATTTTATATGAATGTTTGGCCTGTATGTATGTATTATATATATGTACATATCTACGCATGTATGTGTGTGTACCACATGAGTACCTGGTGCCTGGGGAGTTCAGAAGAAGGCATCGGATCCTCTGGAACTGGCTTTACAATTGTGAGCCACCATATGGGTGCTGGGCGTTGAACCCTGCTCCTTTAGAAGAGCAGCCAGTGCTCTTAACCACTGAGCTATCACTCCAGACTCTTGTTTTTTTTTGTTTTGGACAGGGTCTTATGTAGCCCAGGCTGGTCTTTAACTCCTGATCATCCTGCTTCCACCTCCCAAATACTGAGATTACAGGCATGTGCTGTCATGCCTAGCTAAAAGATTCTTTTAAAGAGTGCTTCAAACCTTGCTTGAGTAGAACAGCTCGGGTTCAAGACTCTAAAGACAGGAAGGGTGGGGAGGAGGAGACGCTAAGTGAAAGGGGCAGACGTAGGGAAGAACCAGTGTGGCCAAGTAAGGTGACCCTAAGGAGGATATGCTGGTAGACACTTGCTAGCATCATCTGGAAAGAGGAAACCTTAATTGAAGGGTTGCCTCCATTGGATTACCTGTAAGCAACTCCTGTGGGGCATTTTCTTCATTAGTGACTGATATAAAAGGGCCCAGCCCACTGTGGGCGGTGCCGCCTCTGGGCAGGTGGTCCTGGGTTCTATAAGAAAGCAGGCTGAGCAATGGAATGTATTGGCTCACACCAGGGTGACACCCTGGGGTGGATCTCTATTTCAGGCATGACTGCATCCAGATGCTCAGGTGAGCAATATCATGAGGCCTTTGTCTCCATGCGTGTCTCTAGTCACTTTCCCTTCTATGGGGCCCGGGCTAAGATTCATCCTCCTTCCACGGTGGCACAAAAGGCCTGAAGATACGGTACTAGAATCTATCTGTTTAGCAAGTGTAGGAGAGGGTTCAAAGTTAACTCTGAAAGCACAGCTTGAGCCACCTGCTCAACCTTGAGCCTCTCCATCAGAGCTAGAAAAATGACAGGCTCTGATTGGCTGACGCCAGGGTCATGTGTCAAGCCCTGGATTTACCAGAGCAATGGCAGCTTCACAGGAATGAAACGTACCAGAGAAGGGCAGGGGGACGGGTTTCCCACTTGGAAACGGGGTAATGTAAGAAGAAGTGAATGCTGCGAAAGCCAAGGGCAGCATGCCTAGTCCACCAAACGAGATGCATCCAGGTAGTTACGTTGGGAAGAAGGCATATGAGGACAGGATGATGGCTCCATGGCCAGCTGCTGAAGAATACGTGACCGCAGGCTTAGTGGCTTAGAACAACAGACATTTGCTATCTCACAGTTTCTGAGGGTCGGGGACATTTCGTGAGCACAGACAGCTCAGCCAAGAACTCTGCTGCATTGTGATCCCGAGGCAGGAAGCACATGCTGGCCTTGTTGTCTGGGGATAACCCTAACGCATGCTCACCAAAGGAGGAGTATCTGCAGCCAAGCTCACAAGACTGTTGACAGAATCCAGCTGTTTGTTAGCCAAAGATCTCCCTCACTGTCTTGCTCCTGGGATGCCTGCTTCCCACAAGTCAGCAATGGCTCCCCTCAAGATGGCTATGTCACTTCATGGAACACCAACCTAAACATACTGTCACCTTGAACATCCTCTGTCAGTTATAGACTAAGACAGCACCGCCCTACTTATGCTTCGGGGAGGATGTTACCCAAGGGTGTGGTCCCTAGGAGATGAGGTTTGTGGCCTTGCCCTTATACTCAGCTTCCACAAATCCATGTGCCGTGGTGGTGTTGAGCTGAGCTAACACCTAGAAGGGGCAGAGGACTGGCAGGAGTAGGTGCCTGGCTTGAAAGGAAGTCTGTGTGGGACTGGTGTTGGTTCTCTCTTACCATCAGCTCTTGAGGGTCCTGTCTCGTCAATTGTCTTCCCCAAGCCCAAACACTGGCATGTTACGGGCCCCTAGCAATACTTTCTTGTACTGAACAGTTGGAATAGATCACATATCCAAACTCTTCTTTGTTCGCTCATTCATTCATTCACTCACTCACTCACTCACTCACTCATTCAACAAGCAAGAACTGCATCAGGCCCTTGCCAGACTCTGGGACACAGCTGGCGTAGAGACATGGCTCTGGCTCTGAAAGACACAAGACTCAAAACCCAACACTGTTGTTTATCGTCTGTGGCTTGTGAAGCCTTAGCATATCCTGTGCCCTGACCCTGGTAAAGGACACTCTGAAGGAACTCAGAAAATATCCCCAGGGACAGTGACCCTGAGCGAGCCCCACCATGTGTCAACAGCTGGACTCCCTCCCTAGTGCTCTCCAGGGCCTACTGCCTGGTGCTCGTCAGGGCCTAGTAGAGGCTGGACAGAAAGACAGGGAAGGCAGTCCCTGACCCCCGAGTCTGACTGAAATCTGCCACCACTGGGTATAGTTGCGCACCTACTGTGTAGGTCACCAAGGATGACATGGAGGTATTTTCATAAGTGCAAGCACTGACAGACCTCAGCAGAGGGAACCACCATCATGGCCAGTGCCATACTCACAGTGGAACCTCCAGCCTCTCTGCTCAGGTGTTTTATTGATCCAGAACTCCTCAGGTGTTCTACTGATACCACGTGCAGATCATAAGCAATTAAACTACCCCCACAGAAATCCAACACCTGCAGACAATACAGAACACCAAGACCTAGACAGACCCTCACCCAACCGTGCATAAAACAGTTTCAAGCATAACTAAGAAAAAAACTTCCCCAACAGCTAGAAGTCAAGAATTCTAGCACAATTAACAAAACTTGATGTGAACTTTGTGGAGAGATGGTGTTCTTTTTATATCAAAATATTTCAAGTAAGAATGGTAAAGAATCTATGAGCAGTACCCAAGAGTCTACAAGTAAATGGCCAATAATGTTTTATGAGCAAGTGTGGCCAAGCATGGCCTTTCTCCTCTCCTGGCTGTAGACATGTAATTTCCTAGGAATCTCACAAGCCAGACTGTAAACTCCACTTATAGTCAAAAGGGTGGTGTATCTTGTATAACCTTCGTGACTTAGGGTTTCTCTTCATCAGATTCAATCTTGTCCAAAGCACCTGAGGAACCACCCTGTCATTTCATTTACTAAAAAGAGAACGTGAAAAGGCCTCTTAGGAAGTTTTGAGCTGTGGCTTTAGAAGCCACAGAAGTCCTGTATGTGGCTATTGGGAACCCCTTGAGCAGGACTCAGAGCACACCAGAACTTGGGTGTGTCTTATGCTCCCTCTCAGCATCTCTTTTTCCATTAACCCTTGTGTGCTTACATCTGTGTTAAGGTCTCAGTGGTTGGTAAGATAATTCAGCAGTTATGAGCTCTTGCAGAGGACCTGTGTTGCAGAAGCTTATTTAATAAATAATAAAATAATTGTTTTATATACTGTTGGGTGAGGGGCTGTCTCGGGTGTTTAGTATTGTTTGCAGGTGTTGGATTTCTGTGGGGGTTGTTTAATTGCTAATGATCTGCATGTGGTATCAGTAGAATACCTAAGGAGTTCTGAATCAATAAAACACCTGAGCTGAGATGCTGGGGTTCCACTGTCCAGTCTGGCACTGGCCAGCATGGTGGTTTCCTCTGATGAGGCCTGGGAGGGTTTGATCTCTTCCTAATAAACTCCAGCTCTGCCTCACACCAACTTGTCCTGAAATTTTTTTCTATGGCAAAGTCAAGAAAATCCCAGCTTTGCCTAACAGAGATCTCTGAAAAGATCTCCGGCTGCTGTAGGCAGCAGCATGAGGCAGTGTTTCCAGTCTGGGATCTACTGCTGGTGACACAGCCTCAGGACACTGTTTGAGCTCCTTCTCTTTTGTGACTCACTGGCTCAGGTTTGGGAGTTACCTGGAGAGGCCCCCAGTGACACTGGGATGTTCTCCTTGGTGGAGTCGCTCTGGATCCTGGAAGGTGGAAGGGCCTGATGTGTCTCCATTGCCTCCTCCACAAGCATGATAAGAAACTGACCACAATCCTTATTGGGTCACTTTCTTACTCAAAGGAGGAACATGGTCTGGGGTGAAAGGGGAAGATATAGGCTTGGTCACTGTGGAGGACAGACAGAGAACTGTTGCCTGAGAGTTCTAGGCCTTGTGTCTAGGTTCAGCAGGCTCCTCTCCAGTTGCAATTTCTTCTTGCTTAATATGGGAGGAACCAGTCTCTAGAAACGCTTCTGAATGATACAGCCACCAACATCCTGTTCCTGGGGCCACAGCTGAGCTCCGTGTCTCTAACCCGGGGTTCTGACTTGGTGTCAAAGGAAGCAGGCCTAGAGATGGGAATTTGAATACATGGGATGTAATTGAACTGTCAGCTCAGGCAACACAGGCAAGAGAGTGGCAGCCCTCCTCTCCAGCAATTTTCAAGGCAGATGCCCTCAACTCTGCTGGGGCAGAAAGGACAAAGGATGTAAGACAGCTAGCTCCTGGTTATTCACAGCTGGCCTCTGAAGTGTTAGAACTCCCATCAGAAGGCCAAGAGCTGCTTCCGGAGGACACTGGTCACAGTGCACAGCTTCTCTGAGCTGGGAAAATCTAAGCAAAGAGTCATGGGCACTGGCAGTAGGAAGTCCACCTGTGAAGTTAACCAAGAGTTTCATCATGAAACAGAAGCACCAGGAAACCTCTGACTGAACCAGGAGATGGTTCCGCCGATAAAGCGCTTGCCATACAAGCAATAGGGACTCAAGTTCACATGCCCAGAGTCTACCTGCAGCTTGGCAGGCCTTGAGACTGCCTGTAATCCTAGCATTCGGAATCAGAGATGGGGAAATCCTGGGGCAAGCTGTCCAGTTAGGTGAGCCAGAATCGGTGAGGTCCTGGTTCCGTGAGAGACCCTGCCTCAGTTCATAAGGTGGATCGTGATGGAGGAAGATGCCCGGCGTCAACTCGAGGCCCCACATGCACGCACTCACATGCACTGTCACCAATGCACACGTGCACAGGCACACACGTGTGCAACCTCCCTCCACATGCACACCGAGCATGTGCACATGCACACACAATAAATAATTGTAATTAAAAACTCAAACAGACAATTGTTTTTGTTTTGATTTAATTACAGACACAGGAAATGGCAGCGTACAATGCGGTTTGTTGAGCAGTGCACTCTCAACTCAGCCTCCCCCAGCGTTCACAGCTTGCACAACGCAACCACAGCCCTCTCCATCCGTAACTGGCTGCTCAAGTGTGTGTTGCCTGTGTGCGCACGCGTACAGCAGCGTACCTTTTTATCACATACGTGTGACCGGCCGCCTCACTCCTGTGCTTCCTGCCGCTCACATTCACCCACCCGTGCGCCGTCCCGAAATGAAAAGATGATGTCGTGTACTTCGAAATGTAAGCTGAAATAAAACCCTTCCTCCTCTAAATGGCTTTCATGAATGTCACACCTTTGATGGGGAGGAAGTGTGGCAACTGTTCTCTTCTCTGAGTGACAGATTGCGGCTGTGTCTTGAGAGCCCGGCCACAGGTGGCCCTCTAGGTGTGGCCAAGCAGCGGAATATAAGGATCCCAGAACCCAGCACGCAGTGCCCCTGTGCTGGCCCTGGTGCCCTGCCTCAGGCCGTACCATTGGGAAGGCAGACCTGGGTCCTAGCAAAGCAGAGACACTTCCCACACTTGCCACAGTGGCTTCATCTGTCCTCGTTGCTGATACAGAGGCTGTGTCTCCTCACTCCCAGCTCCTTGGCCTCTGTGTCTGTGTGGGGCTTGTTGAGTAGGGTGCTGGAGACTGAGCACCATCTTGTTCCCCCATCAGCTTCTGCTCCTCACCCTCCTGTCTCCCAGGCAGGCCCAGCAGTCTGTTAAACAGGATGAATAGCTACCCTTAAGCTCCATTTTCATCTCCCAAAGGACCCATCCTTTTCTACCCTAGCAGATCTGCTTCGCACCTTCAAAGCCCCTGAAAACCATAAACTGCCCTAGGACAAGCCATTAGCACCGTACTTCCTGGTAGTCCTGGCCATCTGCCTGGATGCACTTGGCAATCTAGAAAGTTCCTTCTCACCAGTCTATGTGCTCATCTGAACCTGAAAATCATCTGTAAGTCCCATCTTCTGAATAAGGAAGGCAAGGCGGAACAGAGATGGCAACTGAGGGGCAGAGGGGAGAATGTAGGGGTTCAAGGCTCTGCTCCCTGGGGGGTGGGTGTTTCCTAATCACAGTCCTGTTTTTCTGTCCAGCATCCCTGGTTCCCAAGAGCTTCACAGCAGGGGACTGGTTTTAAAGTTGAGTGTTAAGAGTTTGTTGGCTGAGATAACTAAGTCATAAGAGGGCCCTACAGGAAAGTGAGGGCACAGAAGAGTGACAGTCTTCCGCAACTGAAGAAGGCCAGGCTGTCTGTCGCCCAGGCTGTGTGCGCATGACACGTATTACCTTCAAGACCGAGTCTTAGAGCGGTCTTTAAAAGCCAGTGTGCATTGAGTCCCTCGCTACACACCCTGTGCATTTTCTGTAGATGAACTCAGGTCCCATCAGGAGGCACTTTATCTTCCTATTCTACACATGAGGAAACTGAGGCCTCCAATAGAAAAATGTCTGCAAGCTCAGTGGTTCTGTCCAAGCCCTGCTGGGAGACCCGGTTGGAAGAGTTTAGAGGCAGGTGTGTGCCGTCTGCCTTACCCAAATTCAGAAGCCATGATACTGACGACGTATGCAGGGAAGGTCTGTGCTGCAGTCCTGTCGCCCCCCGCACTGTGTCGTCCAGGAGGCTCTGCGGGGCTCCCACTAGACCCTCTCAGGTCTCAGTAGAGCTGGGGCCTTCTAGACGAGCACAGCCAGCCTCAAATGGCTTTTCTTTGGCCCGGTGGGAATGTTCACCTCTCCACATTCCTCCAGCTGCTCCTGAGAGTCACTGTGGGAATTTCCTCCAGTTTGTGGCTTTGTGACTTCAATGGAACTGCTGCTCTCGGGTTTCCTCGCTTTTGATAGCGGCTTCTCCAGAGCTCAGGAGGGCTGCCCGTGTGAGCCACACATTCTCCACATGAAGGGTGAATGGAAGGCTGGACGGGCGCATCTACTTATGTGGGGGGCACTGAATAGGTTGCTGGGATATGGCTGTGCCTTCTGGGGACACGAACCATTCATTTACAAACTTATACTCGAGGCGAGAAGATGGACAGGAGGCTAGCAATGATCAAAATAGTGAGCTACAACTCCAGACCCATTGCAAATTAGAAGGCATAGTACTCGCAAGTGTTGGTGACAATTCAGGGAGAGGGGAAGCCTCTAGGAGGCTGTGGATGTGGGAATCTTAACAGACATTCTTGACAACAACTGGTGGCTTGAGGTGAAGTATGAGCATGATGAGAGTGTCTCAGGACCCAGAATCCCACTCCTGGAGGAGCTCGGGCAGATAGTCACTGCAGCACTGTAGTGACAAAGCAAGGCAGACCCACTCAGGGCTGGGCGGCAATGAGGCTCAGCAGGTTAGGCAGGGCTCCACATAAATATAGATTGTGTGTGTTTGCATGAGTGTGTGTGCGCATGTGTGTGTGCATGTGCATGTATGTGTGCATGTGTGTGTGCGCATGTGTGTGTGCATGTGCATGTGTGTGCATGTGTGTGTGCATGAGTGTGTGTCTGCATGTGCATGTGTGTGCATGAGTGTGTGTGTGCATGTGTGTGCTTGCATGTGCATGTGTGTGCATGAGTGTGTGTGTGCATGTGTGTGTGCATGTGCATGTGTGTGCATGAGTGTGTGTGTGCATGTGCGTGTGCATGTGCATGTGCATGTGTCTGCATGTGTGCATGTGTGTGTGCATGTGCATGTGTTCATTGTGTGTCTCAGTAAGATTTTCTGTCGCTGTGATAAAACATGACCAAAAGCAACTTGCGGAGAAGAGGGTTGTTTCAGCTTGCATTCCCAGGTTGTACTCCATTATTGAGGGAAGCCAGGGCAGGAACGCAAGGCAGGAACTGAAGCGGCAGGCGTGGAGGAGTGCTGCTTACTGGTTCGCTCTTCAAGGCTTCCTCAGCCTGCTTTTTTAAAGTACTGAGGGCCACCAGCCCAGGGATAGCAGTGCCCACAGTGAGCTGGGCCCTCTCACAACAACAATTAATTAATTAATAATACACTTCACGTGCTAAGGAGATGGAATCATTTTCTCAATTGAGGTTCCCTCCTCTCAGACGACTCAGGTTGACAAAAAAAACAAAACAACAAAACTAGTCAGTAGTGTGCGTGTGTGTCTGTGTGTGTGTCTGTGTGTGTGTCTGTGTGTACGTGTGTGTGTGTGTGTGTGCATGTGTGTGTGTGCGTGTATGTTTGTGTGTGTGTCTGTGTGTGTGTGTGTGTGTCTGTGTGTGTGTGTGTGCATGTGTGTGTGTGCATGTGTGTGTGTGTGTGTGTGTGTCTGTGTGTGTGTGTGTGCATGTGTGTGTGTGTGTGTGTGTGTGTGTGTGTGTGTGTGTGTGTGTCGGGGCATGTGTGAGTGTCTGTGTGTGTGCATGTGTGTGTGTGTGTGTGTGTGTCTCTGTGTGTGTGTGTGCATGTGTGTGTGTGTGTTGTGTGTGTGTGTGTGTGTGTGTGTGTGCATGTGTTGGGGCATGTGTGAGTGTCTGTGTGTGTGTGTGTGCATGTGTGTGTGTGTGTGTGTGTGTGTCTGTGTGTGTGTGTGTGCGCGTGTGTGTGTGTGTTGTGTGTGTCTGTGTGTGTGTGTGCGCGTGTGTCGGGGCATGTGTGTGTGTCTGTGTGTGTGTGTGCATGTGTGTGTGTGTGTGTGTGTGCGTGTGTCGGGGCATGTGTGTGTGTCTGTGTGTGTGTGTGTGTGTGCATGTGTGTGTGTGTGTGTGTGTGTGCGTGTGTCGGGGCATGTGTGCACCACAGAACTCTTCTGGAGGTCAGAGGACCACTTTCAGGAGTCGGTCTTCTTTCTATTGTGTAGATCCAGGCACTGGACTCAGGTCTACTTGGTGGCAATTGCCTTTACCCACTGAGCCATCTCTCTGGCCCTGAATGGTTTTACAGGATGAGTTGGAGGGCTGGGTGTGGTGGCACAGGCCTTTAATCTCCTTAAAGCCTGATCTGCATAGAAGGTTCCAGGACATTCAGGGCTACACAGAAAAACCTTGTCAGAAAAAAAAAAAAAACTAGAGTCTTACAGAGCAGAGGAGCAGAGGCAGGAGAGCCAGTGGACACAGACCCCAGGGATGTGGAGTACCCCAGGAGTCGGCTCAGGTTAGCTGAGGGTAGGTGCATGGCCGTGAACCCACCTGGGACTCAGAGGAGGCTCCGGGACAGGTCCTCCAAGGTAGAGTCCTGGTCCTGCCTGCCCCGGGCCCCAGAACCTTTGCTTGTCCCTGCAGTTTGTGACATTCCAGCATGTCCCCAGACATGTGGCTTCTGTACACACAGAGCCCTTGCGGTCAGCCTGAGGCAGTGCTCTCTCTCATCTCCACAGAAAACTCACTTGGGGTTTTATTCCTCGCTCTGTTTATCACTCTGGGCATCTCCCTGACCTCCCTCCAGCCCTAACCAAGGCTCTAAAAGGAGGGCAAAGGCTCTTCCGCCAACATGAGAGGAAGGGTGGCCTTTGGCTGAGGATTTTTATCCTGGTCACGTGGACCAAGGCAGTAGTCCTAGGAGACAGCATTTTCTGGTCCCTCACAGATTAGCAACCGCCTGGGAAAGGAGCCAGCATAGCTCCGGCCTCCCAGTCCTACTTTAAGGGAAAAGATAGAAACAAATATACACAGGCATATCTGTGGTTGCTTCCACCGACTTCTGTTTTTAAGATAGGAGGAATTTACCTGTTTCGTGGACCGGCAATACTAGCAGAGAGTTGTATATGCTTACTGGTCTTAAGTCACACAACAGCACACGGAGGCTGGCGGACTGGCTTTTCTTACCTTTTCTCCTACCCTACCGTGGCGTTTGAAGCATGGACAATCCGGTCCCATTGGGTTGGTAAAAGCTGAGGAAAACCCTGGGATCCCAGAGAAGAGCGAGCTGTTGTTTCCCCTTCTCCTGACAGTCTCACTCCAAGGTACCTGATGTGGAAGTGGCGTTAATGGCACTGAAGACAAGCTCTGTCCTCAGGTGCTGCCCGGAGCACTATCGATGGAGATGCTATCAATATCCTCATTGCTTAGGAGAGGAAATGAGACACAGAAAAGGAGAGCAACTCAACGAAGGCCACACCGCTTGTGAGCATCAGAGTTAGGATCGGAGAGTAAGTAGTTTCCAAATATGGCTCTGTTGTTTGAGACAGAGTCTCGAACTGTAGCCCAGGCTAGCCTAGAGCTCTCTCTCCTACTGCCTTGGCCTCTGGAGTGCTGGGATTACGAAGGTGCACCATCACAAATATGTCATTCAAGATGAAAATTTTTCGTTTTGTGTATTCTACCATAATCCATGATGCTTTAAAAATGAGTGGTTATGGGCGGGGAGACTGCAGCCCAATTGGTTCAGCACTTGCTGAGCGCATCCCAGCCCTGAGTTTGATCCTCAGCACTGCATAAGGGTTAGGGTTAGGTTAGGCGGGTGAGGATGGAGGGGTAGAACTGCTGGTCCGTGTCCATAACCCCAGCACTGAGAAGGCAGAGACAAGAGTATCAGGAATGCAAGGTCATCCTTACCTACATCATGAACTATGTAAAGGCCAGCCTGGGCTACATTAGAAAAAAAAAAAAAAGTGGTCTTCCTGGCATTCAGGAGGCAGAAGCAAAAAGATCCTAAGTTCCAGGCCAGCTTGAGCTACACAGATAGACTCTGTCTCAAACACAAATTACTTTTCAGTTTGTCATCTTTTGATGTTCAGGGGCCCCCGCATTGGAATTGTTCACACTGTCCTCAGCTGTCGGATGTCTGTCTCCAGAATCTGTTCAGCTTACAAACCTGGAACTCAATATGAGTTGAACAATAGACCCAGCCCCCTTCCTTCCACCCTGAGCCACCATGCTCCCTGCTGTCTCATCAGCTATGATGTTGTTGTTGTTCTGTATTTTTGCATTGATCTCCTCTATGTAGCCATGGCCAGCCTTGAACTCACAGCAGTCCTCCTGCTTTTCCTGTGTTGGGAAGAGTTTGCCTGTTCTAGGACCCCTGGTGTGTGTCTTTTGTGACCGGCTTATCCTTCTTAGTACAATGTCCTCAGAGTGCCCCACAGTGTCCCACGTGCGGCCACGATCTTTCTGTTTCAGGCTGACAACACTGGGCATGGTGATGCAAACCTTGATCTGATGTTGAGTGGACTTTTAGATACAGAGATGACTCTACTTCCAGGTTTAGAGCCCGGGGAGGAGATCCAGACACCCCAAGGACCTAGAATGATCTTTGGAATGTTGTTGTAGGCAACCCTTGTTGCTGGTAGCCCCAGCTTGAGAGAGATACGATTAGCATGCTACCATTGGCCTTCCCAGAAGCCCTGTGATAAACACCATCATCTGACTAGTGATGCCTCCAGACCTCAGTGCTCTGTCCCCAGCTATTTCCGACTACAAGGGAAGAACTCAATTCCAGGAAGCCAAAGGGGAATTTACTGGCTCACAGAGGGAAGACTCCAGGATGGACTGGACACAAGTGTCTGGATGGAGTCCCGGTCATTGTGATGTGAGTGAAAGCGGCGTGGGTCAACAATCAAGTTCCACATTGCGGCCCCTGTGCCCTGCTTACTGAGCAATGTTGCAGTCTGTGCTGGCTAGTGCTAGTCTGTGCAGGCTACTAGTATGTCAACTTGACACAAGCTAAAGTCTTTTGGAAGAGGGAACTTCAGCTGAGAAAAGGAGGCCATCAGATTGGCCTGTGGGCAAGCCTATAGTGTATTTTTTTTTTTTTTCTGATTGATGATTGTTGTGGGAATGTTCAGTTCACTGTGGGCGGAGCCTTCTGTGGGCTAGTGGTCCTGGGTTCTATAAGAAAGCAGACTGAGCAAGCCATGGGGAGCAAGCCAGTAAGCAACACCCCTCCATAACTTCTGCTTCAGTTCCTGCCTCAGGTTCCTGCCCTCTTTGAGTTCCTGCTCTGACTTCCTTTAGTGATGAACTGTGATGTGGATCTGTAAGCTGAAATAAACCCTTTCCTTCCCAGGTTGCTTTTGGTCATGGTGTTTCATCACAGCAATAAAAAAACTAACTAAGATACAGCCCAACCCTTTGGGTACATGACAGGCACCGGGATTCACAGGCTGGGACATGGTTACCATACTTCCTTCCCTCCCTTGTTAGGTAGAATACAAGCTCCAGTGTGGAGTGTGACAGTTGAGTTCACTCTGGGCCCAGCAAAGGAGACACCAGAAGCTTATCGGAGGCCAGTGGTGTCCTGAACATGTGGAGAAGTTTGGAAGCCAGTTGCTCCACGCCTGTTGTAGTAAATGCCCATGTAGGGCATTAGGGTGAAGGGAGAGCTGCTGCCCCGCAGGGAGCATTCTCCTTACCTTACTGGAGTGGCAGGGAAAGCCCAGAGGGGAGGAATGACTCAGCCCTGAAAGCCTCTGGTGCTGGGGAAATCCACCACAAGACTTCCAAACACCTCACTTCCTTCTATAGCCTGTGACTTCAGAGGCTTGGAGAATGTTTACACCAATGCATGGTCAGTCCTTCAGAGGTGACCTCTGATGGAGAGTGAATGTTTTCCACATTAACCTGAGAACTAAACATGACTGGCTTTCCAAGGTGACTTCCAACCCAGGAGACAGTAGGCCACATTTGGTCTCTTCATCCAGCTTATGAGATGGAAAATCAGCTTTGTTTTATTACACCTTTATCACTCATTACATTGGACACAATCTGTATTCACATTAGAATTTGTTGCATCAGTTTCTTTCGTGTGTGTGCATATGATGTGTGTGAGACCAGGCACGTGTGCCCGGCGTGCGTGTGGAAGTCAGAGAACAACTTCCAGAGTCAGTTTCTCTTCTCTCACCCTGTAGGTTCCAGGTTTGAACTAAGGTTGTCAGGCTTGGCAGCAGGAACCTCCGCCCACTGAGCCATCTAATGGGCTTTGTATTTCCATTTAAAACAATAGTTTAAAAGACATTTCCACACCGAGCAGTGGTGGTGCACACTGCCTTTGATCCCAGCACTCAGAGGCAGAGGCAGGCGGATCTCTGAGTTCAAGGTCAGTCTGGTCTACAGAGTGAGTTCCAGGACAGCCAGGGCTACATAAAGAGATCATCTGTCTTGAAAAAAAAAAACAAGACAAAGAAAAATTACCTCCACGATAAAACTTTACAAAATAATGATTATTATTTATGGGTGTTATGTCTATACCACTTGAGTGCCAGGTGCCCCGGGAGGTTAGAAGACAGTATCAGACCCCCTGGGACTGGAGTGATGGACAGTTGCGACCCACCACGTGGGTGCTGGGAATCGAACCCTGATCCTCTGGAAAAGCAGCCAGTGCTCTTAACTTCTGAACCGCCTCTCCAGTTCTCCACAAAAACCTGTTAAAGGTGCAGAGGATGTATGGACAGAGGTGACCCCTTCTCACCACGTTCCCAGCACCTCAGCCCCTTTCCCCAGAACTCCTGCTTCCCCACAAGCACCTTCTGTGCTTCAGGGTCCAGGCAGGTCTTGAACTTGGAGTCCTCCCACCTCAGCCTCCCTAGTAGCTGAGATTACAGGTCTGTGTTACCAGGTCCGCTCACTATATTATTCTTTTGCCTTTTTTTATTTTAATGTAGAAAACACTCTTAATTCATGGGCCATACAGAAAGCGATGGCAGGCTAGATTTGGCCTGCTTGCTGAGCTCTGGTCTACACGAACGGAAGCCCCACTCTTCCACTTATATTTTTAAATTTTTTACAATGTCCATAAAATTTTTCTCCAAGTTTCAGTGAGTAGGACTTGCTATGGCCTGCTATATTTTAATTTTTATATTTTATATTTTAATTTTTACATGATTTTGAGGGCTTGCAGATTCCCAATGTTACTTAAATTGTGGAAGCAATATATTAATTCTAATTCACTTTGATTTAGCTTAGGCTGGCCTTCATTAGGGGAGTCTAGCCTCCACCTCCCAAGTGCTGGGATTACAAGCGGGCACAGCCCACCTAGTTTCACTTTAAATAAATTGCCCACTCATTTTCTTCCTCTCTCTCCCTCTCCCTCTCTCTCTCTCTCTCTCTTTCTCTCTTTCTTTCTCCCATTCATTTTCTTCACCCATTAAGTTTTTACTTATTTTTCTGACACAACTCTGTATAGTTTACTGATAATAACTTTTGGATTAGATTCTAGCCTACTTTTCCTCCCACTTTCAAATGCCTAAGTTGATAAAAAATATTCTGAAGCTTATTTATTAGAAAGAAAATTGTGGTTGGGTATGATAGTACCCTTGGGAGGTAGAGGCAGGAGAGTCAGAAGTTCAAGGCCAGGCTGGGCTATATGAGCGTCTGTTTCAAAAAAAACAGAAAGAAAATTGTGAAAGCAAAGATAAATGAGAGAGTACGTTTCCTCTGAGATATTAGAATGTATTGGAGTGTGCGTGTGTAAATGTGTGTGTGAATGTGCGTGTGCGTGTGTGTACGTGTGTGTGCGTGTGTGAATGTGTGTGCGTGCATGTGTATGTGTGCGTGTGCGAATGTGTGTGTGTACGTGTGTGTGCGTGTGTGAATGTGTGTGTGTGCGTGTGTGTGTGCGCATGTGTGTGTGATGTTAGGGATCAAACCTTGGGCCTCACACATGCTAGATAAGTGCTCTACCACAGAGTTGAACTCATAACTTTGTTTATGAAATTACAATCATTAAACTTTGTCTTGTTCTTTCAAAAACATAAAGGTTGTATTCTGCTAGTCTGAAGTAGCTGGCTGAGGACTAGGAGCCTTGGAGGCCCTCAGGGTCAGCTTTGGACACCTATAACACTAGACACATCACAACTACCCCTCCTTTGGTCTCCTGCTCAAAAGAATGCAGTACTTCTGGCCTTGGGTGGAGACTGTACATTCTGATCTGCTCCAAAGATAAAAACATTATGTATCCTGTCTCCTCCTCTCAGAGTTAATCCAGGGGTGGTGAACAAGTTTAGTGGATAAAGGTGCTTTGCCAATAAGCCGGGCAACCTAAGATCGATCCCCAGGACCCACGTGAGGGGATGAGAGAACCAATTCAATAAATGCTGGGATTAACGGCGTGGTCGACCACCAGCTTGCAAAATACATTTAAAAAAAAGAAAACTGGGCTGGAATGACGGCTCGGTGGTTAAGAACATCTGTTGCTCTTGCAGAGGACGCAAGTCCAATTTTCAGCACCATGGCTCACAACCGACTATAACTCCAATTCAAGGGGATCCAACACACTCTTCTGGCTTCTGCAGGCACCAGGCACGCATGTGGTGCACATATATACATGCAGGCAAAACAATACACACAAAATAAATCCAAAAAGTAATTAAAACAGATGGGGGGGTCAGTAATCCAGGTGGCCTGTCAATTACCAGGACAGAAATCTGCCCCCCAGAAGAGCTGAAGGCATGCTAAGGAGGTGAGAGGAATAGTTACCCCTGATGGGATAATATACTTCTTCCCAGGAGCCCCTCCTTCAGTGAAGCCACTTACAGAGCCTCTGCCATGCCTTTTCTGAGTTCTAAAGAGTTCCCTTTTCTTTTTTCCTATCTTCTTCTTTTGGATACCGGCCAAAAGCCTAACAAGCTTTCCCCGACACTCTGGGCTCTCTCACTCTTTCCCTGAAGCCCTCCTCCTCTTCCGTTTTACGGATGTCCGCTGACCTCCATTGCTGAGCATGCAGGTCTTCTTGGACCCTAAGTAAAAGGCATGACTTTATTATTATTTTCAATTATTTACTGCGGGGGAGGAGTGCCATGGGCATGCCAAGACATGTGTTGATATCAGAGGACAGCTTGCAGGAGAGAGTCTTCTCCTTTGTCATGTGGGTTCTGGGAACTGAGCTCAGGTCAGATCAGGCTTACCTTTACCCACTGAGCCGTCCCAGTGACCCGTTACTTTCTTCCTGTTCTCCATCCCCTTTCACATACCAGTTACTGAGATTTATAGCTTGTCTGCCCTGTTCTTTTTCTTTTAAACTCTACTAAAATTATCTGCAAGCTTTCTTCTGAGTCTGTTTTTAAATTCATTTATTAACAAGACTAAGAATCCAAAAAGGATCCTTAATTCTCTGATAACAATAGCTTCTTGGGCAAAGTGCCTGGCACATAGTAGGTACTTAATGAATAGCTCTAATTACTGAAGAATAAATCAATATTTTCCTTCTTTACTCCACCTAGTAAATGTGAGTTGAAAGTGAATCATTTAAAACATTTGTTTATTATTATTATTATTATTATTATTATTATTATTATGATGATGAATGCTTTGCCTGCATGTATGCCTGTATGCTACGTGTGTTCCTGGTACCCACAGAGGCCAGAGGAGGGCATTGGCTCTCTCGGAACTGAAGTTACAGATGGTTGTGAGCCACCATGAGGGTTCTGGGAACTGAGTCCAGGTCCTCTGCAAGAGCAGCCAGTACTCTTAACCACTGAGCTATCTATCCAGTCCCCTGAGTAGAAATAACAAGAAAACAACATAGCAAGTTAAAGACAGAATGTCCAGTAACTTATAAAATTCTGCTATGTGCCCGAGATGGTTTAGCTGTTTCCCACACTGGCTGGTGCACCAATGGTGCTTGCTGCATTATGGGAGAGGAAACTGACCCTCTAATGAGTGAAATAAGCTGCCCAAGGTCATATAGCAAACAAGAGGCCAAGCTGGAGCCAATAGCATGCTTCTCCATTGTGCCAGCCACGTCACACTCCTCTACTTAACATCAATGACGTGCTTTTCTGTTTATGCATGTGTCTTAAGTCACCTAAGACTTGACCACCACGCCAGGCATCTGAAAGATGATGAAATGAAGCTCCGGGAGGCCACTTGGTCCTAGCCACACTCGGGCTGGCCCTGTGCCTTAGCAAACAATCATGTAATCCTGACAGCAGCCCCTGCCATTCTTCCTTCAGCACTGAAGAAAGGGAGATTCAGAGGGAATTATGATGTCCCTCAGGTCCTACCACAAGCAAGCAGAGACACCAGCTTTCACGTGCTGCTCTGTCTAACCCCAAAGACATGGCTTTGGTTGCTGTGTTGGGCTTGAACCCAGCATCTTGCCCATGGTAGGTAAGCATTCTACCACTGACCTACATTCTTATTTTCTCTTTCTTTTCCTTCCTTCCTTTTTTTTTTTTTTTTGAGATGGTTTCATTATGTAGTCCTTGGTGTAGACCAGGCTGGACTACATGAACTCATAAGATCAACCTGTCTTGATTGCTGGGACTAAGCCACCATGCTCTGATGGGCTGCTTCTTTCTTTCTTCTCCTCCTTCTTGTTAATTTGTTTTACAGATTTACACACACACACACACACACACACATTACACTATGATCATTGTCTGCTCCTTATCTTCTCTCCGCCTTCCTTCTGAAGCCCTCCTTCCCAACAAGTCCCTCCTACTTCATGTCCTGTGTGTGGCCATTGTATTTAATTAGAGTTGCCTGGATGAGATGAATAATTTACTTAAGCAATGGCAACTTACGTAGGATTACTCCACCGAGGGATATGATCCCCCTCTTCCAGTAAACATCGTCTATAACTCCGCAGGGTAGGGTGGGGCCTTATAAGTCCCTGCCCCATTCAGGATGGAATGGATGGGCTGGAGTCTTGTGCCCATAGCCACTGCTGAGGTGTGAGTTCATAGGTATTACAGTCGTTCATCCAGAGATAACTTTTCTTGTTTCTCTTAAATTCTTTTTACAATTGTGTGTATGTGTGTGTGTTCCACGGCCCCTGTGTGGAGGTCAGACTGCAACTTTAAGGAATCAATTTGTCCCTTCCATCTTCACGAGGATTCCAGAGATTGAACTAGGACGGCTTATCCACAAGTGCCTTTCCCAAGTCCAGTCATAAAGAGATGACTTTCTTAACTGACAAACCCAATGGTTTGCAAAGGTGAAGCTCCCTAGCATCCATCTATCTTTCCTCCCTTCCTTCCTTCCTTTGCTTGAGTGCTTGCTTGCTTTATTTTATTTATTTATTTTATTTTCAAGACAGGGTTCCTCTGTGTAGCCCTGGCTGTCCTGAAACTCACTCTGTAGATCAGGCTGGATCCCCAACAGCTATCATTTGGCCTTCCCCGTAGCTGCTCACGAAAGGACTAGGAGCGCGTTGTTACTATCTTTTCCAGTTTCCAAACTGGAGCTTGGAAAGGTCACACAGTTAACCTATAGACAGGACAGAGGCTCAGCCAGGTCCATCCCCGGGGAGCACGTGTCAGGAAAGGGGCGGAGCGAGACAGCCAGACAGGCCCAAGGTCAGGCCGCGGCCTCCAGCCTCCTCCCCGCCTTCCCCTCGGCTCCAACGGCCTCTCTCCTACTGTCGGGGTGTTTCCTGCTCCCCGACCTCTCGTATTCCAGCGCGCGAAACTGCCAGACAGGAACTCGGCAGAAACCTGGCAGACCTGTTGCACCTTCGCAACCATTGGCGGCTGTAAGAGCGGGGTAATTTACATGCACGTTCCCTATTGGTTCAAAAGGCGGAAGAAGGTGGGCCCAGCCTACTTCACCTGCCTGC
This sequence comes from Cricetomys ansorgei, assembly GCA_026225945.1. Taxonomy (NCBI): domain Eukaryota; kingdom Metazoa; phylum Chordata; class Mammalia; order Rodentia; family Nesomyidae; genus Cricetomys; species Cricetomys ansorgei. Next base: position 72,562,315 of record JAMJFZ010000199.1, on the reverse strand, counting down.
GGGTGGAGCCCGCGGGAAAGGTGCTACGGTGGGGAGGGCCGCTGGCAGGGCACCCAGGCCGCTCCTTATGGGTGTGCTTCGACTGGAGCAAGGCACAGCAATTACTTGGTTACTTCTGGGGGCCGGAGGGTAGGCACAGAAGATAGATTTCATTTTGAAACATTTTATGCCCAGCCTGATCCTTGGGGGCCTACCAAATCGTGTGCGTGTGCGTGTGCGTGTGCGTGTGTGTGTGTGTGTGTGTGTGTGTGTGTGTTTGTATACATTTGATCTTAGCCAAGAGGCCTATAAAACGGCAGAGGTATAGAGTTTTCCTTAGGATCCTCTCAAGAGATTTTTGTTTGTTTCATAGTGTTTTGTTCTGAGACAGGGTCTCACTGTATTTTCCCGAATGGTCTGGATGGATGATGCTAGAGAAACCAGACTGGCCCCAAACTCACAAAGATTCTCCTGCCTTTGCTTCCTAGGTGTGGGGATTAAAGGTGTGCATCACCACATCTCTCAATTTATAAACTGCAAACTTTTGGAACCAACTCTAACCTCCCTCCCAACTGCCCATAAACGGAACTATAGACTGTAGCCACATATGCTGGTCATATATGTCCAACCCACTTTTCCTGTCCCTGCAATCTTTCCCTTGGCTTTGCTCTTATGGGGCCTTACACCTTATGAGATCTCATCTTCAGAGATCTCTTAGAGGTCTCTTTTCCCCCCATTCCTCATTGGAATTTGCTTTGTGTGCAGGTGAGAACAGTTGTGAAAATTCTACCAACACAGTCTCCCTGCTCCCTTTTAGTTCTGCAGCCCAGCTCCACAGCCTTGTGTCCCTGTTATTTCTATGTATGTGTGAGTGTATAGTACATACATGTGTGTGGTATATGCACAGTGTGGGTATTGGTGTACACTTATGCAGAGTTATTTCTATGTATGTATGTGTATATGCATAGTATGTACTTGTGTGTGGTATATGCACATTCATGCAGAAGCCAGAGGAAGATTTCAAGTGAGCTCTATCATGCTAATGCTCACCTTATTGCCTTGATACCTGGTCTCTTACTGAACCTGGAATTAGGCTGCTAGCCATCAAGCCACATTAATCCTCCTGTCTCAGCTCCTAGAAGTGCAGTACCATGACGATGCTTGGCTTTTCACGTGGGCACTGGGAATTAGAACTCAAGTCCTCATGCTTGAGCAGCAAGTATTCTTGTCCACTGAGTCACTTCCCAGTCCCTCCTCCCACTCCGTGTCATTTCTTAATTCAACATGTATGAAACACTGCTCTCTGTCAGCTGCTGTTCTCTGCACTGGAGCTAGGGCAGGGAGCCAGGGCTGGAAGTCCCCAGTCTTCCTGGACTTTACAGTTTAATGAAGACACAGTGGATACACTGGCAGGAGCACAGCTTGTCGGGCAGCAAGCAGAGCAGGAAGAAAAGGAAGGCCACAGCTGCAGCAAAGCCTCCCCTGGGAAGTGGTGGTGTCCTGGCACCTGGTTAGGGGTTCAGAGGCGACTTTTGAGTGGAGGTGGTATTTCAGGATGACCTGAATGATGTAAGGGGAGTCAGCTGTTGAGACAAGAGTGATCCTGGCTGGAGATAGCAAGAGGGAGCAGCCCCTGTGCCCACTCAGAGCCAGAAAATGCATATGGAATCACAGTGGATGAAGGAGGGGGAGACAGATAGCTCAGGAAACTAAACGTGGGACCTTATATTTCCCAGGAGTGGGCAGCATGGCCTCTACTCTATAGGTCACTGAGCTGAGCAGTAACCAGTAGCGCAGTGTTTGGAAGCTACACCCAGTGAGTTTTGCTTCTTTGGAAGGCAGCTCTGGACTTCAGAAAAAAGGATTCTTGATCCAGCCCTTGTTCAATGTGACCTTAGGAACCACTTGGTCTCCTTAGTCTAAGTCCCCACCCAATGGGTAGGGTAATAACAGTCACTGTGCTGGTGCATTGTGAGCACTGTACACAATATTATGATGCTTTAAAAAAACGTTTGTGTGTGCATGTCTGTGCATGCTCTGTGTGTGGTGGGGTGCCCACAGAGGCAGAAGAGACCATCAGATCCCCTGGAACTAGAGTACAAGTTGTGAGCTGCCTGACGTTGGTGCTGAGAACTGAACTTGGGTCCTCTGGAAGAGCAGCAAGAGCTCTTAACCGCTTGATATAAAGAGATAGCTTGCCTGTATTATTCTACTCTTACCCACAAAGGTGATGTTGGGCTCAGCTTTTCACATGCCTGTCTTATTCCCAAGACAAGCTGTCATGCTTAGGGAATAATAAGAAAAAATGCCCACGTGTTCAGTAAAGACACCTTATTTTGCAGTTCTTTTTAGCCCTCATTTGGATACCTGACATAGAACCTGCAGATATGAGAGGCCAACTTAACATGGAAATGTTCGAAGAAAATGCCTGGCATGCTCTGTTAGCCCTGTAAATAACAGATGCTATTGTCCCTCTGAAGCCATGGGAGACACTGGTGGGGAGACTGTAGGCAGAGCTGGACTCGCCAGCCCTGGGAAGCACCTCTAGTAGAGTCAAGGGTGTTTACAGGAGGGCTGTCTCTGTTCCTTGGGCCTGCTCCAGGCAGCTTGGTACTTTGGCCTTTGTTCACCAGGAGCCACTCAGTCTGAGCCTCCTGCTTCACTGCAGGCTGCCTCCCTTTCTTACCCAACCACCCTGAAAGGTTTTGTCTCATTTCCGTGGTTGAATGACTTTGAGGTTGAGGGGCTTCTCTCGGGAAATCGCGGTGCTGTCTCTGTCCCCGTTCCTCTCGGGCCCTCCCTCCGGAGCCTCTGACCTCTAGACCTGCAAGTCACTCTCTGAGTTAGTCAAGATAACTGACAAGATAATGCAGGCCTGTTCAGTTTGTAAGCTGTGTTCCCACAAATATTCCTAGATGATCAAACCAAGCATGTTAGCTTGGTGAGGCATAGCATACTACTGTTCTTTCTTTCTTTTTCTCTCTTCTTTCTTTCTTTCTTTCTTTCTTTCTTTCTTTCTTTCTTTCTTTCTTTCTTTCTTAATTTCTTTTTCTTTCTGTCTGTATCTCTCTATCCCTCCCTCCTCCCCTCCTTCTCCCTCCCCTCCTCCCTCCCTTCCTTCCTTTTCTATTTTTTGAGACAGAGTCTCATGTAACCCAGGCTCGCCTCAAACTTGCCATGTAGTCAAGGCTGGCCTTCGTCTGGTGATCCATTTGTCTCTATATCCCAGATACTAGGATTAGAGGTATTTGGCATTACACTTTGCTCACATTGTTATCTTCTAATAGATTAACCTAAGATCACACAGTAAGGAAGTGACCTTTTACCTAATACATGTAACAACTTCAACCTGGTGTGCTAGGTTTCTTTCTTTTAAAAAAAAGTTTGTTTGTTTGTTTGTTTGTTTTGAGACATAGTCTCATTATGTAGCCCTATGTAGTCCCATTATGTAGCTGGTCTGGAATTCACTATACAGACTAGGCTGGCCTCAAATTCATGGAGATGTGCCTGCCTCCCAAGTGTACCATCATGCCAGGTCATGTGTACTGGGTTTCTTACCTGTGTAATTTTAATGTCACCCAGCTAGTAGGTAGTGGAGCTAAGTTTCCAACCCAGGTGTTGGGGTGCCAGGTCCAGGCTGCTGTGCACTGGGGTTAAGTTACATCCATTCCACACTGCTCAGATCCTGTGAGGTTGCCTAACCAGCCAGGCTTGGATGCTGAAGCAGTGTAGGATGCAGGCTTTCTTACATTGGAAGGGGCTTCAGACAATCTGGCCCATCTTCCCAGCCCAGGACCATACACACAGCCCTTGGCTATGAGGAAATGGTATGAAGCCATATGTAGACAAGCAGCCTCCACAGGAAGAGTCCGAGAGCCAGGACACACTGAGTCAACCATGCCTGGTGTGATTGCTCGGGTGCTGTGCTTAGCCACAGCCTGTGGGGTGGGAGACATAGGCTGCCTGGTACTTCTCACCTCAGACACCCTTTCCACAGAATCAAGGAAGGCAAAGGTCATGACATCTTTATGTCTTCTCCCTCTTTTAAATCACAGCTTTATTGAGATATAATTTTCATGCCATAAAGTTCATTAGACTGTATAATTTCATGGCTTTCAGGAGATCCTTGGAGCTTTGCGACCACCTCCATTATGTAATTCCTAAACAACTTCAACTTCTTCTTCCTCCTCCTCCTCCTCCTCCTCCTCCTCCTTCTCCTTCTCCTCTTCTTCTTCTTCTTCTTTTTGTTTTGTTTGAGACAGGGTTTCTCTGTTATAATATAACTCTGGCTGTCCTGGAACTTACTCTGTAGACCAGGCTGGCCTCAAACTCACAGAGATCCACCTGCCTCTGTCCCCTGAGTAGAGTGCTAGGATTAAAGGCATGTGCCACTATGCTGGGCTTCTAAACTTTTTCATTACCCAAAAGAAACTCCAGGGCTGACAAGATGGCTCAGCAGGGAAAGGTGTCTGCAGCAAAGCTGCATTGGAACCAATATGGTGGAGAGAACCAACTCCCTCAAGTTGTTCTCTAACTTCTACATGTCTTGGCATGCACACACACCCACACACACACATCCTTGTAAATAAATGTAATTAAAATCATTTAACTAAAAAAGAAAGAAATGTCCTACCCATTAGCAGTCAGTGCCACTCTGCCTAGCCCTGTCAACTACTATGCTTGTATTGAGGGTGGCCTTGAACTCCTGATCTTCCAGCTTCCACCTACCAAGTGTTCAGGCTCCAGACATTCACCACCACACTGGCTTTATCCCTTTTTCTCATCAAATTAGTGTTTCTTTGGGTGCATAGATCATGTTTTGTTTATCTTTTCATCAGCTTGGGGGACATTTGTATCTCTAGTGTTGCTATGAGCATTCATGTCATGAGAAAAAGCTGTAATCCGCAGTCTTGAGGTACCTCACACTGTTTTTTGCTACTAAAACAAAATACCGAAGCCTGGGAAAAGTTTGAAGAAAATAAGTGGAGACACTGTAGAGATGGCTTAGTGCTTAAGAGCCCTGGCTGCTCTTCTAGAGGACTCGAGTTCAATTCCCGGCACCCACATGGTAGTTTAGCTAACAGCCATCTGTAACTCCAGTTCCAGAGAATTTGATGCCTTCTGTTGGCCTCCTGGGGCGCCAGACATGCATGTGGTGTGCAGACATACATACAGGCAAAGTACTCATACATATAAAATAAATAAACAAATAAATAAATACATTTTAAAGGTGGGCATAGTGGTGCACACCTTTAATCCCAGCACTCGGGAGGCAGAGGCAGGCAAACTCTCTGCGAGTTTGAGACCAGCCTGGTTTATAGAGTGAGTTCCAGGACAGCCAGGCCTACAGACAAACCTTGTCTCAACACACAGGGCAGAGAGAAAGAGAGAGAAAGAGAGAGAGAGAGAAGGAAAAAGAAAGAAAGAAAAAGGAAAGAAAAAAGAAAGGAAGAAGGAAAGAAGACCTTTATTTCCCACACTCCTTTAAGTTGGGTAATATCAAAGTGCCAGCATCTCAACCTTTTTACTGTGTCACATGTGGATGGGCACACCGGGCATCCAGAGAGGTAGGCAAGCCAGATTCCCTTTCACTTGCACAATGCACTTTGAAGATAAACTCAACTACTCTCCAGATTGTGGCTTAACCCATCAGGAGAGCGGTGCTAACCACCTTTTTTTTTTTTTTTTTAAGTCAGGGTCTCACGCTGTAGACCAGGCTGGCCTTAAACTCACAGAGGGATGCCTGCCACTGCCTCCCGAATGGGGGGATTAAGGGCATGTACCACCACCACCAGGTATCAGCTTTTAATTTTGTCAGAATTTCACACTGTAGCCCAGGCTGGCCTCAAACTTGTGTCGATCCTCCTGCCTCAGTTTCCCAAGTGCTGAGATCTCTGGTTTGCACCTCTTAAAGTCCCTTACCTTCTAATCTCATCCTGGCAAAAAAATTTTCACATGAGCTGCGAGAAGACATTCTAATGGTCACTTGGGGTAACAGTTTTTGCTCTCTGGAGGAAGTGCTGTGCTTGTCTCCAAGGTGGCTACACTGTCCTGCTGTCCTGCTGTCCTGTCCAAGGCTCCAGGGGCTTCTACTGCTTTCCTCCCTCCCTCCCTTCTTTCCTTCCTCCCTCCCTCCCTACTCTCCCTCCCTTCTTTCCTCCCTTCCTTCCTTCTTTCCTTCCTTCCTTCCTTCCTTCCTTTCTCTCACCATGCTGGAGATAGCCATATTTTTAAATTATTTTTTATGGATGTGGGTGTTTTGCCTGCATGTTTATCGTGCCTGGTTCTCCACGGAGGGCAGAAGAAGGCCTGGGTCCCCTGACACTGTAAACAAAGACAGATATGAGTTTCCAAGTAGGTTCTGGGAACTGAACTTGGATCTTTTGCAAGAGCAAGTGCTCTTAACTGCTGAGCCATCGCTTCAGCCCCCTACCTTTTTAATGCATTCTTCTGTTATGTACTTAAAGTGATTTTATTGCTCGATTACACAAGACAAACTTATACCACTAGAGCAGTATGTGAATGACTCATGTTTCCAGTAGGGAGGACCCACTTAGTCTTATAATAACCAATCGGTGAGTTTGGCTATCCTTATTCTTTCTGTCCCTCTCAAGATGCCATGGACAGCGACGGCTTTCTTCATTCCTTTTTTAAGCTTCCCGGTGGAAACAGACTTCCACCCAAGCAATGCAGGGTGGGTTGGTCTGCAGAGGCTGTGGGTGAAGCCCTTCAACAGGCCTAGTTCCTCCCCCTCTGCCGTGCCTGGGGACCACTTAACCTCTCTGAGTATCCTCTCTCTCTCTCTCTCTCTCTGTCTCTCATTATTTCCCTACTCTTTCCTTCTTTCTCTCTCTTTCTTTTGGGGCTGAGGATGACCTCAGAGCCTTATTCTTGCTAAGTAGGTGCTTTGCCAATAAGCAGCCCTAGTTCTCCCTTAGACCTGATGTGAGATGTAAGGACGTCACAGGACAGCTGGGTGCGTGAAGCTTAGAGCTCCCTTGTCCATTTTTAAAAGTTACTCATTCCCAAAAGTTTGATTCTCAATTCCCCTTTCTCCTTCCCTCCTTCCCTCCCTCCCTCCCTTCCTTCCTTCCTTCCCTCCTCTTTCTGAAGTACTGAGGATTGAACCTAGGGTCTCTCACACATGTTGAACAAGCCGTCTACCATTGAGCCCAAACCTCTTTTGACTTTTTACCTTGAGGCAGAACTTCACTAAGTTGCCCAAGCTAGCCTTGCCTTGAATTTGCTCTGTAGCCCAGGCTGCCCTTGAACTTTCCATCCTCCTGCTGCAGCCTTCTGATTACCTCAGCATCTGGTGTTCTCTCTCTCTCCCTCTCTCTCTGTTTCTTTCTTGAGACATGGTGTCACTATGTGGCCCTGGCTGTCCTGGAACTCCCTATGTAGACCAGACTGGGTTAGAACTCACAGAGATCTGTCTGCCTCTGCTTTCCAAATGCTGACATTAAAATTATGGATCTCCACACCCAGCACTCAGCCTCTGACTCTTGCTTCTTAATGGGGACACTCACTGCCCTTGGAGGGGAGGGAAAGACATTGCACTGGAAGGAGAGGTCGAAGAGACAGATTCTGCCTCTCTGTGTCTCCTTCCTTCCCTCATCCCCTCTCTCCGTCCCCCCTCCTCGTCCTCGTCCTCATCCTCCTCCTCCTCCTTCTTTTCTTCTTTTTCTTCTTTTTCTTCTTCTTCTCCTCCTCCTCCTCTTCCTCTTCCTCCTCCTCCTTCTTCTTCTCTCTCTCTTGCCCTGGGTTGTAAACTTCACCTGAGTGTCCAGTTTTTCTGCTATAAAAAGGAGATTAGACACACCTCACAGGACTATTAGGATCAAATGGCTTTTGGAAAACATTCAGCCAGTGGCTTGCACTATCATTAAAACACAGCACAATGCATTCATTCTGCCACCCGAGACGAAGTTAGTACAGTGGCAGCTCCTGAGAGGTGCACCGCTGCCAGGTTTGGGAGAGCAGACACGGAAGAGGTAGATTGTGCCCTAGTGTCACAGGTACCTTAACAGAGGCCCGCTTGAAGTTCTCTGCAGGTAGAGAGGAAGGGTGTGGTGAGATGGCTCAAGCAGAAGGAAGTGGTGAGAGAAGGGGACTGAGTGGCAGGTGGGGGAGGGGCAGGGGCCCCTTTTCTGCAGGGTGGATGGGAGGGCCAAGGACTCCTGGAGTGGGAAGGTCTCCTGGTGGTTCCATGACCTTCACCCATGCTGGTGCTTCAGAAGTGACCTGCCCTCTATTGAGGGTGGAAACAAGTCTCTGACTCATAAATCCAGATCAGGAGCCAGCAAGATGGCACACAGGATGAGGGTACTTGCCACCAAGGACCTGAGTTCAACCGGTTGGGATCCACGTGTTGGAAGAAGAGCACCACTCCTGTAAATTGTCCTCTGATCTGGACACCACACACATACACAATCAACAATCAATCAACCACCAGTCAACCAAACCAGACGGAGTACAGGCTTGACTCCCTCTGGAGCACAGCCCCACACCTTTGGGGATCCAAGGTCAGGCAGACACTGACAAAGTGAGCACAGCCAAGCGGGTTCAAAAGAGGGGAAAGAGACTCGGAATCTACACCAGACCCGGGAGGGAGGCAGAATGACACACAGGAAAAGGCTTAGTTAGCATCCTGCCCTGCTATTTAATTGCCTGGGATCTTGGACAAGTCTCAACGCGTCACCCAGGCCTCAGTTTACTCATCTATGAAAAGAAGGCAGGTGTAACTTTCCTCACAGCACGAAACACCAAGACGAAGTGAGGCAGCGTGGAAACAGCACTGCAGAATCTCCCTGCCGTACACCTCCATGCAGCCTGCTTATTACTGCATCTTCTGAGTAGGTCAATTAAATATGGTCTTTCCATAGAAGGAGATACCATCCAGCAATAGGAAAGAGTGAAATACTGGCAGATGCTCTGACGCAACCCTGTGTCTGAAACACTAAGCTAAATAAAAGCAGCCAGACACAAAAGCCCACACGCTGTGATGCCATTTCTGTGGAATGTTCTGAAGAGGCCAATCCATCCAGAAAGTTGATTAATGGTTGTCTACTTCCAGGCAGGAGGTTGGGGGAGGGGAGAGGATTAGGGAAATGGCGAGTGACTGCTAGTGGATGTGGGGTTTCTGGGTGAAAATATTCCAGGAGTTGATGATGATAATGATCACACAACTTTAAAACATCCTGCAATCTACAGAATCGAACTCTTTAAGTGAGTGAAATCTGTGGAATGGGAGTTATATCCCAATAAATCTCCTTAGAAAAACCAGCGGCATGTTTGTGGATTTGGTTCCCAGCACCGGTGCGTGGGCCCACACAAGTAAAGCGTTGTACTCTCCAGCGTGGCTTTAGTGCAGTGGGTTCGTGTGCACGCTTGCAACTTTTATTGGCGTATTTGTTTGCTCATTCACTACACAAACACTTATGGCAGATCTTTCAAGATTCTGAGTTCCATGTTGGGTCCCAAGGATGTACTAAGCGCAGAAGCCCTGATGTGTCCTTAGAAAACTCACTGGGGAGGAGCCAAGCTGGAGGAGCGAAGAGTGCTGAGAGTGGAGAGCCCAGGGTGCTGTGGGAGTGAGGAGGGCCACCGTGCCAGGTGGGAGGGTGCAGAGAGGTCCCTGGAGGGAGATCTACACTCAGAGGCTCAGGGGAGGGGGAAGAGCACGGAGGCATGGAGACCAAGCTGGGTGTAAGGCAGTGGGGCCAAACAGGCGCTGTAGCTGTTGCTCTAGAGACATGGGAACGTGTTTGTTGACTGAATGCTAGTGAAAAGACTCCACGTAAGCATTCCTCTGGGGTCAGGGGAGGCAGGTGTGCTCAGTGATTGCTGAGTGGAAAACAAATGTTGTGAAAGAATGTGGACTCACTGCTTTAATTGACTCCCTCTAGAAATTTAAGACCTCTGAAGGTTTGTTTCACATAGGCTCTTACCGTGCACCCCAGGCTGGCCTTAAACTTGTGATCCTCTTGTCCTAGGGGTTCTGGTATCACAGCATGCTCTACTGTTCCTGCTTTAGAGTTTGGAGCGTGTGTGCGTGTACGTGTGTGTGTGTGTGTATGTGTGTAGGTGTGTGTATGTGTGTGTACGTGTGTGTGTACGTGTGTGTATGTGTGTACGTGTGTGTAGGTGTGTGTACGTGTGTGTACGTGTGTGTGTGTACGTGTGTGTGTATGTGTGTACGTGTGTGTGTGTGTGTGTGTATGTGTGTGTGTGTGTATGTGTGTGTGTGTGTCTGTGTGTGTGTGTCGCTGGGGATGGAACCCGAGATCTTGAGATCCTAGGCGAGTGATCTACCACTGAGCTGTATCCCAGCTCTCTGGAGATTCTAATGTCCCACACAGTGGGGTCTCTTCAGCAAGCCCATAGACTAAACTCACTGCTTTTCATGCGTTCTGTTTTGAGACAGGGTCTTCCCCTGTAGCCCTGACTGGCCTTGAACTTACTATGTAGTCCAGGCTAGCCTCAAATTTGCATCAACCCTCCAGCCTCTGCCTTCCAAGTGCTGGGATCACTGGTTTCAGTCACCAGTGCTGGTGGACTCAGACCCAGCAAGCAGATATGGATTCAGTGGATCAGGGCTCTTCTCAGTTCTTGGCCTTGGCTCATTTTTATTTATGAACTTATCGCTCGGTCTCAAATCTGGGGTTTTGTGGGTGCTCACTGCACCCTGTTGCTGCATTCAACCTCCCTGGCCTGGGACTTCCTGTTTCCACAAAGCTCTCACAAGTGAGGTTGATGCTGCAATGCCAAGTTTAAGGACCTGTTCTGCACAGCAGGCTCTGGCCCTTTCTAAGCCCTGCTGCCTTCTGAGTGGCACCTTGCCCTCTGACACTAAGCTGCCCAAGTCCTGCACAGGCAGCATGCCCTCCCTTTCAGCCTTGTGCCAGTGTGTCCTGCCTGGAAAGAGCCTTCTCTGCCCTTCACTCACATGCTGGTCTCCACCCAGGCTGAGCCATCTTTGCAAGTGGTACAAGCATAAGACTCTTAGGACAAGCTGCACTTTCTCACTGAATCCCAGCACCTGGCAGATCAAAAGTCCTTAGGTAGCACTGGGACACTAGAAAATGAGCTGCTGGAGGCCACGAGACAGGGGCCCCCATCTTCCTTGTCCTGGCAAACAGTGGTACTACCTGCGTTGATCCCATTGTCAATGTTTGACATATACAGCAAGTCAGAACAGCCCAGTTTTGCAGGGACTATCACCAGCTCCATGTTAAGAATGAAAACTGAGGCATAGAATAGTTCAGTACAGGAGAGTCTGGATTCTGACTCAGGCAGCCTGACACAAGACAGGGAAAGAGAAGTCCTGCCGACACAAACAAGTAATAGGTGAATCAGAGGAAAGCTCTCTTTCTAGAGGGGGTTGGGGTTTTGAAGGATGAGTAGGAACCCACGGGTCAGATTCATCAGAGAGAGGATGAAATTAGTGGTGTGGTAGTGGCTTGTCTGTAGAGAGATCTGGTTCATAGTGAGGCAGCTGCTTGGACAGAAGGTCATGCAGAAGAGGCATGGCTGTCTTAGAGACTGCAGATATTGTTGGGGCCTAGGAGTCTGAGAGTCACTGAAGGCACTGAAAGGGAACTTGGGTGGGACAGAGGACAGGGAATTGGATTTCCTCTTCCTAGTGCAGCAAAATGAGTTTGTGGAGCCAGACACACTTGCATTCACACACTACTACTACTGCTAGTAAATTAAATAATGTTTAAAAAGACTTTTTAATTTTATATGTATATGTGAGTATCTGCAGCTATGTATGTAAACCATGTGTGTACCAGGGACAGCAACAGAAGGCACCAGATCCCCTGGGACTGGAGTTACAGATGGTCGTGAGTCACCATGTGGGTGCTGGGAACAGAACCTGGGTCCTCTGCAAGAGCAGCACCTGCTCTTAACCTCTGCACCATCATCTCTCTGCCCATCCCTCCCTTTCTGAGACAGTCTCTCACTATGTAGCCCTGGAAATGACTCTGTGGACCAGGCTGGCCTTGAACTCACAGAGATCCTCTTGAGTCTGCCTCCTGACCGCTTGTAAAGGTGTACACCACCGCACCTGGGTAAACTAATTTTTATTTTTTTATAATTTATACTTTAAAAAAAAACCGATTTTCTAGTCAGCATACAAACTAACGGATTTAACTGATCACACACACACACTTGCAAGTGTACTTTGCTCACGTTCACCCCTCTATCACCCTCTCTAGTCTACCCTTCCGTATCTCGTTATCATCTAGATTCCACACAAGAAAGAAAGGTAGGTACTACTGAGTCAGAAGACTCAAATTTGATCGGGGCCCCACATGGTGGAAGGAAAGTACTGACTTCTGCAAATTGTCCCTTGACCTACACACACACGTAATAACAACATATAAAGCATGGAATATGTGTCTTTCTCCCCGACTACTCTTTCATGTTCCCTGTCTCCATTCTTTAGACCCCTTTCTTGCCCAACATAGCCCCCTTCCTACTTTCATGTTTTAATTTCAAACAAAGAAATTAGGCTTCAAATTCTTAATCCTTCTGCTTCCACCTCCCAGGTGCAGGGATCATGGGCACGCTCTACCAGATCTGGCTATTTATTGTATATATATTTTAAACTTAGAATCTGCATATGAGAGACAACATATGGTATTGTCGTTCTCAGCCTGGCTCATTTCTCTTAACACGATGCTCTCCAGTTCCACTCATCTCCCTGTGAATGCGCTGTTTGTTTCATTCTTCTTTAAGGCTGAAAATGTCCATTGTGTATATGCAGCACATTTGCTTCAGACGATTACCTGGTGATGGGCATCCAGACTGGCCCCGTAGTAAATATGGATATGCCTGTATCTCTGTGGCAGGCTGACTTACATTCCTTCAGAATGCTTGTTACAATTTTTAAAGGTTGAGAAAAAAAAAAAAAGAGAAGAAAAATGCTAAACTGGAGAAGGCCTCGACTCGTTCTGGACTTCTCCAGAACATGGACTTGGCAGTTACCTCTGTGGCTGGTACAGTTGGGAGGCAGCAGAGTGGGTGGAAGCCCAGGAAAGGAGTCACAGGCTGCAAAGAAGAGAGCTTCTGCTGGCCACAGTGTGCAGTGTAGTGCTGAGCGCCTGGGCAGCTGGTTGCCCTTGCCTGGTCAAAACGCCAGTTCCGCTGCTTAGTAGATGGGTGGATCCAAGATGGTACCCTCCAAGATGGTAGCTTGGAGGGTCATCTAACTTTGCTGCTTTTCACTTTCCTCATCTGCAAAATGGGGATAGTATCACTGTGAGGATGAAATAAGATGATTCTTAAATGAGGTGTTCAATATAGGGCCTGCCACACAGTAAAAAAGTCTATCCATGTGAGCCTCTGGTAGAGGTGTGGGTAGCTCAGGTGGAAACCAATCAGAAGGAACCTACGCAGTTGACCCTGCACTCCTGCAGCGTCCAGCCACCTAGGTCACTGGGCTAGGGAGGAATCAGCAGGAGTGGATTAAGAAACCGAGTTCCTGGGAATTTCTATCACATCTTTAGGGGCTTGGGCTGGGGTTGTTGATTTTTTCTCTCTCTCTTTTCATATCTGCATAGTAATCAAATGTAGACCAACGTATGCACTTATTATTATTATTATTATTATTTTAGTCAGGGTCTCACTATGTGGCCCAGGCTGGCCTCCAGCTTACTGTCTGCTGCAGCCTTTTGGGTGTTATGAGTGTTGGAATTACGGACATGGGCCACCACACCTGGTTCCGTTTTGCTATTGATTGACCTTTCTCCTGCTACTTTTTTGGTAGGGGGGCAGGGTCTCACTACATAACACTGATTGTCCTGGAACTCATGAGATCTACCTTTCCTCTGCCTCCCAAGTGCTGCATGCTAGGATTAAAGGCATGTGCCTGGCTTTTTCTCCTCCTCCTTCTTCTCGTGTACAAGAAAAAACGTGTACATTTATTGAATTTTTATTTTGTGTACATCAGGACAACCTGTAGTTATAGGTTCTCTCCTTTGCCATGTGGGTCCCAGGGATAGAACTTTGGTCTGGCAGAAGACATTTTTCCTGCTGAGCTACTTCCTTTTGGCTGTTTTCTGTGAACATTGCTGTACATCCTTTGATGGATCTAAATAGTAATTTTTGTTGTATATATGATTAAGAGTAGAACTACTAATTCTTGAGGTATCTGTCAAGCTATAGTAGATAAAGCAAAGAACTCTAACTCTCTCTCTCTCTCAGACAGGGATTCATGTAACCCTGACTGGCCTCAAACCCACCATGTAGCCAAGGGTAACTTTGACATCCTGACCTCCTGCTTTCCTTCCCCTCTGCTGAGATCTCAGGTGTGCACCACCATGCCTGGCTTACATACTTTCCTAACATGGTTGTAGATACACATGCTTCTACAAGAAATCATCAAGTTCTACTTCTTCCCCATCCCTTATCATGCTGGGCATTTTGACTTTAGCCAGCCACCCTGGGTGTGTGTGTGTGCTGCTATGACTCCACATTTTATTTTCTGTGGTTGGTGGGTTTTTGAGACTAGGTTTGCTGTGTATTCCAAGCTGGCCTCAAACTTGCAGTGACTCTGGGATTACAGGTGTGTGCCACCATGCCAGGGCCTTCCTCACTGACCTCAGGTGCATTTTCTGCCATAATTAATGATGTCGAACGAACACCTTTAAAATGTTCTGGACAAGCTCTACAATGAGCAACTCCCTCCCTCCCCCCCAGTCCAGTATGTTCTTTCCTTAGAAAAATCTGGATAAGTGCTTTATCGATGAACTACATCCCCAGCCTGTTGATGGTCAGTTTTAAAGTAATTATTGGCTGTTTATGTTTGACACCTTGGAACTGTTTGTCCATGTAGTTAAGGACAATCTTGAACTCATCAGCGAACCACCCACCACCCCTGGATGTTTTCAGCCATTTTATTTCGGAGTATTTAGATTTTGCTTATCAACTGGGAAGTGATCTTTAATGTGCAGTTGGTAATAATCATTTGTGACCTGGGTTGTGAAATCTTTTTTTTTAAGCTGTCTCTTGGTTTTAGAATGTTAGTTTTCCTTAAAGTTCATTTGGATCGTTTTAGCTGTGCTAGCAAAAACATTCCAACAGTTAAGAGCAATGATGAGAAATTTGCCTTCATAAAGTGATTTGAAAGCTATCCCCATTGACATACTGCAAGATCGACCACACACAGATCAATGGACAGAACTCAGAAACGGACATGGACAAGGTGAAAGTGGTACCCACAATCAGGCCAGAAAATAACGTGTGGACAGATTCCTGATGGATTAAAAGAGGACTGCATTTTTTTTTTTTTTGATGAAAAAGAATCCTCTTGTGGTTAAATAAAACAATGCAATTAACTCTTAAAATAATTTAGTGACAAATATCTGAGAGGATGTATGCGAGTTAATTAAGCAGAAGTAAAGCGCGGCTTAGACCGCATTCCAGGCAAAGGGACCCGCCAGAGCAAAGGTTCAGAGGCTGGAGGACAGCCACCAGCAGGCTCCAAAATCGAACTCAGGACGCCCACACGGAATGCAGGGTTGAAGCCATGCCCGCCCCCACAGCCATCATAATTATGTAAAATACCACTTTTCCCATATATGGTACTTAATATCTGTTCTCCTGGTAGGGCAGGACGAAGGGAAAACACGGCTCGCGGGGCGGAGTGTCAGAGTCCCAGACCTTCCCAGCACGCTCCCGCCGGCCGGCTGCGCACCAGAGCCGGGACCGGGAGCTCAGCGCGCCGGAGCCGCCCGCTTCTGATTGGGTAAAGTCCGCATCAATCCTTGTCTGTAACCTGGCTGTCCGTTGGACCCTCCCACAAGGCGTGGCTCCCGCCTAGGAAGCGCGGGGGAAGGTGGGGTGGGCGGAGGTGGGGACGACGGATGGGGAGGATGAATCCCAGCCCTTTGGCAATCGTCCCTTGTCATCTTATAGGCCAAAGACCTGTCAGTTTAGGCCCGAATCCTTCTGGATTGGGCTGCGCGGGGAGGGGCGGGTGCTCCCAGGAGCTCCGCCCCCGACCGGGCACGCTGCAGACCCGCCCTCCTCTGGAAGGGCGGGGCGGGCGGCGAGCCCCAGAGCTGGGTGCGGTGAGGCGCGCAGAGCACCGCGGTTCCTGGGTAGGACACGGAAGGCTTAAGAGCTTGACCTGCTGCAGCTCCAGGCTCGCGCTCGCCCCACCCCGCCGCGCCGCCAGAGCGCTCCAGAAAGTCCTCTCTGAAGAACCAGCGCCTGTTCCCCGGGCAGACCCAGGTTCAGGTGAGCGAGCTCCGCCGGTGCGTCCCGCCCCAGGCTGCCGAGCGCGCGCGCGCGGCGACAAGACGCTGGGCGTTTGGGGCCATCGGCCCTGTGGTTCTCGGCCTCCGCGTGGCCGGCTCTAGTGCGGGCGGGCGCGAACGTCTCGGGCAGGGCTCCACATCCTCACCCGAGAGGCGCCAGGCAGCGAGGCCTCGGGGTTAGGGCGCCGGGGGACACAGTCCCCGCCCCGCCCGGGCGCCTACCCGGTCGGGGCACTGGGAGCTCGGCCTGCTTCTGTCGCCTGTGCGCTCCCGCCTCCCCGACGGCCGTCTCTGGCAAACTTTTTAACCCCTTCGAGGACGCCGCAGTCCCGGGGCCACGGGCCGAGCCCGCGGGGGTGAGGTCGCGGACTCGGGGCAGCGGCTCCTCTGTAAGTTTTGCAAAGGGAGGTAACGGGCAGGCGGGGACCGCTTGGCAGCTGTCAGGGCGTCCTCCGAGTCAGAATCGGTCAGTCCCGCCGCAGACATTGCACCCGGCTCGGTTTCCGCCCTCGATGCGGACTTCCTCATTCGCCGGGCAGCCCGCGGGCCCGGAGGTGGCTGGGGGAGGTGCGCTGAGTGCGTGGGAAAAGGGGATCCGGTTGCCGCGGGGTCCGGGGCGCCGGAAAGACCCCAGTCTGTTCTCATCCAACTTTGGCTTTCTATTGCCCGAGGGCAGAAGGCCTGGATCTACCCGCAACCGTCGGGCGGCCCAGGCTTGCACCTGATTCCACCGCACCCTGAGACGCCACGCCCGGGCAGTTCTGGGAGCTGGCCCTGACTTTAGGACCAGGCCCGGCTGCTGCATCTTTGATGTTTGGGCTAGAGGCGGGGTTTTGAAGACATCCTCCACTTTTCCTGTACAAGGGTCCTTACTCCATCCTGTTCTGGAGCCACGCCCAGGGCAGAACTGCACCCGGGTCCCCACGGTCACCCGGGTCCCCATCTCTCCCAGACAACGGAGACTGTACCCACCAGGACTTGCTTGCGGGCAGTAGTGAAGTTTAGCTGTGTGGGCCGGGCGGGTGCCCAAGGCCCCACCCAGAGGTGTTAGGGAAAAGGTTCCTGGGAAGTCCCAGGAACTTGGAGACCCGGAGGCTACCGCGACTGGGCGATGGAGAAGTTAAGTGGCTTTTCGTTTCTCTGAGCAGCGGTTTTCTAGATTTAGCAAGATTTCAGGGTAACTGTTGCGTGCTCGCTTCGGCAGCACTTATACCAAAATTGGAACGATACAGAGATTAGCCCCTGCGCAAGGATGACACGCAGATTTGCTAAGCGTTCCATGTTTTGACTCCATCTCTGGGCGAGTTCACTTTCAAGCATGACTCCTCGTCCTCCAAGGGGCTCCCTCCTCTGCTCTGTGCCAACCAGCCTAAGGACCTCCACCTGAACCTCTCAAGCCACTAGCAGCTTTGTAGCCACCCGGAAGCTCCAAAGTCTTGAACCAAGTAAAAATAAAGCTTTTGAAACAGCAAAAATAAATACACAAACAAATAAATAGCTGTTGAAGGGTAGCATCTCCTTAGCTTCTTGTTGACAACCACATTGTAACCATTTCTGACTCTACTGTCGGGAGTCTAGGATGATAGCCTCACCTGGTGGCCTAGATCTCCTTTTACTTAGGAGGGAGGCTGCTAGAAAGCCTGTTTAGACAGTCACTCAATATCAGTCAGTTTATACACAAGGTTACTATGGGTGGGGGGAGGGCCTATAGATGTGTAATTGAGCAAATATTTAACTGGCTTCCCCTGCCAGGGACTTTGCCAGGTGGTGTGGGGGTGGGTGGGTGGGGAGTGGGTGTGAGTTGAGTAAGACCTGGCCCCTGCGGGCACTTAGGGGAGAGTTGAGACAAATCAGTAGGTGACTCTAGTGTGACGAGGAGGTGGTAGGAACCCCAGAAAGGTGCTGTGAGGCATCGGACTACCCTGTGAGAGCAGAGCGTGCTGGCCGCCTGAAAGAGACTTTTATGTCCTGGGGAAGTTTGAAGGCTTCAAGGAGCAAGAGTGACTGAGATACAAAGGCAGCTTGTGCTGTGTCTCAAACAAGCCCCAGACAAAGGACTCAAGGAATTCGGAGGCTAAGGGGCCACTGCTGTCCAGCGCAAGCAGGGAAGCCACCATGAACACATTTCAGGCTTGGCAAACTGAGGCAAGCACGTGGTGAAGGAAAGTGGGGAGTCATTTAATGGGTAATTGGGGAGTAATTAAAAGCATTGAGGGATCGCTCAGTGTAGTTTGAGAGCCAGTGTGCTGTGTGGGTGACACTCCAGAGCTTTGCTCCTACTCAGCAGGCCCAGGTAGGACAGGTGGGCAGACCCAGGTGCCCCTCAAACCAGCATTAGCAAGTTCTGTCATTTAGCTCTGGGGGAAGGGAAGCTGCGAATCAGGAACTCTCAGTGGAGCTGCTGGTCTGAAGGGCGTGAGGGAAGAGCAAAGAAAGGACAGTCCAGGTTTTCCTGGTTTTTACTTTTTATTTATTTATTTTAATTGTAGAACTTTTTAATCTAAGGGTTTAGAGATGGGGCAGCTTCTCTTCTTGTGGAATGAAGGGTGCATGCTAATCACAGCCTGCCTTTTGCCTGGTCCTGCTCTATAAAAAACTAGGATCTCTTGGCTCTTTAAAAGAAGAGAAGCACACTAAAAAATGCAGCATTGTTGTGTAGCCTGGTAGGGGTATTGCTAGAAATGGGGCTGGCTGGGGTTTTCCTAACTTCCTCTTCTCGCTAATCCTTCAATAGAGTACTTAAAGACAGCCCCTACCAGCTTGACATCTTTATTTCTAAAGGAGAGGAGGAGGGGGGGTTAGCTGTTATTTTCCTTCTCTTGGAGGGGGAGAAAGCTAAAGCAAGGGAGGGAAAAAATGTCCTTGCCTTGACAGCTTCCTCCAAGCATCATGTTCCAAAAATATTTAGAATAACAAAATCTGTGTGTTCTCTTAATTAAACAAACGTCCTAATTTACTGAGCATAAAACAGCATCTCTGCCCGCAGGGGCAGGAAGTACATTTTCCTTTTGTGCTGCCCCAGAGAATCACCACCTCTCAGCTTTAACCCTTGGTGCTCTGAGCCCCTGGGCTTAGGTCTTTTGGAGACAACAGAACAGTGCCCTGGCTGCCTAGGCAACTGGCTCACAGACTTCTGATTTAAAAATAAATAAACACTTTTAATAAAGAAAAGTGGTTGTGTGTGAGAGAGAGATGGAGAAAGAAACACTAAGGGGAGTTGGTTCTTCTCTTCCACTATGTGGGTCCTTGGGATCCAACTCAGACTTGGTAGAATCCACTGTGTTGGCCCCGGATTCCCATTTTTAAAGTTAGGAAGAGTGGGTCAGGGAAAGAACATGAACTGTGGTGACAGGCAGGATTCAAATTTTCACCCTCCCTACTGGCTTTGTGACAGACATTACACATGTTATTTAACTCCCTGAGCCTCAGTGTTTTCATCTGGAACATGGGAATCATCAGACCTACTCTGCAGAGCTGGATGCAAGAACTAGGAGTAATCAGTGTAAAAGGGCCGGCACAGAGCGGCTGTGTACACCGCCTTTACCATTTTATCAGTCTCGCCTCCCTAGGTGGTTGTGTGAGGCTGGAGGGTAGACGGTTTCCTGGGTCCCTAACTCAAGTGTTTCTTTTCTACCTCTAAAAGGGGGTGCCCGTGGTTGACTTGTGATCAGCTAGCGGCCCCAAATGGTGAAGACAGTTCTCTAAGGCTCCTCTGCTGATGGCTTTGGGTGCACTTGCTTATGAATGTGGCTGAATGACTTGTTGCAGAGTGCTGGCCTAGGCAGAAGTTGCTCACACTGGCTGTGGGCTTTTTTTTCCTCCCTAAAACATGGTTTTCTGTGGTCTAGGCCATAGACAAGGGTCTTGTGAAGAACAACACCTGACTTGTGTCTGGAGACCTGGCTTCCAGCTGGGGTGCTGGTAGAAGGTGGGCTTGATTGTGATAGAGAGGACCCCATTCACCTTAAGATGGTAGCAGTTTATGTGTCTGCTGGTACACAAGGGTACCTGGGAAACTACAGTTGAGTGACTTCCGAATACCTCCCCTCTCCTCAGTACTTTATGGATGGGGTGTATGTTACACACCTTTGTTTTGCTTTTTTAAAAAATTTATTTGTGTGTGCATGCGTGCATGCATGTGTGTGTGTTTGTGTGTGTTATGAGTGCAGCTGCCAGAGGAGGCCAGAGGTGTGCAGTTTCCCGCTTTGACTGGAATTACAGGCAGTTGTGAGCCATTCAGTGTGGGTTCTGGGAACCAAATGCCAGTCCTCTGCCAAAACAGTACACGCTGAGCCATTTCTCCGGCTCTGGGCACACCACTTTTTAGAAGGTAGTTTGACTATCTGTTGAAGTGTAGTCCCTTTTAGTTGCATTCTAGGAATTTACCCCACAGATAAACTTGACTGTGCAGAGGAGATGTCTGAGGAGATGTCATTGTGGCATTGTCAGAGAAGGCAGGGAACAAGCTCACTGCCCATTAGAAAGGGCTTGTTAATCATGGCACAGCTGTACAGCGGAAATCCTTGTAGCCATTAAAAGACAGGCTAATCTCTGTGCTAACAGGGCATGCTCTCCGAGGGGGACCACAGCTAGATACTGTGTACTACTCCCTTTTGTGGAAAACCTTTTGCTCCTCTGCTTTTTTGTTGACAGGATCTCATTGTATAGGTTCAGGTTACCTCTGTCTTTTCACCCTTGACCACTTGAATGCTGGGATTGGAGGCCTGTGCCATCACACCTGGCTAGGTGGTCTTAAAAATGGACAGACTTGCTGTTCTGGTTTAGAACACTTTGGGTCCTGTTCTCCTCAGCCTGCCTCAGTCTCACTAGAGTGACAGATGTACTGTTCTGATCATCCCATCACCCACCCCAGCCTGGGGAATGGTGGGGTGTGGTTACTTTTTTTGCTATGAGAAAAGGAAGCTTGCATGGATTTTCATTGTTTGAGACCAGGTATCATTGTGTAGCTTTGGCTAGACCAGGCTGGCTTAACATTCATAGAATGTGAATCCTCCTGCCTCTGCCTCCTGAATGCTGGGATTAAAGGTGTGTGTCCCTTTCCTTTTTAACTTGGGGTCATAGCATTTGCAAACACGCTCCTTTCTGCTCTGCCCCAGTTATTGCTCAGACACCTGGTCTGTGGTTTTTAATGCATTAGCAGTGGAGAAGCTCAAGTTCTTGAGACAGTGTGATCCAAGGAGCCTGATGACTTGGGAGGACCCTGGCCTTTGTCTCCAGAAGGGCCCATGTTAGCTTTGGATGGCGTGGGTTCTCTTAGTGAAGCCTGAGGAAGAGCCTCCCAGGGTTCTGAGCGGGACCTGTCCCCTGCCAGACTGTGGAAAGTAAGAGTGGGATGAGTCACCCTAGAGCACATACAATGAGCCAGGCTCTAAAGTAGGCTTGCTACCACATGGGCAGGCAGTTGAAGGCCGATGCCTATTTGGTGTTCCTTCTTGGGGCACAGGGGAGCTGCTGCTCATTGGATCTGATGTGAGTCTCTTTAAAAAGGACCTGAGGCAGACTTGCACTGAAATTAGTCAGGTTCCACTCTGACGAACAGTTTCCCACGCCTGAGGTGATTCTGCACTGGGTAGGTGGCTGGAGAAGAAGGTTTCTGGCCTTGGCCAAGTCTGCAGCTGTCTTCATTCTAGTTGTGAATGCCCAAGAACTCTTGTGGCTGAGGAGCTTGCAGTGCTCTCCGGAAGGAAGTTGCTGGTGAAGGGTGAGGCTTCCTGCAGGACAGGTTGGGCTGCAGCCTATCTGCTGCCTAGAGGTAAAGGTGACTGATCTGTTCCATCCCCCAGGTTACTTCCTTGTGGCCTGGACCACAATATCTGGTGCTTTGCAGAGGAAAGTGGGGGGTGGGGCTTCTAGGGAGGCCTCTTTGGCCCCAGTGGACCAAAAGCTTGTCTGTCTCCATAATGTTTATGTGTTGAGATAGCCAGAGGCGAATTCCTTTCTTTTACAAGGGTGTCACTGACCATGAGGACATTTACAATTTGGAAACTCCTTAGATTTTCTTCTTCTTTTTAATTTTCTTTCCCCTGCAGTGCTGGTGCTGCCAGGCAACTACTTTGCCCCTGAGCTTCCCTCCAGAACTATCCCCCCAATCTTTGAGTAGTAATTCTGGTTGTAAATGATGTCCTGATGAAAAGAAAAACCATTGGCATCAGTGCTGTGTGCACTCAGGAAGCAGAAGCGGGGAGATCTCTGAGTTCGAGGCCAGCTAGGACTACACAAGAGAGACCCTGCCTTAAAAAAAACAAAACAAAACAAACAGTCCCCCTTGGATTTGCTTAGAATTGTAGAATGTTTCAGCCAAAGGAGTCTTGGGTATAATTTTTAAAGAAATATTTTTTTTCTTTCCATATCGATGAGTACCTTGCCCAGGGCTCATGGCTAGAGTTGCTGGCTTAGCTCAGAGTCAGGAGAAAGCGCTTTTGAATGGTACCTTCTCTCCTGGCTTTCATGGGCGGGTTAGCCAAGCAGCACAGTCAGCTGTCACAGCTTTCCCTCAAAAATCTCCTGCTCTCCCTTAAAACGTCTTTGCCTTTGAGAGCAGAAAGTTAAAGGATGGGGGGAGGTATTGGGTTTGTCTGTACATCTTCCAGTTGGGTGGGGCCCTTGAGCTGGAAAAGTTCCCAAAGCTTAAAAACGAAAAAGAAATTAGTACCTCTTCTGGTGTAGTGCCAAGCAGAAGGGTGGGCTGTCCGGAAGCCACATTGGCACTCCCTGTCCTCCTGCCAGTCTGAATTTCTAGTAACTTTGACTGAAGGCTCAGGATCAGTTATTTTAGTTTTAATTTTTTAAATTTTCAATACAAACGTGGCAGAAGGAACAAACCAAGGGTTTTGGCATTGGGCAGACGTGGGCCTGGACTCTGACCTTACCACCCGCTGCTTGCCTCAGTTCCCCGTCTGCAACACGGAGATGCCAGCTTTGAAATGGAGCAGTATTCATCCCACCCCAATCCTCCTTTCCTTTAAATTATCGTCGACATCATTTCTCCTCAGATGGTAGGAAGTACATGTTCAAGTTCAAAGAGTTCAAAGCTGCTCCTTGGTAACGTGGTGTGGTAGCCGAGTGAAGCAGGAAGGGACCAGCTCGGGGGACTCTGGGCCTGATGCTGAGGCTTCTGAGGCCAGCCCCTTGTGTATCCTTCCTCTCATACACTGCAATTCAACTCTGATCAGAGCTGGTTAAGCACTAAGAAAAACGGGTTTACAAAGCAGCAGAGGCATTTTATGTAGAGTGTCTGTGTTTCCTGTGTTTTAAATGAAGTCACTGGGCTGGAGAAGGCAGCTTCCTGTGTGATAAACATGAAGAGCAAGGCAGTGGAACACTTTGGGTGACTTAATGTAACTAGGTCAGCATGGGGTGAGAGTTAGTAGTCCTAGAGCTTGCTGGACTGTACAGTCTGGGAAGTCAAAGGCTGGCCCCTTTCCTCTGTGGCCCCTGCCATTAGAGGTCCCTGTGTTTGGCATAGGGCCTGGCATAGAGTCAGCTTTAGTCCTCTGCTTGAACAGTACTGAGGTCTCCATGGTGCCTGTCTTAGGGGTTTCTATTGCAGTGCTTTACACCATGACCAAAAGCAACTTGGGGTGAGAGAGTTTTTTGTTTTTTGTTTTTTTTAAAATTAGACATATCTGTAGTCAATCATGAAGGGAAGTCAGGGCAGGAGTCTGGAGGCAGGAACTGAAGCAGAGGCCCTGGAGGGATGCTGCCTACTGCCTTGCTCCTTCGGGGCTCTCTCAGCTTGCTTATACAGCCCAGGCCCACCTGCCCAGGGGTGGCACTATCCCCGGTGAGCTGGGCCCTTGCACATCCGTTATTAATCAAGGAAATGCACCACAGGCTTGCCTACAAGACAGTCTGGGTTGGGGGGCATTTTCCCAGTTGAGGTTTTCTCTTCTCAAACAACTCTTTATGTCAGGTTAACATAAAATTAGCTAGCGCAGGAGAAAGAGGCTGGAACAAACACAGCCTAAGAGTCTGGGTGTCTGGATTGAGTCCCAGCTCTGCTAGTGACAACAGTTAGATTTTATTGAGTGCCTGTATATAACCACATGCTGATGAATTTCTTTGTGGCCCCCCAGGAAGTAGAAACTCATTCATTTTTTGCTGATGAGATTGCTTTACAGATATTCAAACTCAGGTGTGTGTGTGTGTGTGTATGTATGTGCGCACGTGCGCGCTGCTTCAGCTCCTGTGTGGCCTTACTGACACCCTTCACTGTGAATCTATGTAGCCTCGCTTGTAAAGAGGATGGACTGGTCCCTGTATAGCTTTCTCCCTCTCTGGCTGTGAGCTCATTAAAGAGCATCATCATCCCCATTGCTGTTGACCTCTCACCGAGGCCTCCTGTGCCATGGTATTTACTGTAGCTATCTTTCTCATGAGTGTGGAGTTCAGGGAGGGAGGGCAGGTGAGAGGCTGCTAGCACAGAGTCAAGCCCAGGATGACTTTGTTGCTGTTGGACCCAGTGGTGGATACCCACTGGGGACCATGGCCAGAAGCCCACTGCCTTCGTAACAGGCGGGGCTCTTGCTGATGCCTTTGCATTCCTTCCTTTGTCCACCTGTCCAATCCTTAGTTATCCAGTAACCACTCCTGATAACATGGATTTCCCATGAGCAAAGCTGGACCCCCAGGGTCAGGTGCTGGGAGAATGGAGGTACAGGAAGTTATGGTTCCTGTTTGTAAGAGTTGACTCATCTCCAGCTCGAACAGAGGAGCAGGCATTGGGGGGAGTCTGAGAAGGCTGCCTGGAAGAGATGGCACTTGAGCTAATGGCACAATCAGAGGACAGGGTATGGCTTGTCCACAGAGCAGGGATGGGACCTTGCTCAGGCATTTCAATTCTGCCAAAGCTTTGTTCAGAAGTGATTCAGGTTGGTGAAGGCTTTGTGACTCAGGACTGGGGAGAGGTTCCCTCTCTCTCGGAGCCCAAGATAGCCCGTGGAGACCTTCCTGGGAAATAGAGTGCTGTGTTCCACTCCCAGGTCGTTAACCTCTGACTGGGTGCTGGGCAGGCTGCCCATGACCTCTGGTTGGGTGGCCAGACATCGTGTTATTACCAATCAAAGGACTTGAGGTGAGATTTTTCATGGAGTATTGAGAAACAACATTGCTATTGGAAACGGTGTCCTAATAAAGTTAAAAAGAAAAGCTAGGAGCCTGTTGTTTACAGCACAAGTATGACAACAAAGCTGGCAAGAACCACCTTCCTATTGGAGTTTCTGCCCCTTGCCCCACGCACACGCAACCACACCTGCATATACTTCATTCAACCCAAGCAGCATAGCCCTGCATTCTGACTTCTCAGTGCTGTGATCTGAAGTTTCTATGTCACAACATTCTCCTAATTATTTATTTATCTTTATTTTATGTGCATTGATATTTTGCCTACATGTAACCTGTGTGAGAGTGTTGGAACTGAAGTTATAGACAGTTGTGAGCTGCTATGTGGGTGCTGGGAATTGAATCCCTCTTCCTCTGGAAGAGCAGCCCGTGCTCTTAACTGCTGAGTCATCTCTCTAGCCCCACATTGGGTATTTTAATGGCCATGTTATGGTCCACTGAGGGGAAGAACTGTTTACATTGCCAGAAAGCACCATGGGTTTTGTTGACTCTCAAGATGTATTTACTCAGTGAGTATCTGTTGAGCTTCTATTTATTGTAGGGCTTGTCCAGAGATGGTTGCACATCAAGATAAGGAGGCTGGAGACCACCAAGCTGCCTCCTGGGCTCAGGTCTTGTCCCAGGAACATGGTCACTGTCTTCTGGTGTAGTGGCTGAGATATGGGGATGTCTCATACAGACATGCAGAGGAGATGGGGCCTCTGGGTGCCCAGTCCAGTTCACAGAAAGCTGGTAAAACCACTTTGTCATTCATGAGCTGTCAGAAAGCTCAGGAACTGGAGCCAAGAGCTGGGAGATCTTTCTAGGCTTTGTAGAAGAAGGTCTTCCACTTGCTGCCTCTCAGCCTTACTGTTTCCTGTGAATATCCATGCAGTTTACAAGACCTGGATCAGAAAACCCATATGGAAGAGGTGAGGTACCAAAGTCCTAGGGAAAAACCCATCTGGAAGAGGTGAGGTACCAAAGTCCAAAGGACCTTGTTCATAGGTCCTCACTGCCAAGGACCGTACTGGGTAGGAAGGAGACTGCTGAGGGTAAGGAGAAGGGGAGGAGGGAGGAAGGAAGAGGGGCCAGGGCTCCTCCCAGTGAGGGTGGGGAGAGTCTGAAAACACCTAGATACACTACTAGGGGCCCAGGACTCTGTTGAGGCTCCTGTGTTGCTGAGATGCTGTAAGAACTGTAGCAATAAGTTGCAACAGTTTGGCTTTGTTTGTAAAAAGGAAGTTTCAGAATCCTGGGGGCAGCTTTTGAACTGATCAGTATCTGTAGTGGGGAAGTATTGTCAGGGGGGTTGGGCATCAGGGCATGGTGGGTACCTGCCTTCACCAGGGAGGGCAGGCATTGTTCTTTCCTCTCCCGGCCCCCTCAGTTCCCACTCCAGTTCAAGGCTTTCTGAAATGTGCTGTCTTCTTAGAAGAAGAGGTAACTTTTGTTGCTTGGGAAGGAGCCAGAAGCTTGTTGCCACCTGCCCCACTGGGAGAATGAGGGGGTTGGGGTGGCCCCAGAAATGCTGACAGAACTCAGGCCTTGCAGGCTCTACTTACCTTTTTGGTTCCTCTCCTCATCCTGCAGTTCATGTGTGCATCAGCCCCAGGCCTCTTGGGTTTGAGGTTTTGTCATGGTTCTCAACCTACCACCCCTACCCCACCCCACCCCATCCCCACCCCTACCCCAGTTTACTCCAAGCAACACAATCCAAGGCTTAAAATCTAGCTTTCTCTTTACAAATGGGTTGAAGTTGGTACTAATAAAAAGTAATCGGAGGAGTCCAGCGTCTGGTGGGTTATAATGCGCATACTTTAGGAGAAGCCCTTTGTGGCCCTTTTCCAAAAAAGATTATATGTATTGCCTGCGTGTAAGTATGTGTACTACATGCATGCCTGGTGCCCGGTGAGCCCAGAAGAGGGCAATGGATCCCTGGATGTGGAGTTACCGATGGTTATGGGTCACCATGTGGGTACTGGAAAAACCAAATCTGGATTTTCTGCAAGAGCAGGAGTTACCTTGACGGCTGACCCATCTCCCCAGCCTCATTTTGTATCTTTATTCACTTCCCGTTTACACTGCTGTTCCAATCTCCTCTGCCTTGTATCTTTATTCACTTCCTGTTTACACTGTTGTTTGGTAATTGCAGGCCAAAGATTATCTTTGCGTTTATACTGTTTTACATTATTTACCCGCCTGTAATATTGGAGGTGGGAGAAGGGGATATAAGGATTAGAAAGTGGGAGGAGGCGGTGGGACATGGAGAGGGGGACCAGGGGCAGCAGCTGAATTTGGGTCTCATTTTTATCCAGTTCATTTGTCCCTTGGTTATGTATTGAAGGATGTGCGTGCATTATAGACTGTTCTAGGTTCTGGGACTACACCAATGAATAAATTTGGATACCCCAGCAGTGTGTATGCTAGGGGATGGATGCAGACCTCAGAGGCAGGAACCGGTCCACTGTGGCTGAAGCACAGGAGAGGTGAATAAATGAAGCCTCTGTCACAGCTGCAGTGAAGTACAGACTGCGCTAATAGGCAGCAGGCCCTTTATTCTCATGGTTCTAGAGGCCGAAAGTCCAGGTCACAGTGGGGCTGTCGGCTCAGGGTGGTTGTCTTCTGCATATCTGTGTTCTGATCTCTTAGGGGGACACCAATCATTGGATTTGGGCCTACAACAACCATGTCTTGACTTAATTACCTTTGTCAAGGTGATGGCTCCATCGTGCATTACAACCCAAGGTGTGTCTTCAGCATGAGTTTGGAGGAGCTCAGTGCAGCCCGGACATTCTGGTGACTCTTTTCGGGTCTAGGGGGATGAGTACCTCCCAGGTTTTCTTTTCTTTTCTTTTGAGAAAGGATCTCTCTATGTAGCCTTGGCTGGCCTGGAAATCCTTATGTAGACCGGATGGCTTTGAACTCAGATCTACCTGCTTCTGCCTCTCCTTCCTCCTCTCTACTTCTCCCCTCTGCCTCTGGGATTAAAGACCTGTTCTACCCTACCCCCTACTACTTAGTAGCTGTTTACTTCTTTGATTCCACTCCCCTCCCCACCATGTGAACAGGTTACTTTGTCTTAGCTGGACGTAATAATAACTCAATGAAGTCTAGACTGAGGTATATATTGAAACTTTGTCTCAAACAAAACAACTACCCGCTTGTGTTGTACCCCTCAACTTGACTCTTGTCTTGGTATTCTGTGGGCAGCTGAAGGACAGAGCAGCCTCAGCACAGTCTGGAGGACTCCCAAGCAGCGGATTCAGGAGCCCTGGTTCCAGTCCTGCCCTCTGTCCCCCTTCCACTTCGGATCAAAGCCCTTGGTGGTCAGGCTGTCCCTTTCAGCTCCCAGGCTGTTCAGCCTTCCATCTAGGACTGAGAGTGGCTTCTCTCCAGATGAGCTGTAAACACTTAGAGCAGTGAAGTGTAGAAAAGACATCCAGATCTATAAACTTTAAATCCCTGGGGTTGGCCAGTGTCGAGTGGCTACCATTAAAGCTTCCTTGCTGAGTGCTTTGCCTGACCGAGACGAGGCGCCAGTCCTCTCCCTGAAGTGCTGGCTCCATTCTGGTCTTGCCTCACCACCAGGACCCTTGGGAGTCCCTTGCGAGCAGTGGACTGGGGAAACAGGAGGGCATCTTTATACCCGACTAGGTCAAACACACAGGTTTCATTTCAGCACCTCTCTTGGCTCTGGTGGCCTTGGCTGAGTGGCTGTATTTCCTTGGTTCTGAGGCCCAACTACCATGAAGTGTGTCTAGTACTTACAGAAATGGGGGGGTGGTGTCTGGTTTCTGGCCTAATCTCTTTTATCTCATTTGCAAGCTCTTTGATCTTGGATAAGTTATGTGACCACCGTCTTAGTTTTTTTCCCCCCTGATCTATGGAGCAAGGAAAAGAAGCGGTATCTCAGGGGGGTTTTGATGGAGCCTCCTTGTTTTTGGTTTTTTTTTTTGCATTATTTACATATAGTTTGCCCAACACAGTTGCAAGTTATCTGTTACATTTTTTCCTATTACAAAAAGATCTATTTAAGGTGCTGGAAAGATGACTCATGTACTTGCATGAAGAACTCAGTTTGGATCCTGAGCAATTACATTAAAAAAAAAAGAAGAAGAAAATGCAAATCAGATATGCTGGTGCCTGCCTATAATTTCAGCCAGGGGAGGCAGAGACTGGAAGATTCCTAGGGTCTACTTGGAGAGCTTCAGGTTCAGTGACAAATTTCTGTTTAAAAAATAATGTGGAGATCTAGAGAGATGATTTAGCACTTAAGAGTACTAACTGCTTCTCCCGAGGACTGGGGTTCAATTCCCAGCATCCACGTAGCAGCTAACAACTGTTTGTAGCTCTAGTTCCAGAGGGCCCAGTGCCCTCTTCCGGGTTCTGTGGATACTGTATACAGGTGGTGCACAGACATTCATGCAGGCAAACACACATATGCATAAAACAAGAAGTAAGGTGGGAAACAGTGGAGGAAGGCACTCAGTGCTGACCTCCGACCTCTGCATACGCAGAAACACATGTATACACCGTGCACATACAGAAATTGATCTTGGTTAATTTTTAAATTATGACCATGAAACTTGAAGTCACATCCAGGTGGTTATGTCTAAAATCTCCTAGGAGGATGTCAGGATTAGTGTTCTCACTTAATAGCAGGGCATATTGAGACTCCCAAGAATCTACGAAACAAGCCACAGGTAGCTAGCAAGAGAACTAAGACCCTCTGTTCCCATGCCTCCCGCCGTCTCACGCCACCAGCCTATGGGTAGCAGTGACATGGTGAAAGGCTCTGTGGCCCAGTAGCTGTTGGGTTCCAACTCCTTACTGAGTTTTTGGTACCAGGCATGAGATCCAGCCCTCAGGTGAGAGTGGGCAGGCCAGGGCAGATGTGGTCGGCAGGTGCTTGTGGGGTTAGGAAGGAAGAAATATTTTTAGCCTGCTTTCTTCAGAGAACCCAGCTTTTGCTTCTCTTCCCCGGCATGCCTCTTCCTGCTGGCCCCCACCAGCATGCTGTTCTCAGCCTGCCTTCTGCCCACAGCCCACTGCCTGCGCTGTTTCCTGTCCCTGCCAGGGTGAGGAGGAGGAAGTGGATGTACAGCCCAGTGCTCAGGAGGAATGTCTCATTATCCCACGACTGCATGGAGGGGAGCGAGTAGCATCCCCTGCCCTGCCAGTGCTGTTCTGCTCAAGCTACCTGTCCCCTCTCTTCAGTCCTGGCCACAGGCTTCCCTGGCTAGAACTTTAGTCTTACATCACAGAGGAAGATCTGAAGATCTGACAGAGACCCTCCCTGTCTCTTCTTAGCCCTGTGTCCTGCATTTGAGGATGCTGGGAACGCTGGAAGGTGGCAAGGCTCTGCTTTGTCTCACACCCTGCAATAAGCACTTTGGAAGCACTGTGTGAAAGCTGCTGAGACTGCCCAGGGGTGGGCCTCTTCCCTTTTCCCTTGGAAAGCCAGTCCTTGGCTTTAATTATCTTTAGGTTGAAACAGCAGAGCCCCCTCCCCCAGTTCCACCCACCCCCTTTCTTCTGGCTTTCAGACAAGAATGTGAAGAATGTGATCCTCTGTTATGAACCTGAGTAGAGATTTGGGTGCTGGGGCCATCATCTGGACGCTGGTGGGACTCAAAGGAAGGCTGTTCTCCGCTTTACAGCCTGCTCTTGCTGTGCCCAGACGGACGGGGACATTCCGGATTGGTTGTGGTTTGTTTTGAGTCATGACAATCGCAGGCTTGTTACATTCCTGTATATTCTATGTGACCCCTTGAGACTGCTGGAAGGGGCTGTAGCAGAGAGATGACCCTCTTCCTCCGGCACTCTTACCTCAGGGGAATCCCCTTCAAAGGGATTGGCAGGGGAAGTCTGTGGTGCAGGAAAGGTCAGTGTCAAGCTCTGCTGCTTGAGCTATGGCACAAGGAGACCAGATCCACCTGTGAGCTGTCTTCCTGATCTGCTGTCTGCTGTGATCCTGGGTGAATGCTTCATGTGCCTGCTGCCTGCTGCATCCAAGGAGGCTGGGAACAAAAGGGCTGGATGTGGGACTCTGGAGCCCAAAATGAGACCACAGAATGCAGACACATACCATCTACCAGTTCTAGCAAGTCGTGTACCCGTTGTCTCTTTTGCAAAACAGGATACCCAGTAAAAGTTACTGTGTATAAGCTGCTGTGTATAAGGGCCATCCTGCTCCGGAAACAGGCAGGATGAAGTTATTTGGCCATGTGTTCTTTTGAGGTGGGCGCTATAAGGGAGATTCTGAGCGATTAAATAGCTTACTTATTCCCTCACCCAGACTGCAGACACTCTCTCCAGTGCTTGCCTCCAGGAGAGCCTAACTTAGGAACATCACCTTCTACCTCGATCTCAGCATCTTCTCCGGGCATTTCTGTGCTGCCATCTGTGTGTGCATGTTTGTTTGCGTACACATCTGCAAGCATGTCTGTGAGCACAGATCTATGCCCACAGATCTCTACCCATGTCTTTGTGTATACATGTCTGTACATGTCTCTGTGTGTCCAGGCCTTTGTGAGTACATGTCTCTATATATATATCTCTGAATGTATATGAGTGTGTGCAAAGGCCTATGTATGCACATGTTTGTGTTTGTACATATCTGTGTACAACTAAGTCTTTGTATATGTCTGTCAGTCTGTCTGTGTTGGTGTGTATGAATCTGTTTACAATATCTGTGTATGTATCCAGGTCTTTACTTTTTGAGTGTATGTGTGTGGGTGTGCAAGTGTGTGTGTGGATGTGAGAGGAAAATGTGTGGGAGCTGGTTCTCTCCTTGTACCGTGAGGGTCCCGGGGATCAAACTCAAGGTGCCAGGCTTAGTGACAGGCAACCTGCCCCCCAAGCCATGTCGTTGGCTTTATGTCTGTCTATATGGCTACATGTGTGGGGGCTGTGGGTACAGGGGGCCAGCGTTGGTCATTTTAAAGTCTAATTGTAGCTCAGGCAAAGGGGCAAATCTGCAGGTGGTAAATAAAACAGCAGTCAGGATTCTGGCCAGGGACATGATGAGGTCATTTCTGCCTTTCAGAAAATGACCTTTGAATTCAGACTCCCTATTCAAGGTCAGCTGGGAGCTGGGATCAGCCTGCCTTGAGACAAGAGTGCTATGCAACCCATCCTAGGAACTTTTTTTCTTTATTTTCTCTCCTTTGATTTTTTTCCCTTTGTTAGTCCCCCCCCACACTTTTATTTTCTGTTTTTATTAATTTTTACATGCATGGATGTTTTGCCTGCATGGTGCACCATGCACACACATTTCTCACAGAGTCTAAGAGAGGGTCTTGTATTTCCTGGAACTGGAAATTACAGATGGCTATGAGCTGCCACGTGAGTGCTTGGAATTGAACTCAGGCCCTCTGGAAGAGCTGCTGATACTCTTTAACACTAAGCCACCTCTACAGTCCTACTACCCTGCCCCCCCCCCCAGGTGTGAAGCAAAGCAAATAGTTTTATCATGACTCCATGGCTCCGACTTTGATCATCTCCTGAGAAATAGGAGGCTCTGGAATGCAGCCTGACCACCTCAGAATTGGGTATCAGATTCCTTGGGCTGGAGTTACAGGCTATTGCCCTGTATGGGTACTGGGAACTGAGTTCTGGTCCTCTGGAGGAATGAGCAAGCATTCTTACCCCCAGTCTTGTTTTCTTACCCCTGCTTGTTTTTTAAGGAAAAGTCTTGGTATGGCCTTGAACTTAGTTCTAATTGCCTCCCAGAATCCAGGGCTGCAGGTGTTCGCACCACACCTGGCTGCTGCCTTCCAGTGCTCCTACATCTAGGCAAGTCAGGTACCTCTGAGCTTCCTGAGCCCAGGTTGGCAAGATTAAGCCACAGGAATACGGTGAGATCCGTGTTTACAGCAAGCACTGGGATTTTTGGTTCGCTGTCCCTACTTTCTGACCTGCCAGAGGTTGGAGCCCTAAGGTAGGACTTGGTTGGTGACTAGTGTTAGTCTCTTCTGCCCAGTGATGACTGAGTCAGGTGGGTGTCTTTTCGACTGTCAGCTCAGGCTTAGGGTAGATCTTGAAATGACTTTCTAGTGGGTGGTACTGGTGTTTCTAGAAATGAAATAAAATACACTCCAGTGGAAAATATCAGCGCACAGCATGTGACCATCATTTCATGAAGCTGTTTGGTGTTTGTCAAAAAAAGTTTAATATATGTGAGAGTGTGTGTGTGTGTGTGCATGTGTGTGTGATGGCGTGTATTTGTGTGAATGAGTGTGTGTATGTGTGAATGAGTGTGTGTGAATGTGTGAGATGGCGTGTATATGTGTGTGATAGTGTGAGAATGTGTGTGATATGTATGTAATGAGTGTGTGTATGTATGAGAGAGTGTGTGTGATAGTGTGTATGTGTGAATGAGTGTGTGTATGTGTGAGAGAGTGTGTGAATGTGTGTGTGATAGTGTGTATGTGTGATGTGTGAATGTGTGTGTGTGTGTGTGTGATGAGTGTGTGTGTGAATGTGTGTGTGTGTGTGATAGTGTGTATATGTGTGAATGTGTGTATGTATGAGAGTGTGTGTGTGTGTGTGTGTGTGTGTGTGTGTATGTCCCTGTGGTTTGAGATGAAGAATAAAAAAACAAAGCTCCTTGGATGAGGTACTCTGGGGGCCTCTCACAACCCTGACCTTGTGGGGTAGCTCTGAGCTGATATGCTACTGGGGACCAGTCTGTAAACGAGCCCCTTTCAAGGCCAAATTCTGACTGGAGTTCTTGACAAAATTCTGGGAAAGAGCTACATTCTTGGAGTGGAATAAATCACGTTGGGTTGGGCTGGGCAGGATGTGACTTCAAGCCCCCGAAGTGTGCCGCGTCTGTGACTGACTCATTGTGAGTTCAGCCATGACAGAGACACACAGACCACTTAAGAGAAGGAGCTGCTGCAGGGGGAGAGTCTGCTGTCTGGGGTGCCATCAGGCAATGCCCCAGTGACCCCTGTATTCTCAACAGTGGTTCCCAGTCAGGCCTTACAGTGAGGGGGCCAGACCTGCCACAAACTTCATACCTGTGCTCCTCAAGTCACCGCAGGGGGCAGGTATTGCCCAGAGGCCCAGAGCCTCCTGTAAGTCCTCAGCCTGCTGAGTCTTGATTTCTCCTAAGACATACTTTGTCAAAGTCAAGAGTTGTCCCTCTCTCTTTCAGGAATGGCGCTTGCCATTAGAGTTCACTACAGTAGTTGCTGGGTCAGTTCGGGGAGACTGTTGGGACTGTCACTTGTGCCTTAGAAACAGATTGGATTAGTCAGATGCAGTTGGCAGTAAGGCGGAGGGGGTCTTACGACAGCGATTGTGACTTGCTGTGGTCCCAGAGATCTCTGTGCAGCCTGGCCTTTGCTTGCACATGTAGTCACATTGCTATCTGGGCAGTGAGGTGCGGCTACGTGAGTCTGCAAGGCAGCTCTCAGGGCTTGCTGGCCAGCCAGTCTAGACAAATGCCAGCTCAGAGTTCAGTGAGAGACTCTATCAGAAAACAAGGCGGAGAGTGGTAGAAGACAAGGATATTAATCTCTGTCATCGCTGCCTTGCCTACACAGGTGAGTGCTCCCCCCCCCCCCCCCCCCCCCCCCCCATCAGACATACACACAGAGAGCAAGAGGGAAAGAGAATGACGATACTTTGCTGGACTGGATTCCTGGAGTTTTGACCTTTTGGAAAGGAGTATTAGATTCTTCCCACAGTGGTCAGGTCCAGCATTATCCAACACTCACCTGTGTTGGACAGTGAGGACACAGTGGGGACCCAAGTCCCTATCTCTGTAGGAATAGAAGGAGACCGTTGGGAAGTAGTTCTGTAATTCAGCATAAAAAAGTTATTTTTAGGGCCTGGAGGTGTAACTCAGTGATAATTTGCCTAGTGCGTGTAAGGCTGTGGGTTAGAATTTTCAGCAACCCCTAACCCTGAAATAAAGTTAAAAGATGAAAATTTTTATTTAACTGTCTCTGAGAATATATGCTGAAGGTCTGGTGGGTTCCAAGCAGAGTGGCATTCAAAAATCAGTTTATTCTTTATTTACTTACAGACAGAATCTTGGCCTGGAATTTGCTATGGAGACTGGGTTAGCCTCAAATTCACAGAACCACCTCTGCCTTCTAAAGGGCCGGGGTTGAAGGCCTGAGCCTGAGCCACCACTGGGCCCTGGGTGCCTTGTTTCTGATCCTGGGTTGCACTGCTTAGCAGTCATGCATGATGTGGACTCAAACCGGCATTCTGCACTTTCCCACTGAGACTGGCATATAATTAAAATTTTCGAGTATGGTTATTTTTCTGCATTGGTTTTCAGCAAGCCATGCTCACATGCTTGAGGAGAGAAAAACCCTCTCTCAGCAGAACCAAGGGGAGGAAGGAACCTCACTGTCTGTAGGGCTCCAAGTTGCCCGTGTGTGTGTGTGTGTGTGTGTGTGTGTGTGTGTGTGTGTGTGTGCATGCGCGCGCGCAGCTGCCAGCAAACTGAGAGAAGCTGTGTGTGTGTGTGCGCGCGCGCGCGCGCGCAGCAAACTGAGAGAAGCTGTCTATTAGGGGACACCACTGCTGAACACGTAGGAACGGCTCCACAGGGAGAAAGCAACCCAGAAATGTTCTGCCAACCTATCAAACCCAGTGTGAGGGAAAGGGACAAACAGGAGAGTTGGGGGGCGGGGACCAACTGCCCTACTCTGCTTGGGGAGGTGTCTCTTCCTGGAACAACTTGCTTCCCTGCAGCTCCTCCTGGGCGGCTGAGTGAAAGCTCATTACATGCAGGTGAGGCTCCTGTGTGATCTCACTGTGCAAATATTGAAGCAATTAAAAGCGAAGCCAGAGGCCAGTGTAAATGACTTATCTGCAGCCCCAGCCCTCCCTACTGCCTGTCTGGCCTTTCTGGGCCAAGGCCGCCTAACCTGTTATTGAAGCCCCCTCTTCTTCTGCCCTCCCTTTCCCCCTCTTCTATCCTTATCTTATCCTCTTCCCTCCCTCCCCTTTGTCCTGGAGACTTTAGACCCGAGGCCCTGAGGGTGAGGGGACATTGCCTTTGGAATGGTCTCTCAGGTCTAGTTCTGGTCCTTACCACAGCACTGACTTGGGGATCCTCTCTGTAAAGAGGGGCAGAAGGAACAGTTCTACAGCCCTGAAACCAAGAAGAGCAGCAGAGGTTCTGGGGCAGGACTAAACCTGGGCCTGGGAGAAGAGGGCAAGGATAATTCATACCACAGTGTGAGGAAAGGGCTTCTGGGTAAGGGCCAGGCCTGGGCTTGGGAGACTCTCATCAGCAGGAAGCAGTGGAGAGGGACATACAGCTGGCTGTGGGGTAAGATGTGTGAAAGACACTGCGGAGCCAGCGCTGGCTGGTGTCTAGCATGGAGGAAGGCCCTGAGTGGTGGGTTGGCCTCCAGAGGCCTGTGTGGGCAGTTTGTCCTTAGGGTGGACCGCTGTGCTCATGGGAGTGACTCATATTGCTTTCTGCCCTGACTGATTCATTCATTCATTTAGAAATGGTTCTCATGCTGAGGCCCTGAGACAGCTATCTTAATAGGGGAGACTCAGTAAGATTATCCTGTAGTTCCTGTGACACGGTCTACATGAGGCCTGTTCCTGACACTCTGCAAACATCTACATAGAGCCCTGGGCCTGGCTACTTGTCATCTGGGAGGCTGAAACTATAGAACTCCAGGGAGTTGGGGGGAGGGAGTCAGAAGGTGAAATCTGGCAGCTTTTATCTTGTTCTCCTAGCCTTAATCCCCTGCTCTGCCTGTGTTGGGAGCTGGATTCCTCCCTTAGTCCTTTACCTGGAAGCTGGGCTCCCCCTTAGCTTGGAAGTACCCTTCTTGCCCGGTCCAGGATTCTCCATTAAGACTTCCCATGTGTGGCCCCCCACCTCCTCAGTAAAATGTATGTAGGGTAAACTCTAAAATACAGAGCTGATGATATCATCTCTCCCTCCCTCACTGCCCCTAGAATTAAGTCTGCATTCCTAAATGACTGATAAGATCCAGCTTAAGCTGGTCCTGGTGTCCGCCTGCAGCCCCTCACAAATTCTTCAACACCTTTAATACACAGGATGGAGTCTATACATGAAATTCTGGGGCCTTTAAATTTTTTTTTAACTGACAAAACTTGTCTATATTTACAATGTACATTTTGAGACCTCTGCTGAGCACAGAGCACTGTGAGAATGGCCACAGGGTACATGTCTCTACCTAAGAGGAGGAAGGCAGTCAGAGGGGTGGGCATGTCTCCCTGTGGAGCTGAATTCCGCTGGCCTTTCCCTGGTCTGCTTCCCTTATCTGCTGAGCATCAGCTTGGGCCTGGGCTGGAATACTGCTAATACAAACAGGTCCTAGTTTCTTCTGTAAGCAAACAACATTCCTGAGGTGGGGAGGGAAGGGACCCTCTCTCGTTGCTGAGCAGCTTCTGCCTCCACCCCTTCACAACCTGAGGTCATGGCTGCTTTAGAGAGGCTACTGTGAGGCTGGCCCTGGGGCAGAGTGGCCGCTCCCTGTAAATAGCTGTTCTAGGCGTTTATGCCAGGTCCCTTGTCTGTTCTGAGCTCAACAACAGCACCAGCAGATATCTTGTAAGTGTGAAGGCTGAGGCCTGGGGTTAGGTAACAAACAGGTGGTCAGTGCCAGGCCAGGCTCCAGCCCAATTCTTGTGCACAGCCCTTGTGCACATCCTGTTAGCATTTCCCAGATCAGCTTGGAGCAGTCTTTTCCCCCACGGGATCTTCCCTAGTGCCAAGTCTGATGAACTCCAGCAGGCTTCCTTCTGCCTGTATCACATCTCTGCAGGAGGTCATGGTAGTGTATACTTCCTCTGATCCGGGAAGAACTTGCAGAGACACTTGGGGAGTCATTTGGGGAGCAGGACAAAGTAGAAGAATGTGAAATATTAGGAGTCTGTGTGGGAGCATGAATTGCAGCTCCTTTTAATAGGTTGTCATTTCCAGCCCCCTTTGTTCTAAAGCGAGCAGGAGTTCTGAGCAGAGGACACAAAATTGTGGAATCCAAGCCTCAGTCTTTTTAGCCACCAATTCTATGTGTTTGTACTCCAAGCATTTATCTTGGGGTTTGAACAGATGTCCTGCTGATTGTCCCCAAGTTCCAAGACTTGGCTCCAAGCTGACGGCCATGGTTGATGACCACAGCCTTTGCTTGACAGATGCAGACAGCCTTTCACAGCTTTCTTATGGCACCAAAGGCACACAGGCTATGCTTGTCTGGGTCCTTTTGGGTATTGGTCTGGTAGGTCTGCCTTTGCTTTGGTAAGTTGGGGGTCCCAGAGGTTCTAGAAAGCAGGTAGTTTAGTCCTTAACAAAACCTTTTGGGGAGGGGGGGTCAATAAATTATCTCCACTCCATTTTTTTCTTCATAAATTGAAGCCCCAAATGTGCTTTCCCTTTCTGTTTTGCGTATGTGACATTAGTTCACAGATGACTTAAAGATGAGCTAGCCACCTCTCTCCTTGTCTCAGTGTGTCTCCTTCCTCTCTTCTCTCCTCTGCCCTTGTCTCAAAGCTTGGGTGATTTCCTAGGGACTTCCTCTTCATTCATTCGTTCACTCACAGAACTTTAGCCGAGCACCTGCCCTGGGCCAGGCATTGTGCTAAACACTGGAATTGAGATAACCGAGAGCCAATTCCTGTCCTCAAGTGAAACTGTAAGTAATTACCGTTTGGCCAGTTGGTGCCTGTGGTGGAAATGAATCCAGGGCACAGAGGGGAGGGACATCAAACAGGACTTTGCTCTATTGTTCCCTCTATTAGGGAACACTTGAGGTCTGAGGGCTTCCTGACGCAGACACAGCCTCTTGGGGGCTCTGCGATCCTACACAGGTCGGGCCGTGAGTGTGGAGTTGGCATGAAGAGCTGGGAAGGACAGTGAAGCGGGGAGCCAGGGCAGCCTACTCGGAAGCTGAGGTGATTATTCTGAAGAAGGTGTGGAGTTATCCATCCTATCTGAACCTAACCAGCAATGTCTACAAAACAGGAGAATGTGTAAATAGCACTGTGAATTGGGGAGTCCTCAGCTGGGAAGGCTAGGGAGAGGCGTGGATGAATGGGGCACTGGGGGGAGGTGGTGTTCATCCACCGGGGAGGAGTTTATAGTGACTGACTTGGGTAGCCAGGTGGATAGAGACCCAGAAGAGAGCACGGGAGGTGGAGAGCTCAGGCAGGTGCTCCTCCTGGGTGGAGCCAGCTCACTGGAAGGTGTTTAGACGGATTGGAGTGTGGAGGAGAGGCCTGAGTGGGAAGGGAAGTACTTATCTGGGATCTGGGTACCTACTGCAGGGTGGAAGGCATGGGTCCCTGGGACTAATCCTGACTAAGTAGCATTTGATGTGGAATTCTCCAGAAAGGGTGAGCTGGCACCGATATGGAACAACTCCTCCCTCCCTCCCCATTGCCACACTGCCACCTGCTCTGTTGCTTATCTGGACTGTTTTATGCTGTGAACTTTGCTTATGAATCACTATCTGGGATGCTGTGTGGGGGTTCTGAGCTTTGTGCCCTCTAGGGGGACACACTCCCTCTTTAGTGTTATTTTAAAATTAGAATATTTATAATATTTACCTACTTAACTTGTGGGGCTTGAACCTGGGGCTTTGTGCACTGGACAGGCACTCTGCCATGCTCACCTCCTGGTCCTGGGACCTTTAAATTGCAATCAAGTGAATCCCTTACCGTACAGGCTATTATAAAGGACAGGCTTTATACACCTTTCTTGGTGACAGTGCCATCCATACTCATCCATACTGGGACTCATTGCTGGATCCCAGAATCCATACTAGCCTGAGATACAGGGCCTTGCCTAACCTTGAACCTTGACTGGCTTCAGACTCCTGAGTGCTAGGATTAGGCATATGCCATCATGTTTAGCTCCTAGTGGATAATTTTAAGTGACTCTCAATGCAGAGACCTGTGAAGTGCTTTCCTTTCTTTCTCTGTCTCTCTCTCTCTTTCTCATTCTCTAACCCTGGCTAGTCTGGAACTTGCTATGTAGATCAGGCTGGCCTTGAATTCGCAGAGATCTGCCTGCCTCTGCCTTCCAGGTCCTGGGATTAAAGGTGTCTGCCACTGTGCCCAGTTCTGTGAAGTATTTTGTTATTGTTTCTTTCTTTTTGCGTGCTGGGGATTGAACATAGGTTCTCCCACATGTTAGGCAACGACGTTTGAGCGTTGGGTTCTGTGCCACCTAGACTTCTGTGTCTCAAAGGAGTATGGTCAGGCACCTCAGAGCCAGGGAGGATCTTCCCCCAGCAGACCTTGTGTTGAGGTGCAGCTTGCCTTTCAACTCTCCCATCTTTGATGACATTTTGGTTGTTATACTTGGGATAGCATGCTATTGGCATCTAGTTGGCAGAGGCCAAGGATGCTCCTGAGCATCTTAATTCATGGGCCAGCCCCACCGGGCATGATTTAGCCCAAGAAAAACCCAAGGTAGAAAAACACTGCCATAACCACGAGCACCATTTGTGTTTGTGGATCACTGCTGTGTGTTGGCTTCTGCTTCTCCTCTCAGCCGACCCCTTCCCCATCAGTAGTCAATTCTACCCAGCTTCAAGACTTCACAGCACTTGTGCTTGACCCGGAGCTCCCACTGAATCCCCCTTTCTCTTGTTCCTGCTGGCTTCTTTCCTCACTGAGTCTGCATTGGAGCTGGTTGTTGACATGGCTGTTTCCCTCCACAGTGAGCGTTCCACAGTGTACATGCATTTAAGGAGCATATGTGGAACTAAACAACCCGTGCATAGGGAAAGCAGCATGAAGCGGTATCGGTGTTGTCAGGCCAGAGGTTACACAGCATGCAGTCCCTCCTCAGTCATCAACTCTGTCCAGTGGGCACCTGCTGCATTTGGGTCTTGGGAACTCAGTGACCAAGACTGAAGAAAACTGCTTTCTGTCTGCTCTGTCTGCCCTCCTTTGTCCACATCAACACCTCAGGGAGCTGTGTGTGCAGTCTGTTCTGTGTCCTGGTGCGTTGCAACCCCAGGGCTTTTGCACCTTTGCAGTGACTTTCTATGTGTAGATTCTGAAATATGCATTTGTTGGTGGATAAAGTGAAGCTCATGGCTTTGAAGGTTGTTATGTCAGTTACTTTTATAGAACCGTTGTCAGTAATGGTGGGATCCAGGCCAAGGTAATGTCATTGACCTCAGAACCGCACCCCTGCTTAAGCTGGACTAGGCCTTCCAGTGTGTACCACTCAGCTGTTTGTCCCATGGCAGTTACCTGGTAAAATACTAGAGAGAAGGAAAGGTCGCTTTGGCTCAGGTGCAGGGGTTTCCATCTATCTTCTTCTGGCTCTGTGTTTCCTGTCGCAAGGTGAGGCAGAGCTCCCTCGGTGATCGCTTTCACTGGGCTCCACCTTTGAAAATGGCTACCATCTCCCAATAAGGCATCAAATTACGAATTCACTGCAGAGCCCGATCCGGTCATTCCCCTGAAGTCCCTCCTCTGAGTATTTCTGCACTGGAGACCAAGCCATCAGCACCTGATCCTTCTGGGGGCATCGATGTCTAAGCTATAACGCAGAATCTGAGTGGAAGCTGCCAGGGTCAGGACTGGAACCTCGGTCCTCTCCGCCACTGGTGACTGCCGAGTCCAACTGCACTTCTCCCCGTACTTCAGCTCTGGCCGTTTCCATTTCAGTCAGAATCCTTGTGCAAGCTAAGACTGGGAGCCAGGCTCACAGCTTTGAGGAGGCACCTTGATGCCTGCTTCTCCGTTTGTTTCCTGTAGCTCCGTGGCTTAGGGGGACAGTGGTGTAAATGGAAATGACACAGTGCGTGGAGGTCACTCAGGGCTGGGTTAACCTGGATTGTGAGGCCTGTTGGAACCTCGTCTCCCTGGCTGGTAAAATGAATGTGATGAAATATCCCTTAGGAACTGACTGCCAGGGTGGAGTGGAAATAGAGCGCACATTAGCAAGCCTGCAGAGACTTTATGATGAGCGTGACAACTTGAGGGTTGCCAGCCTGGAATTTAGCCTTGGAGGATGTAAGACCAGTCCTGGTTGTCTAGGAATGGAAAAGCTCAGTGTCCCCACCAGCATAATTCCCATTTTTATGGGGCCAGCAATTTGCTTTCTGAATAAACACACAAATAAGTAGAAAGAGAAGCAGGAAGGGGGCGGGGGAGACAACCTAGTGGATGTTTAGGGGGAGGCTGGAAGACCTATAGTGAAGGAACCGCCTTCTGGGTTGGAAGAAGAGGTTTTTGGTCAACCTCTTTGCTTTCAGTTTCATCATTTCCTGAGAGTCCCAATTTAGCTTCTGGTGTGTCCTGCTCGGTTATGGCCTAAAAAGGCAACAGCTTGGGTTTCTGGAGTTGGATGGGCACCCACAGGAAGCTGCTGGGGAAAGACGGCCCAACCGACCCAGTCTCCAGTGGGCCAGGGCTGCTGCATCCCTTAACTCCTCACGCGCTGCCCGCCAGCCCCTCTAGGATGCACGCAGCCCTGCCGTGGAGCATCCCTGTGAGGGCCAGGGCAGGCAGATCGGCACGGTCATGTTCCAGTGCACATCCCGGAGCCACAGACATGTTCCCACACTCCTCCTCTGCAGAAATGGCTAGCTGCAAGAAGGCTGCAGGTAGTAAGGGAAATCCCTCGAAACACTGTTGGAAAGCTAGCCCAGTGGTGGAGTGGTTGCCCAGCAGGCACTAGGCCCTGGGTTCAGGTTCAGTTTTTAGTACTGAAAATAACAACAAAAGCAAACACACAAACAAAAAGCCCCAAAGCCAAACTACCCGTCCTCAGTTCTGTCACTCCAAAACAGACAGAACCGGCTTGGGAATACTGTGCAGTAGTTGAGGTGTTCTGGGTTTGAGTCCCAGCCCTCTCAGCTCATCTGAGTAGAGTTGCTCCCACTACTTTGGGATAAACACAAAGCCCTGCAGGGAAAGGGTCACAGTAAGTTAGGGAGGCACAAAATGTGACTCTTTTCTCTGCCTGTGACAGATAATCAAGTGTTTCCGTGAGGACAAGTAAAAAGAGAGAAAATGGCTTTAAAAAGTTTATGTGTATTAGTGTTTTGCCTTGGTATATGTATGTGCACAGTGTGTGTGTGCCTGTTACCCACAGAGGTCAGAAGAGGAGATCAGACCCTGGATCTGCAGTTACATAGATGGTTCTGAGTCACCACGTGCATCCTGAGAACCAAACCTGGATCCTCTGCAAGAGCAACAAGAATGTTTAACTGCTAGGCCATCTCCAGCTCTCAGAAAACGGATTTTTTTAAAAATTAAAAATATTTTAAGAATATGCACTCTGACCAATTCCCCCCCCCCCCCCATCATGCTGAGCTGTGACAATTGCAGCCACAGAGGCAAGGCAGGACTGAGTTAGAACTGCACCGCATGCCTGAGCTGGGGATCCTGAGAGGTGAGTCACCCTCTCTGAGCTTGTTTTCTCTCCTTTAAACTGGAGATAATAAAAGCCGCTTTCTAGGGAGACTGCAGTAAGGTGGTAAGCTTGATATTGGGGTAGGCACTTCACAACTGTGCCACCTCCCGGTGTAGGGATCTTGTGCAGGGTGGTGGCGCATACCTTCAGGTACCCTCAAGTGCCTCCACTGGACAAGATGGGTTTCCGCTATGTAGCCCAGGCTGGCCTCCAGCTCACGATCCTCCTGCCTTACCCTTCTAGGTGCTCGGACTACAAGTGTGTAGTGAAGCTACACACTTAGGATTTTGGAGAAGCGCCGTGATGGAGGTCTCTTATTCTTTTAGTTTGAGTTCTGAAAAAGTTGGGAAGCAGCGGCTGTTGAAGCCTGGGTTCTGTGTTCGTGGTAGTTTGTGAGCAGAGCAGGGATGTGTGTGTGGCGGGGCTGTTAGTCTGTGCTCAGGGGCCGTTGGAAGGTAGAGGACGACGGGGGATTACTGTGGCAGAGAAGTCTGCGTTTGT
Organism: Cricetomys ansorgei; assembly: GCA_026225945.1. NCBI lineage: Eukaryota > Metazoa > Chordata > Mammalia > Rodentia > Nesomyidae > Cricetomys > Cricetomys ansorgei. The sequence goes on along the minus strand of JAMJFZ010000199.1, from coordinate 72,518,050 downwards.
CCGGCAGCCTGGTCTAAACTGGCAGCGCCTGGACCAAGTCCTGGGATGCTGGTGCTCATTCCGCAGAAAAGATGAAGCTGAAGGCACTTCACAGATGCCTGGCTCTGTCTTACTTGGCTACCAGCTGACACTGGACCCTGACTTCTCTCTAGCAGTCCTTGCAAGGTAGATAGCACTTTGTATGGGTGGGGTGGGTGGAGGGAAAGGGAGTACAAGGACTGCAGAGTCCTGCTGCTGGGTTTAGCTGTGGAAAGCCACCAGCTGAGGGAACTGCTGGGGCTCCCTGAACTTGCTTCCCTCTTAGGGAGTTTGAGAGCACCAGGTTTCCAGGAAAACAGCCCCTGGTGGACTGAGTAGGGAGCCCCTGAGCCTAGGTCTGGAAAATGTTTACCAAGCCAGAGAGGGAGGCCTGGGCAGCCAAAGCCTCCAGCGTCTTTGTCATGTCGGAATCCGGAAACTTGAAAACTGAGCTACTCTGGGTTTGAGTCTGGGAACTCTGTGTCTTTCTAGGGTAGGATGGCCAGATTGATCTCACAGAGCAGAGCTTACTTGTGTTCTTGTGAGAGTCCCAGAGCCAACTTCTAGATACTTCCTCTGGTGGTCTTACACCAGGTTTCAGATCCTGGTTTTGGTTCACTCAAAGCAACAGCGCCCCAGGAATCCAGCCTGCACCCTTGGGGCTTCAATCACTGCCTTGCTAAACATGGGAAGGCCCCAGAACAGGACCTAGAGTCCCCTGAGCCTCTCTGCACAAGCCCCTGACTCTTAGGAAACTGTGCTTACGGATAGGCGTCATGATATATGCCTGTGTCATGCTTAGGATTCTATGAGAGCGCTAGATTCCCATCTTCATTCTGCAGATGAGCTTTGAAAAGGACAAGCCGTATGAGTGCGCGTGTCCTCCTGACCCAGCAGTCAAGCCTGTTTGTTCCCTTTCACTTTATGGCCTACCCAGAGCCTGGCTAATGTTTTTATTTCTATCATTACGCAGTTGTAGTGAGTTGCCATTTTGACTAATTTGATACCTGTGTTTTTGGAAGTGTTCATGGCCTTAGTAGTGTGTACCTGTGGACTGCGGTTGCCTCTGTCTCCGTTGAAACTCTGACGCTCATCCCTTCCCACGGTGGTTCTGTTTATAGAATTGCTTATGTGCCGACCATAGAATGATGGTGCTTACTTAGTAATTTTCTTACCAAATCTTTCTTTCTGTCAGATGGGTAGAGTAAGAAAATTCTGGCAATTGCTCAGTCTGGTCCTGTAGAGTTTCACTGCATGAGCGTTTGCAGTGAGAAGTCTTCTGTGGCTGATGTTCTGTCTTTGTTCCTCTCGCAGGTCCTGGCCGTAAGTCGCCATGGCCCAGCAGGCTGCAGACAAGTACCTCTATGTGGATAAAAACTTCATCAATAACCCTTTGGCCCAGGCCGACTGGGCTGCCAAGAAGTTAGTATGGGTGCCTTCCGACAAGAATGGCTTTGAGCCAGCCAGCCTCAAGGAGGAGGTGGGCGAGGAGGCCATCGTGGAGCTGGTGGAGAATGGGAAGAAGGTGAAGGTGAACAAGGATGACATCCAGAAGATGAACCCACCCAAGTTCTCCAAGGTGGAGGACATGGCAGAGCTCACTTGCCTCAATGAAGCTTCGGTGCTGCACAACCTCAAGGAGCGCTACTACTCAGGGCTCATCTACGTAAGTGGCCCGAGACGGGGCTCGGGGTCTCTCTTCACTCCCAGGTGCCAGGGCTACAGCTGTTGGCGGGAAGGGGATTTTAAGGAGGGCCAGGTGACATGCTCACAGCTATTGCCTCTGCGTATCCTGCTGGAATGTTCTATGACACTACCCTTTCTGTTCCTGCCTACCATGTTTTCAGCCACATGTAGGAAGAACATGCTCCCACCTGCTAGATCCGGGACCTCGGATCTCTGTGGAGACGTGGGTCAGGCCAGTGCAGTGATTTCCTTCAGATGGAGCAGTACTGTCCTCTGGCTCTCTTGTTCTTTCTGACCACCTGGTCATCTACACCAGTTTGGGCCAGTCCCAGTTTGGTCCCTCTGCCATTTTTTCCTTAGAGAATCCTGTTGATAAAGCCTCTTTCCTAGGGGCTGTACATAGAACAGAGCTGAGCTGCCAAGCGAGGAATGGTGACGTGTTAGCACGTTAGTAAGTGCTGGCTCATGCCAGGTCCTGCGAAGGAAGTGGCGGCCGAGTCCTAAGAGCAGTGTGTACAAAGGCCCCAAGTATACCAAAGTCCAGGAGTGCCTTTCTCTTCCTTCTGGTGGGCTGTGTTTTTTGATGGACAGCTTTATCAATCACCATGTGGGTGGTGTTGAGAGAAGAGCATTTTCCCATCCCCTTGTTACAGGCTCTGAGCTTCACTGGCCCTGAGGTCACAAAGTTCTTTCTAGTGCCAACCCCATATTTGTCTTTTTTTTTTTTTTTTTTTTGAGACAGGGTTTCTCTGTTGTAACTTTAGCTGTCCTGGAACTCACTCTGTAGACCAGGCTGGCCTTGCACTCACAGAGATCAACCTGCCTCTGTCGTCTCCCCCCCATCCCCCTTCCCCCTTCTGCAAGTGCTAGGATTAAAGACCTGTGCCACCACTGCCCGGCCTTTTACATTTTTCTTAAACAGTCTTTGAAAACAGAACATTTATCATCATTGAAATCCTCAAGATGGACCGCATGCTGCATCTGTTCCCCTCTCTCTGGGGCTTAGATGTTGCTCTGTCACAGAATCCGTGTCGGAATCTGCCAGAGACAGTTTTTAGGTGCCCCATTTGCCAGTCCCGGGAACACTTCGTCTCTCGGCCTTGGCACTCCAGTTATACTTTCTCTCACATCTGGCCGGACAGCCAGATTTGCCATGAATGGACTAATGCAGGCAGTGGCCTCAGAGCCACAGCAGCGTGCCACCACGCGTCTCACCGTGGCGCTTCCTGAACGGCATTCCTTTTGTCACCTTGCTTCTGTGGAAGCCCAGAGTCGAGCATGCCGATGCGGCCTCCTGGGTTCACTCTCAAGGCTGAGTAACACAGTTCAGAACCCAAGGGAACGAGGTATCTCGAGGTTTTTATTACCCTCTCATCTGACAGATGGGAAGCCCAAGCCTCAGCACTATGCTTGCTTTTGATCTTGGGCAGGGGCAGGCTTCTGTGCTTGAGGGACTGTAAGCTCCCAAGGGCCCAGCCATTGAGATCTCCATGAGATGTCAGGGTGATTTCACATTTCCACTGGGTGCTTCCACCCCACTGGACTGCTGCTACGCAATGTGCCCGAGCCCTCAATTGATTGATTTATGGCCACTTGGGATTGCACAGAAGTCCTAACTGGACCAGACCACTACCTTGTTGACTGCTAAATTAGTCCCTCATGGCAGTTCCTGGTACCCTGCTCACTCATTGATCCCAGGTCTTAACTCGCCAGGGCCTGTCAGGAAAGGACACTCTCAGATAGCCTGGTTGGAAGAAGCATTCTTTATCGATTGCTTCAGTCCATCCTTATATGGAAGGGTGAGAAGAATTGAGGCCTGTAGATGGAAGGGACTTCAGTGGGATCTCACACACAATAAGGTGTTGGCAAGGCTGAGAGTGAAACCTGGGTGGGTTTTTTTGTTTGTTTTTGTTTTTAAGTTTGTTAATGTGTATGGATATTTTGCCTGTATGCCATAGAGGCCAGAAGAAGGCATCGGGAAACCTTGGAATTGGAGTTTCTGGTGGTTATGAGTGGCCATGTGGGTGCTGGGAGTCAAACTCAGGTCCTCTGGAAGAACATCCAGTGCTCTTAACCACTGAGCCATTCCAGATCACTGAACCATATCCAGATGTTCCATATCTGGAACCTGAAGTTTTTGGTGAGAATAATATATAAAACAAATTAAAAACTCCTGCCCCTCAAGCATCAAACATGAAATTCTAATTGGGAGGCTGCAGAAAAATGAATGAAGAAAGCCTTGTCTGTCCAGATGGCAAGGGAGCCACATTCCCCTTGTGTGCTCTTGAATGGGATGCTCCTAGCAGGCCTTGCTGATATCACATCCACTCCGCTGGGCCGCTCTGCCCCTTGCTGACTGTCACACGACACCGTGGAGCCTCACTTCCTCTGTAAAGCTTCCAGGTGGCTCCCGGCCCACGCAAGGTCTGTACTCTGGCTGCCACTGTGTAAATTGAAGGTCCTCCTCTACTTGGCCTCTTACTGGTGTCTCCATTTAACCAAGGCCCTGGATGTGAAACAGGCTGGCCACCTGTACCTGCCTCTAGCTGGCTGTAAATGGTCTTTACTCCTCACGAGGGGGATATTATCTATCAAAGAACATTCAGTGTTAAGTCACTACACCCTTGCCAGTGATATGCAGGGCTTCATTCCGTATGTCAGTGCTCTCAACCTGTAGGTCGAGAGACCCCTTGGGGAGGGTGTCAAATGACCCTTTCACAGGGGTCACCTAAGACCATTTGCATATCAGATATGTACATAATGATTCATACAGTAGCAAAATTGTAGTTATGAAGTAACAACAAAATAATTTTATGGCTGAGGGTCACCACAACATGAGAAACTGTATTAGGAAGGTTGAGAACTGTTGCTGTAGGTGGATATGGTGGGCAGAAGCTAAGTTTTTTTTCCTTTAGAGCTCTGCTGGCAGGCATTGGCTCTTGGTTTGGTTCCTTTGCTGTCCCGGGGAGGTCTCCCTGCCACAGACCATCCCTAAGTAGCATCTAGGGATTGCTGGTGGAGATCCCAGCAGATGCAGAACTGTAGGGCAATCAAGAGCCATTGGTGGCTGCCTGGGGGGGCTGCGGCCTCCCCCACAGCCTGTATATGTGCAGCAAGGTTCCACACTGTGACCCCAGGAACCTTCGCGCTGCGTTTGCTTAGCTTTGTGGGCGGCATGGCTGATTCTGCACCACAGCTGCTCTGTCCTTTCCTTCGGGGGAGGCGAGGCTCTGGGACAGGGGTTGGTTGGGCACAAAGAGCCTCTGTGGCCTGTGAATGGAGCAGCTCCCTGGTGTGGCCGTGTGGGAGCCCAGCCACTTGCTCAGTGTCTGTGCCTCCTTGAGTGTTTAGTGTGCTCCTGCCTCCCACCTGAGCTGTGTAACCCCCCCTCCCCCCCCATTCTCAGGGCTCAGTTGGGCCCTGCTTTAGGGAGAATTAGTCCAGAGAGCCCTTTAGAGCCCTCTGCAGTGCCATCTGCCCACTCAGCTGTCCCAGAGTGGTCCTAGTGATCCTCTGTCCCCTTTTATTTTTGCCAGCTGTTTCAAACATCTGGTTCAGCGGCACACCCTACGTGTGCGGCAGTGTGTCCTTGGCTTTTATCAGGCTGGAGTTCCTAGAGTATGGGTTTTCTCCAAGGCTGTGAATAAAGTTCAATTGTTTAGAGATCCCGGGATGACCTCACCCTTCTCCGGCCTTCTGTCTTGTCTCCACCTGATGCCATCTGACATCCACACAGGTGATGACCCCACTCTCTTCCCTTTGCAGCACCCAAGCCATGGTCACACTTGGGCTTCTTTGCTTTGATCTTCCTGGTCCCTTGAGAATAGAGTAGTTGGAGGGAGAGTACATGGCTGAAGGCCCCCCGCACCCCCACCCCACTCCCATAACTCCTTGGGAAGAAGGGAGTTCCACTTGTAGTTAAACCCTCTTGTTAGCATCCATGTCAGCTGCTCTTCCAAGTGCAGACTTTGCACTCGGTTAGGAGAGGGGTGCAGACCGGTGCACTCGGGAGAGCAGCTAACCAGTGTCTGGATAGTGGGGTCCTCTGAGCATTGTCTTCAGCCTAGCTTTTGTTGGCAGTTCCAAGGAGAAAGCGTTTGATCAGTGCTGGGGAAGAGCCCTGTCTTCATGCCTGACTTGTGTGTGAACCCCCCCGGGTTTAGCTTTGCAGTTTACTGGAGAGAGCACAGCTGGAAGGGGCTGGTGCATACCGTGATCAGCTCCCTAGATTGGCTGCTCCTGGATCAGGGGATAGGATTGCACAGTGAAGATGCAGAAAGCGTGAGGAAAGCAAAGGACATTTGAGAACTGGCCTTCCAGATGAAGGAGGTTGGCCCTGGTCTTCTGACCTGAATTTGTCCCCAGTGAGGCTTGATGCCTTGTGATCTTCGATTGTCCCTTAGCAGAGGAAGAAGCTGTTTTGGTGTGGAGCCTGGGGTGCTGAGCCTCACTCCCCAGCCTTCTCCAGATTAGGTCCATTTTCCCAGGAAGACAGTGCTGAGGCTGCTCTTGATGCTTGGAGACAGCCATGTCTCCGAAATGGAGCATCTCTGGTGCCCTTGGCACGGACAGTTGTCATGTGCTGGCTGGGAGTCTGCCATCTGTGTGTTTAGAAGGAGCAGGGAATTTATTAGAATTGGTCACAAAACATTGTGGGCTTCCCTAGAAACATGGAGGAAGGAGCCATGTAAGCTCACTGAAGGAAACAGCTCTCCACAATGGGTGTGTTCCTACTCCACACCACCATGCAGTAAGGTGCCAACCTCAGCCTGTGTTCTCTCTACAGAGTAGGAAGTGAAGGGAGAAGGGGAAGGACTGCCCCTGCCAAACCCCCAGTTGGGATTTGAACTCAGGGTATCTGACTCCAGGGGTTTGCTTTTAAAGGTCAAAGCAGACCTGGAACATTGAGTATATTGTTGGTGTCTGGCATCAAGAAGGGTATTGACAGTTTTGAGTTTCTGCCCCTGGAGAAGGCTTTTAGAGGACCCAAAAATGGCCTTTATGTTTTTGAAAGATTTGCACAGGAACGCAGGGCACAGGTAGCTTTCATGCACCGAGGATCTACTTGATATAGGAAGATGGTGAGCTTTCCCAGTGTTAGAAGTGTGGAGCATGCGTGTCAGTGTAGAATAACTTCTGTTCCTTTGCAGTTTTCTGGGATACAGTTGAGTCCTTCATCTTTGTTCATCTCTCTTGATGACAGATACATCTCTTATTGTCCTAGATCTGAGTTTTTAGTTTTGTTGTTTTGTTTTTTGAGACAGGGTTTCTCTGTGTAGCCCTGCCTGACCTGGAACTTGTTCTGTAGAACCCGGCTGGCCTCAACTCAGAGATCCGCCTGCCTCTGTCTCCTGAATGCTGGGATTAAAGGTGTGCACCACCACACTTGGCTGGAGTCTGAGTTTATAACTGGACTTCTGTATGCTTTGGTATGGACCTTGTCTGATACACACTCGTCAGCATACAAAGCTGGCAGCCGGCTGTGTTGCGAGAGTTTGGAATGCCCCACAGCTACAGCAGGAGCAGGGACACCAGAGAGCGCTTACACCCTAGGCTCAGCTGTGGCCTTGGAAACAGGGCACGTTTCAGCCACACATAGGTAGAATGTTATCGAAAATCAGACTTGCTAAACCATTTTGTTTTTGCTGCTTTCTTTAGACCTATTCAGGCCTGTTCTGTGTGGTCATCAATCCTTATAAGAACCTGCCCATCTACTCAGAAGAGATTGTGGAAATGTACAAGGGCAAGAAGAGGCACGAGATGCCGCCCCACATCTATGCCATCACAGATACCGCTTACAGGAGCATGATGCAGGGTGAGTGTGTGGGGCAGGGCCTGCGCTGGCCTTTCAGAGCCTCTGTCCTCACCGGTGGGGTCAGACACTCGCAGGGGCTGATTCACATTGCTCTAGCGGCTGGTGACGGGGCAGCACATCGTGGAGGCTGGTGTGTCATCATACAAGAGCCAGGGCCAATGGGACATGTTTGCATGTGGATAGAACATTCTCGAAATCTTAAAGACTGCACTTCCTGATTGCCTCCTTACTTTCTCATTTTTTTAAGAGTTGCTCGCGTCAGTCTTCAGATCTGTTCTAGGTCCTTCTGTCAGTTCCTCATTTTCTGTTTTCCCTTCTGTGCTCTTACACACAGGTGGGAATGGCTGGAGTGCTTTCTTTCCCCTTTTAGAGAAAGATGTGAAGTGTCCCCTGGTGGCCGCACCCCTCCACTTGCCCGTGTTCTCTCCCATCACAGCGAAGTGCTTTGGGAGGATGTCTGTTCACTAATTCCTTCTCCTCCTGGCCACACCCATTGGCCACCTTCTGGCTAGGCTGACTGACAAGTACCCATTACCTGAGTTCCTACCTTCTTGCCCTTTCCCTGGTCTGGGAAGTCTCTCTGCTCCCTTAGGCTCCGCCTCCCCCAGCCACTTGGCTGTCTCCATGACTGTCTTGTCTCTGCCTGTGGGTGCTCCTCTTAGGCTCATCCTCAGCCCCCTGCCCTTCATTTACCAAGCACCGACACTGTCCCTGCTCCCTACCAGTCAGTCCGTCCTCACGTGTTGCCAACCCTTGAAGCCTGGAACCCAGACTTGTCACACATTCTCCTGTCCTCAGACCAGCCAACACTTACTTTCATTTTTGTTACTGTTTTTGTTTTGGGTTCTGAGGCAATGCCTCACTATGTAGCCCAGGATGCTCTTAAACTCAGAATCCTTCTGACTCGTGCGTCTCCATGCTTGGCTTCAGCCTCTCTCTCAATATTGCTAATCCTGTTTTCTTCCTACCCTCACGGCCCTGACCTTAGGTGTGGCTTTGCAACTCTTTGTACTGTTGCTGTGGCCTTTTAACCTCCACTCTAACAGAGCCTCTGCCTCTGTCAGCTGACTGCTTTTCTAGCGTACACACCTTAGACTTAGACACATATAGAACCTTCATATATTCTCTCTCTCTCTCTCTCTCTCTCTCTCTCTCTCTCTGGTAGATACCTCCATACATTTCTCTGTCAGGTCTTTCTGCTTCAGCACTCCATCTGCACACAGTGCCAGGAAAGTCACCGCTCCTCTCTGGAGCCCTCTTCCCCCAGGGCGAGGAGTCACACTACCAGAGCCTGGCGATGCATTATTGGACTCAGGCATTTTAAGCTTTTATTTTCTCTCCTCAGTGTGGACTAGGCCCATGCCGCCTTTACAGTCTTAGAGTGTCGCCAAGACTCTGGCGTATGTGATCCTAACTCAGACGCGGCTAGCAGGCAGTGTGGCTGTCTTGTTTTGATGGTGGGTTCTTTTCCATTCTTTGTTCTTTAAGCACTGTTGTCCATCTGGGCAGTGGTGGTGACGCCCTTTGTGATAGCTCTGCCCCCGTTGAGTGGTGTAAATAGCAGTGTGCACCCTCCACTCTACCTGTGGGCACTATTCTGAAGGTATTTCTCAGTCAGGTTATTAATCAGGCAGGATGCCTGTGTGGCCTAGCCTTTGGCTTCTGTTCACATCTATCAGACTTCCTCGTGGAGGCCAGCCCTTGTTTTTAAAGTAGGATGTCTGTTTGAAAGTGTTAACGAGAACAGTCTGGTGGGAGAACATTTTGTGAGATTCCAGAAGAGTCTGAGTCTCTGTCTCTAGAGATTCTGAGTCACTTTCCCTTGGCTCTTCAGCTGCAGTACAAGAAGCGCACTTGGGGTCTTCCTGAGTAGGGCATGTTCCCGTTCTCTATCAGAATTTAAGCCCCTCTCTTAGGCTGTCATGGGAGAAGGGCTCACAGCAGCCAGTCATTGAGCTGGACTTTTAGATTCTCGTCAGATAACCGGTAGGGCTCTTTCCCAAGAGAGTTACCAGTTTTCACTTATTCCCAAGAAGGAAGTTTGGGGAAGGATTCCTGAATATCGCATAGATTGGAAATAGTTAAGAGAAAGAGATAAGAAAATGTGTCTTGTCCATAGCAGAGCAACCTAGAGCAACCTCGGCAGGAAAGGAGCTGGCCTAGACCACAAGGCAAGACCAGGTGGAGGAAATGGATTAGCAGCGTGGAACCTAAAAGCCTTGTGCTTCCTAAGTAGTGGTCTGTGCAGATGCTGGGGTCACGTGCGCCTCACCCTCAACCCGAGAGGCACCCACCTTGCTTTCTGTTTTGCATTGGGCTTGCCGGAACTCTGTAGCTCCCATGTAGACTTTCTATGCACATTCTAAGCTGTTGGAAAGTTCCTTCTTGTTGTATGCAGTGGACCCACAAAACTTTTAGCAGTAGGTATCTTGTTCTTGGGGTATGGAGAAAGTTAGTCACACTTGTTTCCACAAGGGATCCTGGGCTCTTACCCTAAGTTGCGTTTGCCTGGTCGGCTCACCTCTCTAGCTCTGGCTCTCCGTTTGTTTTAATTTGCCGTCTGGCTAGCGAGAGGCATTTCAGCCTTAGGAACCAGGCGAGAGCATGAACCATGCTGCTGCCCCAGCATGTAGGGTGCAGGTGCTCCCAGAGCGGGCACAGGGGTCTGCAGGCTGTTGGGGCCTGTTAGTCTCTGTTTTGGGTGAAACCTCAGGACTTGCTGCCCACTGGGTAGGGGGGCAGGTTTACTTTTTTTTTTTTTCAATCTTAAAAGGTGTGGTTCCTCTTCTGCCTGTGTCTCCCCCCCCCACCCCTAACAAAAATTTCCTTCCTGCGTTGGCTGTGGCTTACGACACACTAGCATTTATTCTGCCAAACAAGGTAGTTGGTGGCTTTGTCTGGGAACTTTCTGAGACAAGCTTTTTGGCTCCTCCCAGGGCCCTTCCTTGTCTTTGAACCCTTAGTGCCGGGTTTGCCCTGAAGACTTGGTTACTGCCGTAGCTCTTTCGGCCTCGTCCTGGTTTGGATGTCCCCTGGTGGGCGAAACTGTACCCAGTTGAAAATCCCTAGATTAAGCTTTATAGATTGGTTTTACTCCGAGCAGTTCTGGTCCTTCAGCAGCTGTCTGGACCCTGTACTGTCAAGGGTTTGAGCCTCAGTACAAAGAATGATGGGATAGATTAGTGTTGCCTGCCATGGACATGGGATAAGCATTGAAGTGTATGGTGTCCGGCTCAGGCCACACAAACAGGTAATAGAAAAAGCCAGAATAACAGAAGGGTTACCCTGTTTCAGGAGGCCCTGGCAGTTCAGATGGATAGAAGAGATGCGTTTGCTGACAGATCTGGGACTGTAGTCACACAATAAGGCAAACTGTTGCTGCTGGTACCTGGTGCCAGTGCAGTGGCAATAGGCGTCAGGTGTCCTCAAGGAAGCTGTGACTGCGGAGGCTGCTGTGGCACGGAAAGGCACCGTGGAGGCAGAGACCGCGGGAAACCTGGCCAGCCTGTGTTAATAAGCGGTTATGGTGCAGCCCAGACGTGCCTGCACAGTTTTGTTATTTTAATCTCCAGCCTCAGGTTTAATTAAAGTTGCGTTTGCCTGGTTGGCTCACCTCTCTAGCTCTGGCTCTCCGTTTGTTTTATTTTTGCCGTCTGGCTAGCGAGAGGCATTTCAGCCTTAGGAACCAGGCGAGAGCATGAACCGTGCTGCTGCCCCCAGCATGTAGGGCGCAGGTGCTCCCAGAGCAGGCACAGGGCCTGCATGTGGCAATCAGGCAGCGGCGCGTGCTTGGGGAGGGAGGGGTGCTTTGGTCCTTCTGTGGAGCCCATTGTTGGTAAGAGCGAGTGTTATTCTGGTCAGTGCAGAGAATTTGGCTTGAGGTCAGTTCTTTCCTATGCAGGTAGGAAAAAAGCTATGCTGATTAGCCCAGCCAGGTCTGGTCAGTCCCAGGGACACTGGTATTTTAATGAGCTCACTGGGTTTGTGGGGGAGGCTGCAGCTTTCATTGCTGGCCTGCCCTTTGCACTATGCTGCCCTTCTCCCCACCCCTTTGCTTCTCTGTGGAAGCTGCCCTGGAAGTGGCTGGTCACTGAGTTGTTGCTCCAGTGCCCAGCGAATGACCACATAGCTCTTGGCTGTTGACTGACCTTGTTGGGTAAACAGTGACAGTAAGGTTTGTGCGCTGCCTTCCAATCCAAGCGTGGTCCCCGGCTCACAGGTGAAGAGATGGGCCCACGTGCCTTAGCTGCCGTCTCACCCATGGGAACTGGGATCTCTGAGACCCTCAACAGGAGATTGTGACCAGTCGCCCCTCATTTCTCCTGGCTAGTCCTTGAAGGATTTCTTTCTGGCCTAGCAGTTATTGGGGGCCAAGGCCTCCCTTCACCTCTCTCTGTATCTGCCCAGCTGGTTCCAGGGTCTCCTTGAGGAAAACCCCCAGCTCACCAGAGGCCAGGAGAGTATTGTAGACCGTGAGTGGCAGTGTTGGAGCTGGAGCAACGGGAAGCCACAGATGTGAGGACTCCACTTAAGCAGGAATGTGCCGGCCAGGAGGCTGAGCCCTGCCAGCCTTCTCACACAAAGGCCCCATTTGTGCTAGGGAGAGCTGGAGCCAACTCTGTTCCTGACCGTGTCCCTCAGGAGGGAGTGTGGCTTCCCTGAGGAGGACCATGCCCTGTGCCTGTGTGAGATGGTTCTTGCCCGTGCCTCCTGTGTGATCTGCACCGTAGAGGATCTACACATGTAGACTGCAGGTCCTGTCCTGAGGAACGCTGACTGTACCCAGAGGTACCAGATGCTTCAGTTTCTCGATGACAGTGAGGGTCCCACACAGAGGTTGTGTACCCTGGAATCTTGAAGGCTGCCGAGGTAGGCGTGGAGTTTGGAAAACCACTTAGCACAGTATTGGGTACCCCCAGGGGTCTGCTGGGCCTCTCAGAGGGCTGTCTGGGAAGAGTACGGAGTTTAGACGGGCTAGAGTAGGACTATCGCTGTCTCTTGCTGAGTGGCCCTACTAGGGTACAGCAATGTATCTTGAGAGGCCCTTTGTTTTCTTCTCTGCCTCTCAAGCTTGACACAACTAAATGGCCAGCCTGAAGAGTTTCAGGAGTGGCTATAGGGCAGTGCTGGCCTGTTTGGCAGGTAATTGGAGAAGGGGAAGTCGGAGAGGAGTGCACAGCCTGTATGGGACGATCTAGTGCCCAGTCTTGACACACCCTCCAGCCTGTTTACGGCTGGCAAGTGAGCAGGTGCTTCCTCCAGGGGCTTTTTAGTCTCAGAGTCACAGGCACAGAACTGAGTTGGCTGTCTCTCCAGAGGGGCTTCAGCCTTGGGTTGATAATGGCCTCTGTGATCTTCTAGGAGAGTGTTATTTTGCTCCAGGGTTTTTCTCTCCCTTATTGCTGGTGGGCTGGCCAGTAGAGGCACTGAGACACACCTTCTACTACCAGGTCTGGAGCTAGGAGGCTGCTCCATTCTGCTTGCTAGAAGGCAGGTTTGCTCCTGGAGTGAGTGATCTGCCTTAGTGTAATCTCGTCAGTATGCCCAGGTTCTTTCTAAAGAGGAATGTGTGATATATATGCTCTTTTGTTGGCTTCTTGTCTTTTGTGCTGGAGATTGAACCCAGTAGATAACTTGCCTCACAAGTCATCCAAGCTGTGTTCCTAGCCCAATAGATCCTTTTCACAACTTAGCTTTATGGTTTCCATCCAACCCAACAGCCCTCCTCCCACCCTCCAACACACACACGCATACACACGCGTGCATGCACACGCATGCTTTGACCTGGGTGAGCAAGCTACTTTGAGAGTAGTTGAGAACTTGACCCCATAATTTTGTAAGTCCATCCATCTTCACTTCCTCAAAAGAAGGTAAACTTAAAAAACCCACCTGTAAAGGCTGGAGAGATGGGTCAGAGTCAGTGGTTAAGAGCAATGGCTGCTCTTCCAGAGGACCAGGGTTGAGTCCTCAGCACACACGTGGTGGTTCCCAACCATCTATAACTCCAGTTCTAGGGAATTCAATGCCCTCTATGTCCTCGGAGGGCACCAGTCACACCACAGAGGCAGAACACCCATACATACAATTAAAATAAATACGTCTTAAAAAATTTCCACCTGTGAAGCAGCAGACAGATCACGTTTGCCTGCTGTCCGCACTGCTGAACAAGTGTGTGTCCTGCCTTCCCAAGTCATGGCAGACGGTTCAGTGGGGCCCAGTGTGCTAGCTAGGGCTGGTCAGTGCTGTGTTAAGAGAAGAGAGCCGCTTTCCTTTCCCCATTGACTTTCTGGAGGGAAGAAGCTATCAGATGAGAACAAAAATAATTCCCCGAAGCCAAAGCGAGATAAACAAGTGGGCAGCCTGCATGCATAAAGTTCCTTCAGTCTTGACCCTGGGTACTGGCTCAGGGTTGACTCTTGAGGACCTAAGATGTTTTTAACATTCGGACAGTAAGTACATTTTGGGGAGGGCCAGGAAGTAACCCCTGTTCGTAGTCTTGACTGTCCATTCTCAGCTGTCCAGAAAAACGGTAGTGCCAGGGCGCAAACTGAAAGGAATGGGCTTGCCGTTGTACTCCTGTGGCGTGCTCTTCTTGGCAGCCTCCAGCATGCCTCTTACTTGACTGACAAGGCTGCTGGAGGCCTGGCATCTTCAAGAGCACCCCCACACAATGTCACTCCTCCCACTGATACACCTGAGCATAACCAGGGCCGATGGGTGGTTGTCCTTGGGACATCGGCCCTCCCTGAGCCTTGCCTGGCTGTGTCTGTCTGGCTCCTTTGTGTCCTACTTTGCTTCTGTCCTGTTCTTTTGCTACTTCCCCAGGAGCACAGCTCTGCAAAGCTATGAGCTGTGGGTCATTACCCTCTGTCCAGGATCCAACCAGGCCCCCTTTCCACCTTGCCTTTCCTTTTCCCCAAGGGGAATGTTGGGAATGAGCAAGGCAGAGCTCATCATGGTGCTTCCCGAAGGCGTTTGCTGTGGGCAGTGGGCGCTCATGCATTTTCGGGTTTCCAGCCTGACAAACCTGTTGGAGCCGCCTGTGCCAAGTGAGCTGCCAGTCAAGAACATTTTCCCTCAGCCTTGCTGGCAGAGGTGGTCATATCTTGTGTACCTGAGTTTTGCTGGTGCATCTGGCCAGGAGAAGACTTATTTGGGGCCTCACTCACTTTTCTGCACTGTGAAGGTCAAGAGTCATCCTTGGAGCACTGTTCGAATCCTCCAGGGCCTGGCAAGGAGGGCTGCTTGACCCCCGTCTTTTGCCTCTGGAGCCCAGGCCCCTTAACCAGGTCTTCTGAAGAACACAGGTCATGGGACCAAGTCCACCTGTCCCTAGCTGGCATTGCTGTTGAGCTAGCTCCCTGTGTGCTAGCTACGTTGTGTGCTCGGCCCCTGACAAGGTGCTTCCTTCTTAAAGAGCCATCTGCTGGAGACTGCTCGAAGATCTCTGTTCAGCTATCTGCAACCTCTGCCAATAGCTGGGAAGCAGTGTTTTGCACTCTATTCTCACCTCTCTGTCCTCATTCCAAGTGCTTGTCATCCAAGCTGTGGTTGGGCAGCAGAGCTGCTCAAAGGCTGTCTCTCATCATGAGTGGCTATGGCCTCTGCATAGAGCTTGGGCCCAGTCTGTAGGTGCTTTTCTGGGACAAAGGCCAGCTGAGGGGACAAAGCCTCTCAGCTCTTGAGGGAACTTGAATCAAATCATCAGATTCTGGAACCCTACATTTTATATGCTTTGCAAAATTCTTTGTGCTTTGATTTCCTGAGTGCCCAGAAATGTAAGCTGGAGTTTCAGCGTCTGCCCAGGTGACCCAGTGCAGAAGTCACCTTGTCCACACAGCAAGCCACCCTCTGTGTAATTGTCTTCAGAGCATTCGCAGGGGCGCTGCTTGTCATGGTCCCGACTCAGGTAGCACGTTGCCTACTCTTAACGCCACCACTGTTGGCCTACCTTGACCATATCTGCTTCCTCAGGTCCAAAGAACTCAGTGGCCCTGGAGATGGGATCCCTCAGGCAGGGCATTTGCCCAGCTATGTCCTTATGACAGTTCCTCTGCAGGAACCCCTGGGAAGTACACTCTCAGCATGGCCATGAGTCAGTTCTAGTAGAGGCCTGCGCCCTTCCTCCTATACTTCCTGTCTGGCTGATGTCACCACTGTGCTAGCAGTCTGAAGCCTCATGGCCTTTTATGGACAAGAATAAGCCATAGCTCCTCTCACAGAGGAAGTGAGCCATAGCGCAACCCCCTCCCCCCTAATATGTGTAGGGAATCTAAATGTCTAAATGTCTGGGATGAAACACCTGTAGCCAGGTCTGAGGCGTTCTTCTGAGTTGGCTGGAAACCTGTCCACATCAGCTCTGACCTCATTCCGTGGATTCAGTCTTGGGGCTTCTGGGTTTAAAAGTCAGGGCCGGATGAGCCTGACTGGTGAGTGTTTAACTCACAAAAGCCTTTCCTTTGGTTTTGGAAGGCTCTTTTGGGAGCTTGGAGATGCAGTATAGGGTTTGTTAAGGACAGCATCCTGAGTGGGCTTCAGGGATGCATTTCCACAGGTCTTCAGAGCAGACCCTGCTCATTCCCAAGGGCCGAGGGCAGGACCGAGGGCTCCAGGGGCACTGCTAATGGCTTCTTCTCTAACTGCTCTGAGTGTGTGGACCAATGGTAATCAGACTGCTCCCAGCCATCCACTGTGCCCTGCTTAGGGCTTTGTCAAGAATGGCCGAGAAAAGGCTGTAGCTGTTGAGCGTTCTAGAAACCATGGCTGAGACTCAGTGCTGCCTCAGCCCACATCCTCTGAGATGGGGCCCTGGGTGGTTCACAGTCTGTGTTTCTGAAAAAGATTATGCTGGTGACTGTTAACGCCTCAGGTCCCAGAGTAAAAGAAAGAAAAAAGAGCATTTCAGATAAACTGTCAACCTGCATAGGACCAAGTAATGAATGAAAACAAATGGCATCAGCTGGCCTCTGCGTGTCCTCAGCCTCTGAGACGACAGTGTGAGGAAAGGCTGTTGGCATGACTACCAAGGAGGGTCCACACCAGAACACACAGGACAGCAGGACGAACTGACTGAAAAAGAGACCACCACTTGCTAGGAATTTATGCCATTGTCCGTAAGGGATGCTCTGAGCTCAGGACCAAATCTCAAACACACTACTTACTGGGAAAAAGCTTAGACAAAACAGGCAGTTTTACCTGCTTTACCTGATAGGTGAGGGTTTCCTTTGCCTATCCAAGAAGTCAGGTGGCAGACTGAAACTTCCAGAAAGTGTTGTAAAGATCTTGAGGATTTAAGAGGCAGTGTGTGAGTCACTGCAGGTGGTTCTACCATGCTGAGTGCTGGAGGCCTCACCTGAGGGGAGGGGGCGGCCTATTGGCAGGTCTTCTCTGGGAAGGCATTGGCTCAGCAAAGTCTGGCAAAGCAGCTTGGAGTCCTCTGAACCTATGTTTAGGCTATGTTGGTGGCAGACACAGCCTCTCAAAGTGGAGAGGAAAAGTCAAGGGGAAGAGCTGAGGGTGATTGGCAGGCTGAAGTTTCATGGTGAGTTTGGCTCAGGTTTAAGCTTTTGGAGTGTATGAAGGCCTCTGTGTATGTCTGTGTACATACATGTATACATATGCTTTGGATCTATTTGCACACAAGTGTGTGCTACTCCGTGTACTCATGTTCCGGCTTACACATCTGTGCATACATTCTTGTGCACCAGGGCACACACCTGTGTGTATGCAAGTGTGCTTCTGTGAATGCCTGTCCATGTGTGCATGTGTGTAGGCCACCCTGCTTCCTGTTCAGTAGTGAAGCCTCTGACTCCTCCTCATACAGTTAAAGGAATTCCAGTCATCCAGGGACTAGGCCTGGACAGCCCTGGGAAACTGTTCCTTCTGGAAGGGATGGAGAATGTTTCCTTTTATGGTAGCACCAGGCCCTTTCTGCTCATGCCTCGCCAGCACACGCAGGTACATTCTTGCCTGCTCTGGAGTATGACTAAACATGCCCGCCTGCAGCCACAGCTGGGGCCGACCACAGGGGCTGCTGGGGGAGGGCAGGGCCTGGATGGCAGAGATGCTTGCTCCAGCCTCATAGGCCACTGTTGGGGAAGAAGGGGTGAAAACAACTCTCTCCCAGCCTATCCCCAGCCACCTCCTGCCTATCTTTTCAAGGCTCTGCTCTGCTTGGCTCAGTCCTTGTCTGGTAGCCTTGGAAAACAAATTTTTTTTTTTTTTTGGGCAGTACAGGTTGAGGGATGAGGATGATTGAGTGTCCCCTTCTTGCTTTTTCCCTGAGTGGTCCTCAGGGCAGTGGCATGGTGTCTGTGTGAATGGGAAGGACAGGGACTCCCCCATACTCGCACCCGGAGGTGATTTCCCTTTTCTTGTCTTTGGTTTGTCTCTACCGTAGTCAACCCTGACCTTCAGTCCACAGCCGTTCTGCCTCGGCCTCGAAATGCCCAGCTAGGTGGCTATTTCTTGGGAGATTTGGATGAAGGCTGCAGCCGAGGACCGAGGCAGCTGCTGCCTGTGTGTGGTGTGGTTCTTCCTTTTCCTGCTTCCCGTTTGGAGTCCAGCTTTCCCTCCTGCTCAACCAGTTGACAGAGCAGAGATGACAGTGTGTACTCAGCCCTATATGCTGCAGAGATTATGCCAGCCAGAAAGCTCATCTTCAGGAGGGCGGTGATCTGCCTGGTCAGTCTGGTGTTGTTGGATGGCTAATCCATGTCCTGAGGCCATGCAAAGAAAGCCATGAGTCATTCTCTTTGTCACGTGGGGCCCTGAGCCAAAGCAAGAGCCTGAGTGCCCTTCATGAATGGCCAGCAGCCAGCTGCTGCCAGTGCCAGCCAGCTCCCCCCCCCCATCAATTCTCCTGCTGATCTACTCCATCACAGAGGTGATAGTAGCTTTTTAGGAGTTTACTGTACCCACAGGGTTAGCGCCAGGTCTGTTTTGTGTGTTATTGTCAAAATAATCGCTAAGGAGGGTGAGTAGCCAGTGTACCTTGGGCCGTGGAGATCCACAGTCAAGTACCTCACTGCCGTTCAGCTGTCACCACATAGCCAGTGCTGGTTCAATTGCTTTGACTCAGTAGGGTTTAGGAGTGTAGGGTTCAAAGAGGGACACCCAGCCTGGGCCGACAGAGTGTCCTGGCGTGTGACTGCCCAGCTTAGCTTTCAGCATGCAGGGCACTCAGTCGTCCTTCACATGGAAGGGGGAGCATCCACATCCGTCCTTACTGAGTGGTTCATAAAGCTAGGGTGACTGTTGGAAGTTCTGCCACTGGTGTGGAGAGCAGGCTGTCATTCATCCCTGGCTCCCTCTAGCCTGTCACCATTGGGTGTCTTGCGTGAGCCAAGCACTATGCAGGCATGTTCACATGTGTCCTTTATACACGTGCTGCCCCACGTCATGGAAGAGCGGGTGGGGCTCCGAGAAGGCTATTCATTGTCTCTGGTCTTAAACTCTGTGAGGCAGTGTCCCATCGCAAGTTAGGCCTTGTCATGCTGCCTGCTCTGATTTCTGGCCCCTGAGACATATTTCTTGCTAAAATGTGGGCAGTCATGGGAGTGCCTGCCATGGGCATTTTTTCTTGTTATTTGTGGGAGTGGGCAGCCTGAGATGGGGGCAGGCAGCTTCCCGGGGCTCTGCCACTGCAGACGCCCCTCATCTGAGGATGTCCACAGTCAGCCCAAGCCTGGAGGGGTCCCTTCAGAGAAACGTTTGAGTCTTTGTCTCTTGTCTTGGCAACTCTTCATGGAGGTGGGGAGGGAGCAGTTTCTTCTTCCCATCCAATGTAACCCAATGTCTTCTTTGTTGCAGACCGGGAAGACCAGTCCATTCTGTGCACGTAAGTGTTGTGATGGGGGGAAGGGTGTGTTTATTGCTCTGATGCTTTTATTTGTGGTGCTGGGGATTGAACTCATCCCTGTTCTTATTGGGGAATGAATATTTTTAAAAGTGGGTCGATAGGCTCATTGCCAGTTCAGGTTCCTCCTCTTGCCCTGGAACAGGACTCAGGGCTATGTGTCTTCTGCCCAGTGGTCCCAGTGAGTCAGCTCTCCTCAGGGGAGGGGTCCTCAAGTGTGTGACAGCAGAGGACCGCCACAAGCTCCAGCAAGAGCTGCCAACTGGCTTTTCTGGACTCCCAGCATGGCACATGCCTTCCAACTCTGAACGGTGGCCTTCCTTATTATTACGGGGTGGAGTTTTCCAACTCGAACGGGTGGTGGCCTTCTGATTTGGGTTGATGCTGGCTACTCTACTACTTAATAAGGAGGCAGGGAGTTCATGGAACAGAAGCTGCCTCCCAGGGATGTATCAAGGGAACACATACAAGTGCCTTTGGCTCCTAGGTCCCAGCTGCCTCCCCCATGTCTAAAACATTTGGATCTGAAGGCTGCCAAGTGACCGGGGTGGGCAGTGGGTATGAATTGACTTTTGTGTGGGAAACAGGCTGAGAGAAGATTCCAGAGCTTCACATTTGGTTTGCTGTTCCTTTTTCTTCCTGTCGGCTCCCTCATGGGTACCCACAGAAGGGCAGAGTGGTAGACAGCAGCACATGCTGTAGGAGGGGTGGAGGCTGAGGACATAGGTCTCCTCAACTCTCTCGGCAGGGGTGAGTCTGGAGCAGGCAAGACAGAGAACACCAAGAAAGTCATCCAGTACCTGGCGCACGTGGCCTCCTCACACAAGAGCAAGAAGGACCAGGTGAGTGCTTGGTGCCCCACTGGGCACCACAGCGGGTGGAGGCAGCGAAGGAGGCAGACTTACAGGTGGAGGCCCAACTCTAGGTGAGGATGCTTTGGGAATGAAGCAGAGGCCGACCCTGCTTCCCTAGGCAGCAGCTTAGTGGTCTCAGGAGTGGTCGGGTGGAAGCAGGCCCATTCCTTTTTTGGCCTCCTAGTTCTCTAAGTTGCTGTGAAAACTTGAGCCGTCTTAGGGTTTACTTAGCAGAACACTTAGCATGGTAGCTAATTGCTGTATGTACCCCACCTCTGAGGCTGGGAGAGACGGCCCGGGTCATGGTGCTCAAGTTGATGGAGACCAGAAGAACTTGGGTCCACCTGCCTTCCAATCCCCATGTCTGCTTTGTTGTGGGAATAAATGCCTCTGGGTGGTCAGTCCCCTCACAGAAGGGACGGTTGGAAAGTCATCTTACTTCCTTTTTTCCCTTCTCCCTTGGTGGATTTTGGTGGAACTCAGCAGTGCCCTGGCTAGGTGAGATGCACGTTTTACTGCACGTTCTGCACCGGGAATGCGTGTTCTGCCATCGTGTGCCCTTGGATTCTGTACATTCTTCTGAGCAGCTTCTCACTCCACACATTGTCACTCTCTGCAGCGGCTCACGGTTGTCTCGGGAGGAGGGCTGAGTGGGTCGCACATGGGCCTCCGGGGCACTCTGAAGTGGCAGTTCCTGACCGGGGCCAGCCTCATCACCTGGCTTGTCTCAGGACTCCAGATCTGCCTGGATTCCAGTTGTGCCCTGTGCAGTCCTGATCTTGGCATTGTGGGATGTGCACCTGCCATCCCAGAGTCCCACGGGCTTGCTGGGCCACACCAGTTACACATGGCTGGGAGGCACCAGATTGGAGTTTCTCGGGCAAAGGAGTGGTTAGTGTTGAGCATGGCTGAGGAGTTCCCCACCCCCTCATACACTTAAGCTGCCCTGAGAAACCTAAGTGCCAGTGATTTTTTCCCCAAGGCCATTAGGGGTGCTCTACTGCCCTCGCTGGCTTCACTTTTCTGGTGTCCTATGCACCGTGTTCACCAGTAAATTGGGGTGTGTCTCTGCATGCATAGCTTTGGTGCAGCTGCACAACATCTGTGTGCCACTTTCTGGAAGCAGACCAGAAACAACTCTTCACACGCCAAACTTCTCTAGACTTTTCTGAAATTTTTACCATGGGGTGTCAGAAACTATATTTAGAAGCTAATAAAAGTTTCTTTTTCTCTCCCCACCCCCCATTTTCCATTCTTTATAGGAGGCCTATTTTAAAAACAGAGCTGTGAGGTTAGGAGGTCTCTAGCTGTGGTTTTCTGTCTCTGAATTTGGAGTAAAATCCATTTCCCAGCTATTTATTGAATGCTTGGTATGTGACTGATTTTTAGGAGGGTGACACTGAGTCCCTGCCCTGGAGGACAGGAGATGGGGCCTCAGAGAGCAGTGAAAGGGCTCTGTGTGCCTCACGTCTGGGTTCAGCTTTAGAGGGAAGTTGGGCGGTAGGCATGCAGATAATTGGGGGTGGGGTGGGTTAGGGTGATAGCGAGAGAAAAGGTGCGAGGACAAAATATGTGGTGGGCACTCTGCGCCTGGCTGCACCTCCAGGCAGACTGCTGACTGGTGTCCAGTGAAAAGGCCATTGACCAGTGTAGCTGTTTACAATGCCTGAAGCTGTGTGTGCTTTTCCACACTTGGACGGCTAGTTCTCACATCTCTTACCTGCAGTGACTGACTTAAACACGCCCCGCCCCCCACAGGACATGTGGCCTTGGCTAGGTCTGTGGGTTGTCAGAGCTGAGCTTACTTGAGAGGACGGCCGAGGCTCCTGTAGTCTGAGCAGTGGCCTGCTGCGCTCGGTGTTTTCCGGTGTGCTGGTTGGAGCCCTCTGGCTGAAGTACCACCCAAGGAAGCTTTTCAGAAACTAGACTAGTAATTTCAGACTTGGATGGATCTTACACCAGCACATCATTCTGTGTTATGCAAATTTCAACATTTCATTCACAAAGTTTCTTCAGTGCCCAATGAGATGTCCATAAAGCAAACTTCGTCGGTCAGCCATCACCACTGGCAGCAGGGATGGGCTCTGTATCAGTTCCCACTTGGCCCAGAGATTCCACTTTCCACAGCAGCTGCGTGTGGGTCCAGACAGAATCCTGAGCTCTGCCTGTAAGTCAGGCAGGCACAGGCTCTGTCTGAGGGAACAGGAGTGGCCCAGCCATCCTGGCAGCCTGGCCTGTGCTTTGCTAGGGAGCGTCACTGGGTGGGGAGCAGCTCCTGTCCAAGTCTGGCTATGTGGGTTGCCCATGGGCCAACTCCCAGGCCCGCTCGAGGCTTATGGGAGAGAGCCTGGTGTTTGGTGACTGTTGGTGCCAAGTGCACATGTGGAGCCCTCTCTGGGCATGGCCATTCTTGCCCTTTGGCCTGGCCTTGCTGACCCTCTTCTCAGGAGCAAGGCAGAGTGACTCCTTCACTTACTTGACTGGGCCGTAGAAGCTTCCACAGAAGGGAGGATCCCTGGCTGAGGTGGTTGGAGGAGAAGCAGGAGGCTTAGCTTGGCTCACTTTTGGTCCCTGGTGGCCTCCAGAACCTTGCCGGTGGCCTACAGACAGGTCGTGTCTGTCACAGGTGTGCCGGAAGGTTGGTGGTATCGCTGACTCTCCTGGGAGATCTGCTGCCACCACTGCCAGGTTGTTCATCTCTCTCAGGTGGCCAGTGTTTGCATAAAGCTCTGGCCACTCTCCAGCCCTGCTGGTAGACATCAGTCCTGCCTGGTGGGAGTGAAGCTCTTTTCCCTCTAGAGGTCTCACTGTTATAAGGAATAGGGCTCCATGTCCTCAGCCAGCCTTGGCTGTTGCTGGCTGGCTGAGGAGGTTGATCGCTGCCTTCAGAGTTCATTGGGCCTGGCAGGGCCCTCTGAAGGGGCTTCACTGCCCCACACGTAGACACCTGCTGATGTCAGGGAGGGTTAGGAGCTAGGGCCTATGGGGACATTACAGCTGACTCCATTCTGGACGAGATAAGCTTATGTCTTTCGTGGACCTGACACCTCTCCTTGTATGCAAAGGGAAAACGTGGGGGTGGGGGGCAGAAGACCAGTGTACGAGTGGGAGACTCCCGGAGACAGTGCCATGCAATCTCTTAATCTCACTCTCAACACTTTTCTAGGGTCAGTTCCTAGAGCTGGTAGCTTCCTGATTTCCTCACAGGCCAGTTTCTCATCAGTCTGTTTCCAAAGGCCCAGCAGGAAGGAGGAGGCTAGAATGGCAGCTACCAGGGCCGCAGGCCTCTGTTCCCGGCAGCCCACACTGTTGCCTGGCCTTCACGAGACTCTGGGTTCTTCCGCAGGGGGAGCTGGAGCGGCAGCTGCTGCAGGCCAACCCTATTCTGGAGGCCTTCGGAAACGCCAAGACTGTGAAGAATGACAACTCCTCACGATTTGTGAGTACTGGCTAGCGGTGCCCAGCTCTTGGGACAGAAGGCACTATGCAGATGTGTTGGCACTGTGACCTCTCCCCTGGCTGTTTCACCCCAAACAAGAAGGATTTGAGCTTGTTGCCTTCTCTCCAAGTTGGTGTACAATTTCCTGTCACTGTGGTCCTGTGACCCCACCCATCCACCCCCCTTAGTCGTCATGGCCACAACCTCCTTCACAGAAGATGGGAAAACCGAGTGAGGAAGTGAGGAGTTGTCTGTTGGTACCCAGGGTGCCCTGCCATACCAAATGCCAGTTGGTTCCCAGGGTCAGGTCACATGGGAAGGAGCACTGCCCGTAACAGGCAGTGTTTTTTGCCTTCCTCTTTGCTTTCCCTTTTGCTAGGAACCCACCCCAGGCTAGGCACATTGATTAGCACACAGAGCTTCTGACCTTCCTCAGCCTTCTGGGTACAAGATCAGGGCTGGGTGGGCCCTTGTTCCCTCTCTCTGAGATTTGTCTCCTCTGTATTTGTCTCCTCAGGGTAAATTTATTCGCATCAACTTTGATGTCAATGGCTACATCGTGGGTGCCAACATCGAGACTTGTATCCTTGTGGCTGACTGAGTTGGGGCCTTGGGAGATGGCAGCCCTCATGGAGGACAGGCTGCCCCTCGGTTCCAGCATGTGTTGTCACCTGTGTAGCACTGTGACTATGTCAAGAAGAGCCGGCTAGTGGGACTCAGAGGACAGGTTCTTCCTGGATTAGGGAACTACTAGAAATCACTAGTGGGTCCCAGACTGGCAGCCACATGGTGGCTGCTGTTTTGTCTTCCTGACATGGCCCCATGGCCTTAGTGGAGTGCTCCAGGGTGATGTCACTCATCAGCAGGGTCTCTTTAAGCAGACAGGATTCTCCCAGTGTGTGACCTGCACAATAGTCCAGTAGCCTGTTTGAAGGCTGGAGGCAAAAGTTGGCTTTGCCCTACCCATTTTCTGCCTTTCTGATGGAGATGGGAGTAAGGCAGAGGGTTGCCTTTCCTCCTGAGTGTTTTGCTCTTTAACACACCCAAAGATCTTTTGGAGAAATCTCGTGCCATCCGCCAAGCCAAGGAGGAGCGGACCTTCCACATCTTCTACTACCTGCTGTCCGGGGCTGGGGAGCACCTGAAGAGTGAGTCAGGACCACTGGGATGGATGGGCTGCATGCTGCTGGGGATGTGGAAACATGATTTGGGGAAGACAAATGGGGCTGCCGTTTTTGTGTGTGTCACAGACAGAGCTGGGGTCTCAGTCAGCAGAGAAGGGTCCAGGCTGTTCACATCCCCGAGTCTTGGAGGTCACAGCATTGCCTGGAGCGTGTGGCTCTCATATCTCACTACTTAGGTCTGTCTCCCTCTTCTCACAGCTGACCTCCTGTTGGAGCCATACAACAAATACCGCTTCTTGTCCAACGGACACGTCACCATCCCCGGGCAGCAGGACAAGGACATGTTCCAGGAGACAATGGAGGCCATGAGGATTATGGGCATCCCAGAAGATGAACAGATGGGTAAGGGCAGGTCCTCCTGTGGTGGGGGTGGTGAGGCCGGCTGGCCTGCCCCTGGGGGCCTTGAGGCAGATGAGGGGCTCTCAGAGAACTTCCTGTTGGCTTTGGTGCTGGGGACCCGGTATAGTGGAAGGAAGTCTTTAAGGAGTAGGTTTGAGCCTCAGGGTTTGCTCCTGATGTCACCACAGACATTTACACCACAGGGAGGCAAAGGAAACAGAGCTCTGGCTCCACAAAGTTCAGGAGAAGTGGGTGGGCCAGAGAATCCCTCCTCAGTCACACACAATACTTAAACAGATGAGTATAACCGTGTCACGGTAAAACATATACAAAAGCAGACAACAGGCCTTGGGCCAGAAGCATGTTCTTACTGCAGACTTGGAAAGATTGACCATCTTCAGACCTTGTGCCTGAATATTGCTGTCAAGAGGCTGGGAGAGACAGGCCATCTTGAGTGGTAGTGAGCCCCTGAGGCCGGTAGCCTCCACACATGAGCCGAACCCTGGTACTCTGGCATCCCAGGAAGTTCAGTAGCCATGCTTAGCCAAGGAGCCCTTGTGGAGCGGGCACCCTTAATTGGGGCTTCCTCTAACCTCTGTCCACTCTGACCTCTCTTTCCCAAACATCAAAGGCTTGCTGCGGGTCATCTCAGGGGTCCTTCAGCTTGGCAACATCGTCTTCAAGAAAGAACGGAACACTGACCAGGCGTCCATGCCCGACAACACAGGTAACAAACCCCAGACTGTCATGCGAACTGTGAGTGAGTTTAGGAGAAAATCTGCAGGAATTCTAAATCCTCCTCTAACTTGGTCTGTGTTTGTGGGTGTAGCCCTTCCATTGTTGTTTTTAGGCTTTTGAGATTTTCTTAAGTTGGATTTCCCCATGTTGCTCTGGCTGGCCGTGATGCTCTAGTGTCACCTGTCCTAGCAGCTGCATTGCAGGTGTGCACTGCTGTGCCTTCTGCCGCATCATCTGTACAGGTGTAAAACACACAGCAAGCATCAGTGAGGTAGGGGGCCTTCTCTTCTGGTCCAGGTTTTGCTCACTTGGTTCTGAAGTCAAACCGCTTGGTTGCTAAAAGCTGCTTCTGCCTGAGGGAGAGAGTAACCCCAGCCTTGCCCTTGAACGGGCCAGGATGCGACACCAGGTTACTCACCTCACTCAGCCGCTGCTGTTTCCTGTTCAAGTTCCCGAGTCTTACAGCATTGTCTTCTCAAAAGACATTCAACATGGGTTGTGTGGTTCATACTGGATACTTAAGCGGGACTACGTGCCTTAGGTGGGCCTGCCCCTTGAAGGCTGGTTTTGGGTCTACTTTAACACTAGAGGCCCGAACCACTGTGTCCACGGGTCTGCGCTGTGGCTGGGTTCCATCAGTGGCCGCGCATTCCCCTCTGCACCTTTCTTTGCTCACAGGCTACACATGAGTTTAATTATACTATTTCTCCCCCCTTTCCCTGTTGTTTTGAAAATACCAGCTGCTCAAAAGGTGTCTCACCTCCTGGGGATCAATGTGACAGATTTCACCAGAGGCATCCTCACCCCGCGCATCAAGGTTGGGAGAGACTATGTACAGAAGGCACAGACGAAAGAGCAGGTATGCCGCAGCACCTTTCCCTGTCACGTGACTCGGGCGCTTGCTGGGACGGTGTTCATGCAGCTCTGCAGGGCAGGGCACGTTCTGGGCTGCCAGCTGTGTGAAGACAGTTGAATAGGGCCCGTTCTTCAGACCTCAGCACTGATCAAGTGGCGCTCCTGAGGACATCAGGCTGAGGGACACGCCCAGGTCGTCACGCTTGGAGAGTGCTGCCTCTAGGCTGCTTGGTGTTCAAGATGGTGCCACATCCTGTCTCTGCTCAAAGCGAGGCCTCACTGTTTCCGTGGTGTAGTTCCTGGTGCCAGCAGCGCCCGTCATCTTCAGAACGCGGGCCCAGTGGCTGTTTCTCTACCACCTGCTGCCTTGCTACATGTGCTGAGAGACAAGCAGGGGCTTTCCTGCCTGTGCCAGGCAACTGTGCCTGTCATTCCTGGGCCTGGTGCCCTCCCAGGCCAGACCTCCTCCTTTTCCATTGGCTTCACCCGTGGCTTTGGTCATGGGGTTTTATAGAGCCCACACTTGGAAGATGACATTGATCAAGGATCTTCCTGAAAGATTCCACTGGATAGCTGAGAGCCCGTGGCTGCTCCCGCACAGGGCCATTGTAGGAAAGACGATGACATGGTTTTCAAAAGCCAATGTGCATAATTGCTGCCAACTGTTCATGTCTATAGTAATTAAGGAGAAACCTTGCTGCTCCGCCCTCTGCCCCCATTAGAAAATGCTGCACAAACCCTTCAGAAAATACAACAGTATTGTCTTACCCATGAGGATTATTATTCTCAGCAGACTCTTTTTCCTTTTAACTTAGTTTCATTTCTGACTTTTTATTGTGGAGCTTTTGAAATATGCCAAACAAGAGAACAATGGAACGACCCCTTTGTGCATGTCACGAGGCAACTTCAGCAGATGGCCGTTCTTGGCCAGTCTTTACCCTCCTCACTTGTGTTATTTTGAAGCAAGTCTTGGGGGCCTTAACGCTTTTGTTAATATTTTATGCCCCATTTGTTAATAGATATCTGGGAACGCTGTGCTGTGGGGCATGGAGTTGGTTAAGTGGTTGTCATTGTAATCCACACCACAGTGAGAAGCTGTGTGAAGCTCTCCCCATCTTCCATGTGTGGGCTGTTTCTCTGGGGAAAGCCTCACAGTGAAGTCACTGGGGGCAGAAGCACCTGGCTTTAGACTTTGTATCTGACCTGCATGCCCGGGTGTTGCCCCTAGGCTGACTTTGCCATTGAAGCCTTGGCCAAGGCCACCTATGAGCGGATGTTCCGCTGGCTAGTGCTTCGCATCAACAAAGCTCTGGACAAGACCAAGAGGCAGGGCGCCTCGTTCATCGGGATCCTGGACATCGCTGGCTTCGAGATCTTTGATGTAAGCTCTGGCCTTCACACCCCCAACTGCCCCCTTGGTGTCCGTTGCCATCTCCTTGGGTCCCAAGTCTTTTCTGTCCCATAGCTGCTCACACCAGCACTCTTCTTTGCATGGAAACACCATTGGCGTGTATTTTGAGCAGCACAGGTGCAGACCCGTTGCCAGCCAGCGTTGTAGAGGGGGCAGGCCTTTCAGGCCAAGATCTTGGAGACTTCACGGGCAGATGCTGCCTGGTCGTTTATTCTCCCAACAAAAGTTTGCACTTTGTGTTCACACATGGTTTCCGTCCATAAAGTCTTTGAGATCTAGTAGGAAGAGCTGGTGAGATCCCACACCTACACCTTCTCAGGGAAGCCAGGAAGTTAGATTTGGGAAACACAGTTTTCAGTTTTCACTAACTCCTCATTGAAGTCATGTATTTCTTTCATTGTGGCTGGAATGTATTAGCAGTGGATGCCAGGTGTTTCTACACTACCGTCCAGTCACAGAAATCTGTTGCTGTCTCTTACATTTGTCTGTGTTAGAGTTGTGGAGACGAAGCCCACAGCTAATTCATGTTCATAAGGAGCAGAGAGGTATTTCCATATCCTAGTATTTTGATTAATGTAGTCAACAAAGCACCTTTTCTTGCTAAGTCATTTTGTGTATCTTATAACATCACCTAGAGCAGGGATTTGTCAGCCTGCTAGGGCTTCCCTCAGAAGACAAAGGCCTTCTGCTGTGGAGTGCTGTGGGCAGATCCTGGGAGCCGCTGTACAGGCAGTACTGGGAGGTGTCCACAGCATCCCTTCCCTGCGCGCTCCTTCCCTGTGGTCCTGGGCCCTTGGCAGGAGGGGCCTCCCTTGATGCCTCTTTTTTCCCTGCAGCTGAACTCCTTCGAGCAGCTGTGCATCAACTACACCAACGAGAAGCTGCAGCAGCTGTTCAACCACACCATGTTCATCCTGGAGCAGGAGGAGTACCAGCGGGAAGGCATCGAGTGGAACTTCATTGACTTTGGCCTCGACCTGCAGCCCTGCATCGACCTGATTGAGAAGCCAGTAAGAGCCAAGCTGGTCTGTCTGGCTCCCTGCTCCTCTCTGCAGTGCCTGCTCTGCATCTGCAATCCATGTCGGTTGTAGGATATCTAGTTCTTTCTGCTGTCAGTGTTTGGGTAGCTCATAGCCCGGGCCTTTGATCTAGTGTCTGGGAGGCTCAATTGCCTCCCTCAGCAAAGACTCCTTGATCGAATGGGGGTGTGACTGGAGCCAAGCATTCCATTTTTTTCTCAGACCCAGCAGACCCATACACCTGTTTGTCTTAAAGAAATAGTGCGCTTTTGTGAAATAAGATCCTTCTCACACCTCTGCTATCATGGCACAGAGCTGTGCCGACCTTGGTTATCAGATGCTCTGCAGCCATACACATAAAACCCAGCTTCTGTCTGCTTGGAACCAACACTTTATCCCATGGCCTTGACTGTTGAGATGGGTGGGGTTAGAAGCCTTCCCTCTTCTTAGAGCAGTCATGGTTAAAGTTCCTGCCACCTGGTCAGGCTCTAGGGTTTGTGCACTGTATGGAAGACTAGTTTCCAGCTCTGAGTCTCCTCCTGAATGTAGTTGGAACAGGCTGTTTTTAGTGTCCTGGACATTGAGTCACATAGATAATTAGATAACCAGAAGACCCAGGAGGAAGTCTTCACTTTGAAAACACCGTCAGTGGCAGGGGGACATGGAACTCGTACTTTGCTAATGCTGGCCGTTTGAGGTTCTGCTTTCTTTTTTGCTGCTTTCCTTAATTGAATTTACAGTTGTCAAGAACCCACATGGCTCCAAAAAGCTCAAACACTCCTGGAAGTGTCTTAGAAGTTTAGTGTCCAGAAGGCTTTTGTGTCGCTGGGGCCTTCTCCTCTTCAGAGAGCCACTCATTAAGCAGCTATGTAGACACAGTGTGGGGCCAGGGCTTCAGTAGAGGGGCCCTGAGCCCAGGGACAGTCACTTTGGCAGCCCCCGCAGCTCCCAGAGCCAGACATTTGGGGTATGTGTGGTGATGGAGCCGTGCATTTCGTCAGTCCCACTGGGGCTTCATTGCTGTAGACTGCTACATGTGTCATCTCTCAGCTCTAGCCCAGACTCCAGAGGTTTCTGTTGCATTCTTAACTCAAGTGCTTTCTGTAATGCCACTGTTTTCCCCTTTGGAGAATGCTCCCTCCTCTGTGTGTCCTGAGGATTCCCACACCAACTTCTGGACTCTCCCATGAGTGGGCGTGGCTCTGTACCCTGCTCACCTGTGCCCACCTGTCCTTCCTTCAGGCTGGTCCCCCAGGAATCCTGGCCCTGCTGGATGAGGAGTGCTGGTTTCCTAAAGCCACTGACAAGAGCTTCGTGGAGAAGGTGGTGCAGGAGCAGGGCACCCACCCCAAGTTCCAGAAGCCCAAGCAGCTGAAGGACAAAGCTGACTTCTGTATCATCCACTATGCTGGCAAGGTGAGACACGGGGGGAGGATGTCTCCATGAGACATGGCCAGTTGTTCTATGCCACGAGGTGGGGTCATCTCCAGGCTGAGAAGCCAAGCAGCCCTGGGGTGGAGGTGTGGCCCAAGGAGTTTTTGATAATGTGGTAGCAGTAGTCAGCCTGCACATAGCTTTCAAAGTACCTTCACACAGGCCTAACTGTGGTGTTGGAAGTTTGTCGAACATGCTTGGGGTGTCAAGGCTGTGGTGTAATGTGTTTAGAGGTGGAGGAACTGTGGCTGAAGTCTGGAGCTGAAATGAGAGTCCCGATACTAGAGCGACTTTGTGCAAGGTGCTCAATCATCCTGAGCTTCCGTTTCCTGGTCTGGGAGCACACAGGGATGAAGTGAGCTCATGTGGGTCAGGGCAGGGCTTCTCAGCCTCTAGCTGCCCAATTGTCTTTATCGTGAAGACTGGCCTGTGCTTGCTGCAGTATTTGAGCAGCACGCCTGGCTTCTACCGAGAGAGTTACAGCTGAGCACCCTCCCACACTGTCTCTAGACATTGCCAGTTGTGTTCTATTACAGGGAGAAGGGAGTTGTCCCTGCTGTAGATAGCCATTGTCATTGGGCTGCACAGCTGGTCTGTGGTAGAGCTGTCGACCCTTGGCTACCACTCATCCCACTCTGTGCCCCCGGGGTTCCAGGCTAACTCAGAGGTCTTTATTAAGACTGAAGCTGCTCTTTGCTCAGCAGTCTCTGCTCCTTGCAAAGACTCCAGTCCTAGCTGGAATACACAGTCTGGACTAAGTTGGCACCTCTTCAGTGGTGACCTCAGCCTGGCCTTTCCTGTGAAGCCTGTGTGGTTCCTAAGGCTAAAGAAGTGATTCTTTTAAAACTCTCCAGAAAAATTCAATAAACTCCAAAGCACTGTTCATGCAGCTACCCAGGGAAGGCTGCCTGGCCCGGGTTCCCTCCCTCCTCCCACCAGTGCTCAGCACAGAAGCTTGCAGGATGCTTCCACTACCCCGTAATGTGTGACATGGAAGCCGGGGCACCCTACCTGCCACCTAGGGTCTGAAGAATGAAACTTGCTGTCACGTCTGTGCCCAGGGGCTCTGCCCATCACCCTTTCTGGGTTGCCATCTTGCAGCATCTGTGCACTGATCCTAAGAGAAAGGAAGCCCCGTCGCGTTTCTCAGTGGTGGCTACTGCCATGTGGGCTAGAGAGGAGGCCAAGTCGCCTGCTGCTCTGCTTGTATTGTTCTGAGACCTTGTACAATGAAAGTAGGTCTTGTGTTATTGAGAACATGTTTGTGAAGGGGTTAGAACAATGCATGCAATTATAGAAAACGTGGGTGCTCCAAGAAGACAAGAACTGTTAGCTAACATGGCAGAGCTGGGACATCATTTTCTCAACTGTCTCTTGTTGGCTTCTTGTGTTGTTTTTAGTGGTTGGCTTTCATTTGCATCACCGCAGAGCATATCTTGTCAATACCTTGTGCCTCTGTCACTTGCCACTTGGTTCTTGGGGATGACAGTACCAGGGCAAAGGGTCTTCTTCACAGGAAGGCTCTCTGTGACCCTAGTAGTGGTTATGAGAGTCTCTGTCCCCAGAGCAACTCCTGATCTGGTCTCGGCCTCTTCCAGGTGGATTATAAAGCTGATGAGTGGCTAATGAAGAACATGGACCCTCTGAATGACAACATCGCCACCCTGCTGCACCAGTCCTCAGACAAGTTTGTCTCTGAGCTGTGGAAGGATGGTACGCTCTTTGCTCTCCACCCCTGCCTCACATGTGGCCCATCAGCCTCTGCAGTGGTCCCAGCCACCATACAGAGGCCCAGACACCAACCAGGTGTCTTTTGTCCTTTGCGGCTCTCACAAGGAGGGTCTCCCTGAACTGAAAGGGAGTTTGCCCTGAATAGCACCGTAGCCATCTCCTCCAGGGCAGAGGCTCCTCTGGGCTTTACTGGCTGTCTGGCCAGGTACTTTCCCTAGGTGGTCAACCCCACCCTTGCTGCACAGATCTGCAGTCCCCAAGCCTCTGTGCATTTCTGCCTCTCCTCCTTGGTAGACTGACTGCTTTGAAGCTGTTCTTTCTCTTTCTCATTTCTTCCTCTTCTCTGCCTGGGTCTTGCTTTAACCTCTCTGTTGCAGAGATGCAGAGCACACAGAGAGCCTATTTCTATCGCCGCTTTCCCATTCTCCACCTAGAATCAGGTGACTGGCTGTCCGGACTGGGGTCTCTTGTGTGGCATACCCAGGGCTGTGCATGGAATGTTTCTGTTTTATGTTCCTCACCCCATGGCTCCTCCTGCCTGCCTGTGCCTGTTCCCTGTGCTGCCCCGGGCTCCTGTCCTCAGTAAGCCTGGCACAGGCCTCCACTAGAAAGCCAGGCTTCTGAGGGACTGTGTTGGAATGTTGGAAGTTTCACATCTAAGAAAAACATTAAAAACCTGCTGTCCTTAGAGCTCCCCCTAGAGGCCGTGTCTTCTGCCTGGCCAGCTCTGTGTCTTGCATGAGATCTAGGTGCTGTGTGTGCTACTGTGTGTCTGTTGCTGAAGGGCAACTGTGTGATCCTCCAGTTACTCAAAGAGCACTAGCCATGAAGGCCAGCAGCAGGACACATAGAAGGACCACTCTCCATGGAGCCACATTCACCTTTCTAGGACCCAAGTGTTTTCTCCAGTCACTCACCCCCAGGTCTTAGTGGCCAGTAAAATAGGCCCCATGGGGGCTGAGGTGGTCAGATGGCTTGCAGCTCCACTGTGGCTTCCATTTTAAGCAAGTCTTCCCCCCCCCCCAAAAAAAAAAAAAGAGATCTGGCTGCACAGGTGTAGGAACTGGAACCAGGCTTTGCTGCAGATCTCATAACCTATATCTAGCCACAGAAGCCATCAGGTTTAACCCTTGCTCAAAACTAATCTCAATGGCTGCTGCTTTGCTTCGGTTCATTTGCTTTTGTTGTTACCTTGGAGAAAGCAGTTCACTTCACTGCTGCTGGGTGTAAGCCACACAGATAAGAACCATGTCTTTTGGGATCGGTCTAGAGGATAAAGACCCGTGGGCAGTACCCAAGGAACATATGCTGCCGTATGAATGTTCCAAGGAATACTTGGGAATACTTTGGGCCAGCACTGGGTTTTCAGATTTCCAATGCTGCCGTGTCCTGCCGTCTGTCCCTGCTGTAGAGGTCTCTGCTGGGGGGAAGGACCATATGTAGAGTATCCTCTGAGTCCTGTCTACAGTGGCAGAGCGTAGCTGGAGGTCCCATTGCTTGACTCCTGGCCCAGTGCTTTTAAGCAAAGGTCACTGGGAATTCAAGATACTATTCTTTTTCATCTAGGACCACAGGAAGCCACATGCTTTAGGCTAGGGTATTAACACCTCCCCAGAGCCAGCCCTCAGGGAATTCTCTCTATTCCAAACACATTACCAGATTGATCGATTCTCCTTGGGAAGAGGGGCTTCCAGAATGTCCAGGGTAGGGGACATGAGCATATGAGGTCAGCCTTGGTGATGCACTAGGGATAAACCTCGGGACTTTTCTGTTGCCCCTTCTGCCTCCTGCCCAGGTCAGGTCTGTCCTACCCAGAGATCTTTGCACTTCTCAGCTTCGAGCAGAAGGGTCCTGCAGCTCCACACTGACTCTCCTCCTTGTCTTGACGTGTGTCTCTCTTGTGTCCTCTGACCCTGCAGAGTGGCACTGGCACTCACAGCTTTTTGTTCTTCACAGTGGATCGAATCATTGGCTTGGACCAGGTGGCTGGCATGTCTGAGACCGCACTACCTGGTGCCTTCAAGACACGGAAGGGCATGTTCCGTACCGTGGGGCAGCTGTACAAGGAGCAGCTGGCCAAGCTCATGGCCACGCTGAGGAACACCAACCCTAACTTCGTCCGCTGCATCATTCCCAACCACGAGAAGAAGGTGCGGATGCTTGGCATGGTGGGGGGCGGGGCACGTGCCCCTACCAGCAGGTCTCACTTAGCTTTTCCCCATTAGCTCCTGGGTAGAATAGTGAGACCATCTTCATGTGCTTCCCTCTCCAGGCTGGCAAACTGGATCCACACTTGGTGCTGGACCAGCTGCGCTGCAATGGCGTCCTTGAGGGCATCCGCATCTGCCGCCAGGGCTTTCCCAACAGAGTGGTCTTCCAGGAGTTCCGGCAGAGGTGAGCTGGTCTGAGCCCTTTGTCCGGCTCCTGGTACATGTGGAGTAAGCCTCAGGTGGAGGGCTTCCTGAAGGAGCCTTCAGCCAGGGCTGTGTTACCATTTATGAACAGCAGGGTCTGTCTGACTCTGTGTGTCCTTCCTCTGCCCTGCGGGAAGAGGCTTCTTAGTTCTGGTACCACTGCTGTCTCGGTGACTTTTCTGTACTGTGATAAAACACCTCGGTCAAGACAAGAAGGAGAGGTTTATTTGGGGCTTATGGTGTCAGAGAGTTGAGTCCATCACTGTCATGGTGGGGAAGTGTGGCAGTAGCCAGGCCTGTACTGGAGCTGGAAGCTGAGAGCTCACATCTCTAACTGTAAACAGAAAGCAGAGCAAACTTGAATTGGCACCAAGTCTTTAAGGTTTCAAAACCCATCTCCAGTGCCTCCTAAGCCTCCCAAACACTGACAGGGACTTACCATTCAAAGGCCTGGGAATATGGGAGATACCTCTCTCAATCTAGCACAACCATTTATGTGAGAAGAGCTGTTCCCGTCTTGTTACTGGAAGGAGCATCATCGTGCTGGGTTTCATTCCCAGGGATGATGATGGACTCTTGCTGTTGCTGGAGCCACAGAAGCTAGAGACAGGAAAGGGACAGCCAGACACTTGGGCATTGGAGGGACTTTATGGAGTGGGGGTTGTAATGTGCTGCAGCCTCGTGCTGTTTGTGAAGGTCCTGGTGCCTTGGGCTTGGCCTCTAGTGGCGCTTGCATGCTGTTTGTTGCCATGATGCAGCCATTTTGCTTCTTGGGCCGACTTGCAGCATCCAGGGAAGCTGTGAGTATGGCTGTTTCTGGGTCTCAGATGTTGGTTTTGTGCAGTTATCAAGGAGTAAGCACAGCCTGTAGCTTATACCTGGTGGCTGAAACGTTCCAGTGTCCTTTCCAAGCTCATGCCCTCAGCCGTTTAGCCAAGGAAAGAGCAGGGTGCCACTGGAGTGGGTCTCCCTCTTTGGGACTCGGCGAGCAGCTCTCTGCCCGCGCTACTCAACAAGGAGGACCTTAGTGTTTGATTAAGCGCTAGTCTGTGCAGAAGTGAAGAATGACCAACTTCTCCCTCCTTCCTCAGGTATGAGATCCTCACACCCAACTCCATTCCAAAGGGCTTCATGGACGGGAAGCAGGCGTGTGTGCTCATGGTGAGTCCTGCTGCCTGGGGTAGAGCTGCTAGCCTCTTGGTGAGCTCTTTGCTCACCGGCCAGTGTCCATCCTGTGGGAAGGTCATTTTGATCTGTGGATCCCACCTGTGTCGTGTGGTCACTGCTTGTCTCAGGTTCTGATTTTCCTGAGTGCCCCAGAGGCTGCCCTCAGAGGCCTTGGGTGGTCAGGGATGATGTTGGAACCAGACAAGCAGCCGAGGGCTAGGCTGTAGGAGATCAGATTCTGACAGAAGTTGGTCTGTTCCATTCGGGGAACATTCTCTTGCCTTCTTGGCCTCGTTTCCTTCGGCCTTTGTGCTCACAATGCCCACAGGCAGCTCACAGCCAGGACTGAATGGTCCTGGGGCCAGCCTAGTGTCTACAATTTGTGTGCCTCAGGACTTTATCTTCCCTAAACCCTCCTGCCCCGGCTGGATGTGTGGTGCACACTCCAGGTTTTGGTTCTGTGACCAACTGTCCCAGTGCCCATAGCCACACTTAGGCCTTAGCGCCACCCTGGGCCCTTTCCCGTATTCTATATGCATCTTATTCCCAGCCTGGCCTGTGTGAGCAGCCACTGCTTGCTGGCTCAAAAGAATCACAGAGGCAGGGCTGCTGCAGTGAGGAGTTGGGAGGGAAAAACCACATCTCAGTACAGAAGGTTTATGTTCAGTGATTAGGAGACTGAGATGGGAAGGAAGTGGGGCGGGAGATGCTGCCTGCTGTCCAGATGCTTGTCAGCCAGTTGTGGACAGGACAGCGAGCCAGTCTCCTGGGGTCTGGATTACCGCTTCTCCATGCACTCTTGGCCACTTCCTTGTGGGGTGGGCTATGTGCCTCAGCACTGAAGTCCTCTCCCTGGCTCTTCAGGGAAGATGGGTGGCTATTCCTGGATCTTGTCACATGGTAAGAGAGAGCTGGTGCAGGCAGGGGCCAGGCCCGCCCCCTCCCCTAGTCTTCTGACTTTATACCAGGCCTTCTTGCCAGAATAGCAAGGTTATTTAAGAGCAAGGGTCTCCCAGAACTCCCACATAGGGTACTTATCAACAATGGGGAGCTTATTCTAAATCCTCTCCTCCCAGGCAGACAGGCTGGCTGGTACCCATATCTATCTGTATTGGTTACTTTTCTCGTTGCTGGCACCATATACTTGGAAAAAGGCAACTTCAGGGAGTTCAGAGAAGGTTGGTTTTGATTCACAGTTTGAGGATTGAGTCCATCATGGTGGAGAAGTGTTGTTTTTCTTTTTCTCACTTCCCTCCTTGGAGCACAGCTGAACTATCTGCCACCAGCTCAGCCTCTGGGAAGGAAAGTGCAGGGCGTGGGTCAATGCATCCTGGCGGGTCCCAGATTGGAGGACTAAGAGTCAACGCGAGTGAATCAGACTCTCGGGAGAAGCTCTCAGAAGAGCATCTCTCATTTATTAAAGCGAGGTGGTTACTTTTATAGGGTACAGGCAGGAGAGGGTCTTTGGTACTCAGGGTTGGGATCCATTAGTTAAGACAAGGATACTGGAGTAGCCTCATTTGCATGTAGAGCTCAAGTGTAAGTGTCAAGGTCTTACAAGGCATAAGGTGTGGTCCCATAGGGAAAAAGAGGAAGGCACCTTATCAGTAAATGGACTCATCCCTAGGCTTCCAGCTACAGCGCAGATAAGCACCAACCAAGCTGCATTCCTTTGCTTCTGTGAAGCAGGCAATATTTAATATTCAGCTGGGTTCTGACCAGGGCTAAAGTGGAGAGCAGCCAAACACCTGCCGTTCTCACCTCCTGGGATGACATGGGTTCCAAGCCAGCTTCGACTTAGCTCTATGACAGTCCCACAGCAAAGGGATGAGGCAACTGGTCACATGACGTGAGCGTCAGGAAGTGAATGGTACTCAGCTGCTTTCTTTCTCACTATTTATTCAGTTCAGGACCGCAGTGTGTAGGAGGGCATCAGCTATACCTTACATATAGCTAATATATACATACATACATACATACACACACTCTGGAAACATTCTCACACATGCACCCAGTGTCTCCTGGGTGATTCTAAATCCAGTCGGTTAACAGCAGAGAACGCCCTGCCGTGTGGGCTTTCTAAGAGACCCCTGGTGCTCTACCTGAAGCTGCTCAAGTTTGTTACGATGACTAAAACTTGGTGCTCATTGGGTGCTTTGACCCCTGTGCCGAGTGCTGACATTCTTTTGGGTAATGCCCACAGCCCTATGGAAGGAGGCACTGTTATTTGTTTTCTGTCCTTTTTTCTTTTTAAATGAGGATAAGCCCAGGGCCTCCAGGTGGTGTTGGGTTCTGAGGCCCAGGAGGCTGTTGCTTTAACCTTAGTGCCAAGGAGCTTTAGCTGCACCACAGTGGTGGGTGTCCTGGTGGAGTGCTTGCCGAGTGTGACTCCAGGTTGTAGAGGCGGGAGGTGTAAGAGGTTCCAGAGGAGACCTGTGTTTGACAGTCTGGTTTGTCTCCTTGCTCCATGCTCTTCCTCCGTTCAGTGTCCCTGAGTTCTGTGTTCTCTGGTCCTGGGGCAGAAGGCTCCTAGAGGAGGTGCAGCCATCCTTCCAGGACCCTGGGGACAGATGTGCTGAGGCAGGTCCTGGCCATTCCTCCAAGCTTACAGAGCGACTCAGTGAGTGGTCTGCTTTCCTCCCTCTAGATTAAAGCCTTGGAGCTTGACAGCAACCTGTACCGCATCGGCCAGAGCAAAGTGTTCTTCCGGGCAGGTGTGCTAGCCCACCTGGAGGAGGAGCGGGACCTGAAGATCACCGACGTCATCATCGGCTTCCAGGCCTGCTGCAGGGGCTACCTGGCCAGGAAGTAAGTTGTAGGGATCCGTATCCCGCACACCATCACTTATGCTTCTGTTGCTGAGGAGAGCTTAGACAGCTGAGGCTGAAGGCCTCTAGGGCCAGGCAGAGTTTGTCTAGGGATGGGCCCAGGCTCTTGCTGCCACTCTGCTTCCTGGATTTCTCCTGCGTGGGAAATGGCTATTAGGAAGGAGTTTAGAGGTGACTGAGCTTTGATTTGTCCCAAGTGTCTGCTTATTGTAATCCCCACTTTGCACCATGTCGGGATGACACCAGGCCCATCTATGCCTGTCCTCAGGGAAGTCCTGTGTTCCATGGAGGCACCCTGAGCTCAGAATGTGAAATGAGTGGATTCAGATTCCCTTGCTACAGGATAGCAGGCCGAGCAGCAACATCCTGGTCCCCGAGTAGTGTTGGGAGAAATGGGCTCTTCCATCACACCTCACTGCTCACCTCCCCAGAACATCAGCTGCTGATGCTGTACACCACCAGCAGCTCTGACAGGGAGGCAGCAGGGATGGAGAGCCCAAGTCAAGTCCCCTGGGCACAGATGGGAGCCATGACTAGGTCATGCTGAGGGGGTCTGCCACTGGTTTTGTCTGTCCTGTATGGTTGTGTCTCAGTGGAGGGCAATGGTTGAATGACCTGAGCCAGGGCTGTTGGTGTGTGTTTCTTCCCCCACCCTCAGTCACTCACTGTGCCCTTTACCCACAGGGCCTTTGCCAAGAGGCAGCAACAGCTCACCGCCATGAAGGTCCTACAGAGGAACTGCGCCGCTTACCTCAGGCTGCGCAACTGGCAGTGGTGGAGGCTCTTCACCAAGGTGGGTGCTGGAAGGCGGTGGCCAGGTGATGCTTGAGAAGCCTGACCTTCTACTGTTCATGCAGGGCTTGCTGCCCACAGCTTCCCAGGGCCCAGCAGTGTTAGCCTAACCTGGCCATGGCCAGAGTGTGTGTAAACCATACCATTGTTTGGTACAGATGGCAGTGTCTGGGCTAGGCCAGCATAGAACACAGCTCCTGTAGGCAAAGGTATGATGATAATTGTAGAATGTTAAATACCAAAAAGCATTAAGGAGAACACAAACCTTCACTTATGGGCCCTTTGCTCTGAACCCATGCTATGATACTTCTGTGTTTACTCTCACTCTCCTTTCTCACTTGGAGTTCGTCTCAGCTATGTAAACTGTATGCATTCTTACACAGCTAAGCTTTGACTTGTGTACACAGTCTCATATTTTGCACTTTCTATTTAAAATCCCTGTCAGGATCAGTTTTTAGGAACCGTTACCTAGAGGATAGATGGATCTGTGTATCATTCCTAAATCTTGGCGCTGTAAACAATGCCGTCATGAACATTTCATGTGCATGTAGAGATGGTTTCCTTTCAGCGTAATTAAGTGGGTCAGAGGCCTGTGGCCTGTTGCACCAGATTGACTTCTAGTAAGGTTGTTCCTACTTGCACCTCCTCCACAGAAAGCAGGTCTGGTTGCTTCTGGAGCTGCTACCTCCCCCACCCCACCCCCAAAAGCTGGCCTTAACTCTGCTTCTGTCTTCTCTCCCAGGTCAAGCCCCTGTTGAATTCACTGCGGCATGAGGATGAGCTGATAGCCAAGGAGGAGGAACTAGTGAAGGTTCGAGAGAAGCATCTGGCTGCGGAGAACAGGCTGACAGAGATGGAGACTCTGCAGTCTCAGGTATGTGTCACAGGCTCCACCCATCAATCCCAGCTACTCTCAGTGCTGCCCTCTATTGGCTGCCAGTGGGCAGGCTGGTTTGCAGCTTAGGAAACTGTAGTCCAGTGGAAGAGCAGTAGTCAGCATCTCTAGACTCTCCAGGTTTATGTGCGGGAGGGAGACTGCTCGGTGGGGTGGGGAGATCGGGAGTGTTCCTTCATGTTCCCAGCTACCACATAAGAACTTCAGCCCATCTTATGGGAGTTTGAAGCTCTTGGGGGAAGACAAGGGTAGAGGGTGTTAGGGGCTGTGTGGGAGCGTGAGCACTTCGGATTGGAAGCTGTTCCCGTCCATGCTGTCCTGTCTGGACTTGAGTTGTTGAGCACCCAGCCTGGAGCTACTTGAGGAATACACAGCAATTTCCTGTTACTGTGACAGTATACCTTAGACAAATAACCTAAGAGGGGGATTAAGCCAGGCTTGGTGGCGGGTGCCTTTAATCCCAGCACTCGGGAGGCAGAGGCAGGTGGATCTCTGATTTCGAGACCAGCCTAGACTACAGAGTAAGTTCCAGGACAGCCAGGCTGCTTAATGAGACTCTGTTTTCAAAACAAGTACAAAAGCTGTTGTGGGGGCGTTAAGCCATTCAGCCTGTGCTCACTGACTCTGTTGTTTCTGGATCCCTGTTGAAGCAGAATGTCATGGCAGAGAGGGCATGGTAGAGCAGATCTGCCCATTCCTTCATGTCAAGGAAACAGAAAGAGGGGCCAGAGCCTCTATATCCCCTCTAAGTGCATGCCCCAGTGATTTACTTGCTTCAACTAGGCCTCAGTGTCTCAGGTTTCCAGCACCTCCTGACAGCGACTGCCTTGGAGGACATTTCCCACCCAGACTACAAGGAAGTCACAGGGAACTTAGCCATTGCACATTCTCTTCGCAGCTAATGGCAGAGAAGTTGCAGCTTCAGGAGCAGCTGCAGGCGGAAACAGAGCTGTGCGCAGAGGCAGAGGAGCTCCGAGCCCGCCTGACCGTGAAGAAACAGGAGCTGGAGGAGATCTGCCACGACCTGGAGGCCAGGGTGGAGGAGGAGGAGGAGCGCTGCCAGCACCTGCAGGCGGAAAAGAAGAAGATGCAGCAGAACATCCAGGTGCCACCTGCAGCGGCCAGGCAGGGTGGGCTGGGCACACAGGGCTGCTTAGGGCCACGGAGTCAATTGTCACATCAGCTTTTGTCCAGTTGGGTATCTCTGGAGGCTTACTGTTTGGGTTGGCCGCTCACAGCATGCAGGTTTCTCGCCTCCATGAGCGCTACCCACTGAGCATTGAGGCCGTTGAATTTCTTTCTTTTGGTCCTTCCTCCACCAGCACCATGCAGGTGGCCTCAGCATGGCCCTCTCTGTGACGTGCCTGCTTAAGCAGCCCCGGAGACAGTGTGATACTGTCGGTCGTGTGTCCCAGTTCACATGGCTTCCCTGAGTGGGGGCCGGCCAAGTATGCGCGTCACACACTCGTCTCATGCCTCTTCTCCTCTCAGGAACTCGAGGAGCAGCTGGAGGAGGAGGAAAGTGCCCGGCAGAAGCTGCAGCTTGAGAAGGTGACCACCGAGGCCAAGCTAAAGAAGCTGGAGGAGGACCAGATCATCATGGAGGACCAGAACTGCAAATTGGCCAAGGTGGGCCTGGTGTTCCATGCAGTCATGGGGAAGGGAGGGCAGGGCAGTGCCGAGCCATGCTTGCCTGCTGTTCATCAGCGGTGCCATGGTTCTGCTCAGCAGTAAGCTGCTTCTCCCAGGGTGCGCAAGGCCTCTGGGCACCAGCACTGTATGCAAAGGGGTTTTCTCATGAATGAGGAGGCTGGGGGAGAGGCTCACATTCCTCCTTGGTAAAACTCTTCACCAGCTTTTGGGATTGAGGAAACCCAGATAGCAACCTCTTATAGACGTAGGGTTAGGACCACTTGTCCTTCTTCCAAACCAGCTGATACCCAGAAGCCTTTCTTACTTGACCCTAAAAGGTCAGGGAGGTCTTGGGTGCCTACATTTTTAGCATCCAAGGATATGAATTTCCCCACATGTCTCATTAAGTAACCTGCCAGTCACCTTTCTGATCCAGTGAATCCTTAGGAACCCGGCCCAGTGTTTAAGGCCCTGTCTTACCCTTGACTTGTACATTTCTGGTCAAGTCCTCCTTTGGAAGAGCTAAAGTATCTGCTCAGCTAACACCGAACTCTGGTACTTTCCTCCACGTTCAGGAGAAGAAGCTGCTGGAAGACAGAGTAGCTGAATTCACTACCAACCTCATGGAAGAGGAGGAGAAGTCCAAGAGCCTGGCCAAGCTCAAGAACAAGCACGAGGCGATGATCACCGACCTGGAAGGTGAGGCGTGCTGGGCGTGAGCGTCCTATGCACCCAGAGTGCCAGGCCATGCATAGCTCATAGGCAAGCCTGGCCCAGCCCGGTACTAGCCCATTGGCTTAGACAAGGGTGTCAGACTTTAGGGACAGTATCTGGTTCTCTTGGGAGTCTGGGTTGCAGACTCACTGCTGCATGGCTGGACAGTTGCCTGTGTGAGGAGTGATAAGCATGAAGCTTTGATATGACGTGCACCAGGCACTGCTGTTTCAGACGGTGGTGAAGGAAGGAGGAAGGAGAAGCAAACTCCAGGTGCTGGGTTGCTCTGGAGACAGAGGCCTCGGTAGTTCGTGGAACTCTGGTTCTCCACCTCGGGTTAGGTGTGGGTGTGTGCGTGCATGGTGCCCCTTTGAACCTTCAAGGTGTCTTACAAGTGCACAGTGTTTTGTTTTAATATAAGTAACTAAGAAAAGGCAGACCTGCAGCCACTGAGGGCCCTGTGTCCCCTCCCGCCCTCCCTGGCAGAGCGCCTCCGCAGGGAGGAGAAGCAGCGGCAGGAACTGGAGAAGACCCGCCGCAAGCTGGAGGGAGACTCCACGGACCTCAGCGACCAGATTGCCGAGCTCCAGGCGCAGATCGCAGAGCTCAAGATGCAGCTGGCCAAGAAAGAAGAGGAATTGCAGGCTGCCTTAGCCAGGTGAGGTCCGGATACTGGCCAGTGTCACGTGTGTGGTGGCTTCCCGCCCCATCCTTGGTGCTGCAGTGAGCCATGAGCATGCTCTCTGTTCCTGTCTCAGAACAGCATGGCGCGATCCAGGGTGTTTAATCCCCAGAAGCCACCTACCTTCTCTGCAGTCTTCCGTCCTCCCCTCACCCTTTTGCTCACCCCTTTACTTTCCTGAGTGGGTTCTCTTCCATTATGTGGGTCCTGGGGACTGAACCCCATCTTCAGGCTTGGTCGCAGGCACCCTCAGCTGCTGAGCCATCTTACCACCCTGCATACATTTGTTTAAAAAGTCATTTTCTAGAGCAACTTTAGATTCACAGCGAGATTGAGCAGAATGTTGAGATTTCTCGTACACGTGCTGCCTCCATGTGTGCAGCCCCTCCTTCCCCGCGTCCGCCGTATTGTGGTACAGTGGTCACAGCTGGTGACTTTAACACCTTAATCCTGTAAATTCATAGCATATTCATATTTTTACTTAGTCGTCATAAACTATAACATTTTATTTCTTTGTAGTTTTTAGTAAATATTTTAATTTTCATGTTAACGTAACAATCTTAATTTAGAAAGTGAAATAATTCTCTTGTCCAGTTCTCATGGTATTTCTCCTTTATGTATATAAATTGTGTCTGTCCCCTTGAGGGCCAGAAAAAGGCATCAGAG
Organism: Cricetomys ansorgei; assembly: GCA_026225945.1. Taxonomy (NCBI): domain Eukaryota; kingdom Metazoa; phylum Chordata; class Mammalia; order Rodentia; family Nesomyidae; genus Cricetomys; species Cricetomys ansorgei. Next base: position 72,473,880 of record JAMJFZ010000199.1, on the reverse strand, counting down.
CTCCTGGAACTAGAGTTACAGGCAGTTAGTTTTGAGCCACCATGTGTGTGCTGGGAATTGAACTCGGATTCTCTGGAAGAGCCCCTGAGCCATTTCTCTGACTCCACATGGAGCCAGATTGCTCTTACACATCTCAGATGGCTCAGTTTTGCTGAGGTTGATCCTCAGTCTATGAATGTGACTGCCAGATGCTGCTTTGGCTGCACTTTCCTAAGCTGGCCAAGGCCAATGGCCTTCTGCACATTCTGTTCCTTGCCGGTGAGAACGGCCTTGTACTGATGTCATTGGTCTCTTTGGCAGAGTGGAAGAAGAAGCTGCACAGAAGAATATGGCCCTGAAGAAGATTCGAGAACTGGAAGCTCAGATTTCTGAGCTTCAGGAAGACCTGGAATCTGAGCGAGCCTCCAGGAATAAAGCCGAGAAGCAGAAACGGGATCTTGGAGAAGAGCTGGAGGCTCTGAAGACAGAGCTGGAGGACACTCTGGACTCCACGGCTGCCCAGCAGGAGCTGAGGTGCGCCACTTGGCGGGTTGGACACTTGGCAGAGGGACAGGGAGGTGGTGCAGCTGGGGAGGCCTGGCCACAGTGCAGTTTTCTGCATGCACATGGTGGCCTGACTTTGCATAATAGAGAGTAGGAGTGGGCGTGGGTGGGTGGGTGCTGTGTGAAGTGGCAGTAGCTCTGCCCCAAAAGGCCTTTGCAGTCAGAGAATGCCAAGGGACAGGTGCGTTCTTCTACACACACACACACACACACACACACACACACACACACACCCCAGTGCGCGCATGCGCACGGATGCACATGGTGCTGACTTTGCATAATATATAGGAGGTGTGTCCTTCTCCCCACTGTGCACCCCCTACCCCCTAACAACAGCACACAGATGTTTAGCCTCCATTCTGAGCATCTGAGTGTGTTTTCCATCCAGGTCAAAACGTGAGCAGGAAGTGAGCATCCTGAAGAAGACTCTGGAGGACGAGGCCAAGACCCACGAGGCCCAGATCCAGGAGATGAGGCAGAAGCACTCGCAGGCGGTGGAGGAGCTGGCCGACCAGTTGGAGCAGACTAAGCGGGTGCGGGCACTCTGGGAACTGGAGGCTGTGTCTGGGGAGGGTCCAGATGGACCTTCCACATCTAAAGTCCTGCAGAGCAAAGCAGGTGCCATGTCACACTGCCCCAGACCTGAGGCTGGGCTCTGGCTTTGTCTGAATGACCTGGGCAAGTAAGTTCCTTCTTGCCTCAGTTTCCCTGCCAGTAAAGGAGGAGAGTATCTGGTTTGTCTTGTGACCAGATGAGGTCGAATTGGTTATACTATAAAGCATCTGGATACTTGATACTTCTGTAACACCCTACCATTCCTTGCCCCTCAAGCTAAGGTGATACAATGGTCTCTTCTGACGCTCGGCATCTTAATGGGAACCCTGGTGATGGCCATCCAGGCACTGGGTAGCTGGAGGCTCCTTCCAGATGATCTGCCTCTTGTCGGGTTGGCTACGACCAGCTCATATCATATCGGTGGCAGCTAGAGCAGTCAGTCTTTCCCATGTGGCAGTCTATAAAACTGTTTAGGTATGTTTTAGAAACATACCTCGCCCCATCTTCACCACCGTTGTGAGAGCTGTTCCGTAGTGTTTTCACCCAGCACAGCTTTGTACTCACACAGGGTCCTGTTGCCCTTGACTTTGCCAAGCCCGCTCAGGCTATGCCGAATGGGGTTGTTCGCATCCAACTTTATAAGCTGCACTGTTGTAGTTTTCTTTTTTCTTTCTCCCTCCCTTCCTTTCTTTTTAGGGTCTGACTATGTAACCTTGTCCTGCCTAGAACTCAGTATGTAGATCAGGCTGGCCTTGAACTCATAGAGATGTACTTTCCTCTGCCTCCTGAGTTCTAGGATTGAAGGCATGTACCACCACACCTGACACTTGATAGTTCTTGAAAGGATGTTACATTATTTCTTAGAACATCAGATTTCAAGTTTAGGAACAGTTTTCCTTCTGTTGTGAATATTACTGAAGTCCTTTCAAATGACCCACAGAACTTCATATACCAGGATGTTCCTTTCATTCAGAGAGGAAAGCTTGGCAGTATTCTTTCACCCACCCAGTGGGATTTGAAAATAGTTGACCCTATGTTTCCCTTCTCCAGGGCCTTGAGTCAGAGATAGCAGTCTCTGGATCTAGAGTCCTCGCCTCTTCAGCAACTTTAGAAAGACCAGGCACATACCAGACCCTGGATGCTCATCACATCCTTCTCCTCCTCAGGTGAAAGCCACCCTTGAGAAGGCGAAACAGACCCTGGAAAATGAGCGAGGGGAGCTGGCCAATGAGGTGAAGGCCTTGCTGCAGGGCAAGGGCGACTCTGAGCACAAGCGCAAGAAGGTGGAGGCCCAGCTGCAGGAGCTGCAGATCAAGTTCAGCGAGGGAGAGCGTGTGCGCACCGAGCTGGCCGACAAGGTCACCAAGCTGCAGGTGAGGCTTCTGCTGGACCCTGGGCCCGAGGTGCTTCCTCACACTGGATCCCCAGCCAGGCCGTCATGGTGCAGCTCAAGACCAGCCCACCTTTGCCAGGACAGTCCTGGGTGCTCATGACCTTTGCTTCTCTCTTCCCAGGTTGAACTAGACAGTGTGACAGGTCTCCTTAACCAGTCTGACAGCAAGTCCAGCAAGCTTACGAAGGACTTTTCTGCCCTGGAGTCCCAGCTTCAGGACACACAGGTAAGAACAGCGTCAGGACCCAAATCCCAAGAGCTTAGCTGCCACACCTGTGTGTCTTGGGTGCAGACACATCTGATCATGCATCTCCTCCTCATCCCGTGTCGGGGCTTGGAGGTTTTGGGGTGCTGGAGGGTGTGGTGCTACACCTCCTGAGCTGCCCCGCCCCCCTGTCCTCTGAGTAGGAGCTGCTGCAGGAGGAGAACCGGCAGAAGCTGAGCCTGAGCACCAAGCTGAAGCAGATGGAGGATGAGAAGAACTCCTTCAGAGAGCAGCTGGAGGAGGAAGAGGAGGCCAAGCACAACCTGGAGAAGCAGATCGCCACCCTCCACGCCCAGGTGCAGCGTCCTCTACCACCTGGGAAGGGAAGCGACTGAGGCGGGTCCAAAACTGTGTATTGGGCCCCTGGTCCCCCTTCATGACACAGCAGGCTTGATCCCAGTTCCCCGAGAGAAGGATGTGTGCCAGTGTGTGTGTTTGCCTGACCTCCCATCCTGCCCAGGTGACCGACATGAAGAAGAAGATGGAGGATGGTGTAGGGTGCCTGGAGACTGCAGAGGAGGCAAAGCGGAGGCTCCAGAAGGACCTGGAAGGCCTGAGCCAGCGGCATGAGGAGAAGGTGGCTGCCTACGATAAGCTGGAGAAGACCAAGACGCGGCTGCAGCAGGAGCTGGACGACCTGCTGGTGGACCTGGACCACCAGCGGCAGAGCGTCTCCAACCTGGAGAAGAAGCAGAAGAAGTTTGACCAGGTGTGGCCTCGGCTCCACCTCCTGTCCTCTCCCCTAGGCAGGAGGGAGGGTGGGCATGTCCAGGTCCCTGTCTGTAGCATGGTGAGGGGTCTGGGGAGGAAGTGACCAGAAGAGGGGTTAGGAGCAGGTTTTAGGTATAGCCAGTCCTTACTCCATCATGGAGATGCAGACTCTGGAGCTAGATGGAAAATAAACCATCAAGGGCAGCAAGTGGCAGACAAATCCAGCCCCCGCCGTGTTTTAAAACTTTTTTAAAGCTTTTCTGTGTTTGTTTTTTTTTTAAAGAAACTTTATTTTTATGTACCCTGAAACGAATTAGAGACAGTTGTGAACTGCCATGTGGGTGCTGGGAATTGAACCCAGGTCCTCAGGAAGAGCAGCCAGTGCTCGTAACTGCTGAGCCACTCCCACCCCTTTCAGGTTGGTGTGTGCATGTGTGCACGTACTACAGTGCATACACAGAGGTCAGAGGACAACCGACAGAAGTCCGTCTTCTGTCACCAGGCTTGACGGCAGTCACCTTTACCTGCTGAGCCCTCTCACTGGCCCGTTTTTCTAGATGAAGTTTCCTTATACATAGCCATGCTCATTTACATGCTGCCCTGGCTCTTCGTGTGGATCAGTGGCAGAGTCGAATGGCTGCTACAAGGGGTTGTATGACCTACTACCTCTGCAGTACAAGTAATGTACTTGGCCTTTCTGGCCCTTTATGAAAAGGAGCCCCATTCCTCAGAGCAGGTGAAGAATAGGGCAAAGGGACCAGGAAGGCAGCGAGGTGGGGGTGAGTCCACAGGAACAGGCACAGGGTTGCAGCCATCTTTGGAGGAGGGCCATACACAAGATTTGAACCTTTACCTAGCCAAGCATCCGTCTTTTCAAACTCTGGCCAGCCTGCTCTTTTTGACAACCAAGGCTTTGCCAGGTTCAGGGCAGGTGGTGAATTTTTGTGGGCTCTCTTCAAAAGGGCACTGGGCAGCTTAAAAGATCATTATAATTAAATGATAGAATTGAGCAGAGGGGTCGTGGAGATGGCCAGCTGTTAAGGGCAGTTACTGCTCTTCTAGAGGACCTGGGTTCGATTCCTAGCACCCATGTCCGATTCCCAGCATCCATGTCAGACAGCTCACAACCTATAACTAACTGCGGAGATCAAAGTAGAGTGCCAGAGGAATCCTTGCCCTCTTTTTGCCAGGACACGCTGGGCCTCACCCTGGGAGCCTGCCAGTCCCTAGACAGCATCCTTAGGCCTGTTTGTCCTGGTTCTGTAGGACCCCAGTGGTCTGCAGACAGCCTCACAGTATGACCTCTTTGCCAGCTCCTAGCAGAGGAGAAGACCATCTCAGCCAAGTACGCCGAGGAGCGTGACCGAGCTGAGGCCGAAGCCCGTGAGAAGGAGACGAAGGCACTGTCATTGGCCCGGGCGCTTGAGGAGGCCATGGAACAGAAGGCAGAGCTGGAACGGCTCAACAAGCAGTTCCGCACGGAGATGGAGGACCTCATGAGCTCCAAGGATGACGTGGGCAAGAGTGTGAGTGCTGGGCTCAGGAGGGCCAGCATGTGCACGGTCTGAGTCTAGGTGCCTTACTGTTGGTGCTTGTAACTTACTCGGGCTCTCCTCCAGGTCCATGAGCTGGAGAAGTCCAAGAGGGCTTTGGAGCAGCAGGTGGAAGAGATGAAGACCCAACTCGAAGAGCTGGAGGATGAGCTGCAGGCCACCGAGGATGCCAAGCTCCGCCTGGAGGTGAACCTGCAGGCCATGAAGGCCCAGTTTGAGCGGGACCTGCAGGGTCGGGATGAACAGAGTGAAGAGAAGAAGAAGCAGCTGGTCAGACAGGTGCGTGTGGCCTCCCCAACCAACCCTGAAAAAGACACCGGGCACTGACTGCCTCCTGCTTCCCCACCTGGGCCTGGGTGGGGCTCCTGGGCCACCCTCCCTCTGCCTCATTACCCAGTCCTCTGCCCCAGGGCTCAGTGATTTACTTTGATGATTTACATCATCAGCTTTGATGGCCCTCGTGGCCCTGTGGGTTCCCCAGAGATGGCCTGAGCTTATCTGCGCTCAGCACTTGCAGTGAGCTCCAAACATGAGCCCTGCCTCCCGAGCTGCTGCTGTCCCCCAGGTACGGGAGATGGAGGCAGAGCTGGAGGATGAGAGGAAACAGCGCTCAATCGCCATGGCGGCACGCAAGAAGCTGGAAATGGACCTGAAGGATCTGGAGGCGCACATCGACACTGCCAATAAGAACAGGGAGGAGGCCATCAAGCAGCTGAGGAAGCTCCAGGTGAGGCCAGCCTGGGCTGGCCAAAGGTGGGGGCGGAAGGGCCTGGGAGTCAGGGTCTGCCGTCTGTGGGTGCGCATAGCCTGCCTCACAGGTGAGGCCCAGAATGGAAACAGCGGTCTGTAAGCGAATGTGTGACAAGAGGGAGCTGAGTACATGATGCCAAGGAGCCGCGAAGAAGGTAGCAGAAGAGTCAGGGTGTGTCTGCTTAAACGCAGGCTTCCGGAAGAAACAAACGCCAACAGTGTTCAGCGAAGGGCTCTCTAGACCGATGGTTCTGAGAAGTGGCTCAGAGCCTGGGACACATGCTTGAGGGGTGGCAGGTTGCTCACCAGTGGTCAAAGACGAATATTAAGAAAAACAGCTCCTGAGTGGCCATCATGCCCGTGTCAGCAGTCGGAAGGGTTAAATAACCTGTAGGTGAAGTTGGGAGGCGTAGAGCGTTAGCTTGTTGGTGGCATTTTTAAGAGCCAAGCATAACAGGAGTCGCACCCTTCGCCTCTGAGAGCACCATTGAGAGGTTTGTCTGCAGAAGAAAGGGGACTTTTACGGAGGGCCTTCAGGTTGGGAACAGCCAACAGGAGGGGGTCAGAGGGGGCTGAGTTCTCTGCTTTGTCGTCTTACTTCCTGTATTGTCCCTGAGCTCACCTGGCCACTGGCTTCACGCCATGGCCACTGTTGGGTGGCGCCATTGGCATCAGCTTCAAGTCAACAGAAGTTATGGAAGTAAGGGCACACTCTCCCTGTGCCCAGGGGTCGGTGCCATGAGGAGTCCTGACAGGAAGACGAGGGCCGAGCCACTTGCCTTCGGTTACTTTTTGCCCTTTTATAGAAAGGCTGGCTAAAGTTGTGTCAGGCTCAGAGCAGGTCTGTGCTGGGGTCGTGGTCCCTAAGAAGTGGAGGGCCTGAGCAGGTGCAAAGTAGGTGGAGGTGCCAACGTCTCCTCCCCACAGGCCCAGATGAAGGACTGCATGCGGGAGCTGGATGAAACGCGCGCCTCCCGAGAGGAGATCCTGGCGCAGGCCAAGGAGAATGAGAAGAAGCTCAAGAGCATGGAGGCTGAGATGATCCAGCTGCAGGAGGTGAGCCAGCTGTGGGCCAGCTGTGGGCGCAGGGCTGTTCCCTTCAGTGCGGGCTGGAGCCTGGGGCCTTTTCCCATCAGTAGAAGTCAGCAGGGAGGGGAAGGGCAGGAGGAAACTTAGCAATCTCAGGAGGGAGTTAACAGAAGGGTCCCCAGGGCTTCAGCTTCATCCCTTAGCCACACACTCGGTGTGCTGTCCATTGAGCCCCCAGTCCATTTCATGAACCTCTGCAGTGTATTACTGATTTATGAGCATCTATCGATTGTGCCCAGAAAGGAGAGGCCTGAGTGCCCCTGGGCTGTGTTCTGGTTATACACGAAGCACAGGGTGGGGTGGGGTGGGGTTTCCACAAAGTGCCATCACTGGTTTATGATACTTTGCTCTGGTATGACTCTTCTGCTGGGCCTGGGGCGACTCCCTCCATTGTCACCATCGTGCATGGCATTCTGGGGGCTTCCACAGCCCACCTGCTGCCCTTGGTGGGCACAGAGTCCTGGGCTCCAGCCTGAACTCAAGCCTGGTTCACAAACCCTTTCAGTATCTGGTCTGATCACATGCGGAGGGACAGGCACTGTAGGTCTGTCCACAGAGTTGTCCTTGTTAGGCCCGGGTGTTTCCTGTTTATAGCCCTGGCTCCTGGCTTGACTCCAAACTCTTAGACATAGGGGCTTTATAAACACAGGGTGCCTAACCCTAACCCTAACCCTAACCCCAGGGTGGAATTGGCCCTGTGAGCTGGAGGAGTTCCTGGGAAAGGGTTTGTGGAGGAGCAGAGGAATGTGCCAAGGGCCCAGAGAGGATGAGTGTGGGCTGTTAGCATTGAAGACTGTGGTAGTCCCAGTGGGTCATGTTCTTGGTCCTTGTGGCAGGAACTGGCAGCTGCCGAGCGTGCTAAGCGTCAGGCCCAACAGGAACGGGACGAGCTGGCTGACGAGATCGCCAACAGCAGCGGCAAAGGGTGAGCCAGGGGGAGGAAGCACAGGGTGCTGGGGGTGCTTCCCAACTGCAACTGCACAAATACTCACTTCTCTTGGGCCTCCCCAGGGCCCTAGCCTTGGAGGAGAAACGGCGACTAGAGGCCCGCATTGCCCAGCTGGAGGAGGAACTGGAGGAGGAACAGGGCAACACGGAGCTGATCAACGACCGGCTCAAGAAGGCCAACCTGCAGGTAAGCACCAGGAGAGCAGCTCACCGCACAGTGCGCTCTAGACTACATCTGAGCTCCCTGTTGTGAATCCAGACCATGGAGGGCAGAAACAGGATGAGTGCCCACTGTTCTCTGATCCCTTCTGACCCCATGAAGGCCCGTGGCTTTAAGACCAGGTTTCAGGAAGTTTCTGGGTCCTATTCATGGGCAGATCCCTTTCTGAGAGAGTTGGGATGTTGATCCTAGTGTCTCGGAAAGAGAGGATCCTGCTCTGCCCCCACATCTGGGATCCAACCTTCCTGAGTCACTGTTCCCCTTCCTGCAGATCGACCAGATAAACACCGACCTGAACCTGGAGCGCAGCCATGCACAGAAGAACGAGAATGCACGACAGCAGCTAGAACGCCAGAACAAGGAACTAAAGGCCAAGCTGCAAGAGATGGAGAGTGCTGTCAAGTCCAAGTACAAGGCCTCCATCGCTGCTTTGGAGGCCAAGATTGCCCAGCTGGAGGAGCAGCTGGACAACGAGACCAAGTAGGTGCCCCGCCACCAAGCACAGTGGTGGTCTTTCTGTCAGTGCAGCTGGGTCAGGAACCAGCTCTGTTCTCCCAGGCCCCACAAGCCGCCTTCATTGTTCTGAGAAGTATTTGGGATTAGAATGGGAACCCATAGCCCACACCCAAAAGCTCAGGTTTTGTGGGCTTTCCTAGTAAGATCCTGCCTAGTTGTCTATGGTCTCAGCAGAACTGGGGCTTGGAGGTAATGGGGATCATTCTGGGTCCCAAGCCTCAGTTTCCCCATGGACTGGCTTCTTCACTGGTCTCATGGGTCAACTCAGGTCTCATCCTAAGACAGCAGCTACCGGGTGTCCAGAAAAGAGCGGCACCTCAGCCTCCAGGCCTGGAAGTGGAGGTTCCAGTTGCCATCCCGTTGGCTGTGCTATGGTGGAGAACGTCCCCTTTATCACCGTTTCTGTCCTACCCAGGGAGCGCCAGGCAGCCTCCAAGCAGGTGCGCCGGACCGAGAAGAAGCTGAAGGACGTGCTGCTGCAGGTGGAAGACGAGCGGAGGAATGCGGAGCAGTTCAAGGACCAGGTCTGTGCTCCAAAAGGACAGGAGGGAAGAGAAGCCTTTACAGCCTGCTTCTGGCTGTCTTAATCTGCCTATGTCTGGGGAACCGAGCTGACTCTATCCCACTCTGGTTCAGCGTCTCCCAACACGGCAGTTACTAGAGGATCTAAATTGTAACTTTTCTAAATCCCCAGTTCAATTTATCTGAGCCTTATTTCTGCCTCTTTCACTATCAGCCTTATTCCTGCCTGCTTCTCCTTATTGTCAGCTTTTGTGCTCTCTCTTTCCCTATCCTCAGCAGCTCTGCTGTAACTCTTAGCTCTGATTCTTAACTTCCAACTGTCAACTGCCTTTAACTGCCCCTCTTTTATACCCCCCCCCAAAGCTGTTCCCAGAAGTCCAGGAGGCATGCAACCACATGGGGGTGGGGCTTTTTCCTGGCAAAGCTTCACTCTGCAGTGCTCGTGCAGAGCCTTGCTCCTCGGTGGGCTGCATTCTCAGAGCCCCTTACCATCCTTGGCCGCGTGTCTCTGCAGGCCGACAAGGCGACCACCCGCCTGAAGCAGGTTAAGCGGCAGTTGGAGGAGGCTGAAGAGGAGGCCCAGCGGGCCAACGCCTCACGCCGGAAGCTACAGCGTGAGCTGGAGGATGCCACAGAGACAGCTGATGCCATGAACCGCGAGGTCAGCTCCCTGAAGAACAAATTGAGGTGAGCCAGCCTCCTGTCCCTTGACTTTACTCTTGCACTCAGACTGCTTTGTCCTGTGCACATTTCAGTAAGTCATCTCCCTCCAGAGCCAGCGTGCAAAGTGGAGGTACACAGTAACATGCAGAGTGTGCACGTGTGCCCACCCTCGTGTGCCCTTCTAGGGTCTCTCTGCCTCTGGGGCGTAGCTGGGCTCCTGAGTGAACTGCAGATTCTTGGCAGCTCACTCCCAGCCATTTTGACAGTCCATCTTCTTGCAGCTCCAAGCCTGATGGGGTGATTCCATGCTGGGGTTTTGAATTGACTGCTGGAGGCCCTCAGGCCTGAGTCTGCACTCCTAGGAGATGCCCAGGAGGAGAGGCTAGCATCACTATACAGCAGGAAGGACAGCTAGGCTTCCGTTAGTTAGTGAGAGTCCTCCAATCAGAGGGAATCTTTTCTAAAGCACGAAGATAAGACTTTCAGGAGGATTTCATCTGTGTTTTCTGACGTCCTCAGAGCCTGCCCCCCACTCCTGTGTGAACAGTTGTTCCCCAGCTTCTGGGCCCACGTCTTTCTTTTGTTTTCTGGTGCTGGGCTGGAACTTGGGGCCCCACATGAGTTAGGCCTGTGTTCTACTGGGCCACTCCACTCACCCTGCCTGTTCTGGGGCTTGAGCACAGGCACCTGTCTCCACTCAGCCGCCCTCTGCTGGTGCTCTGTAGTAAAGACACCTGGCGGGTGAAGGCTTGGGTTGCCTGATCACCCACTTCCCCGAGTCCTGCCTGCCTGCCTGCCTGCCTGGTGCTGCTCACTTCCCCTGGCAGGGTCCTTGTCCACTCTCCCTCTAAAGATCACTTTGAAATCTACATACTGAGCTGCCCGTCCCAAGGTCCCCACTGACCGTCTGCCTCTGCCCACAGGCGTGGAGACCTGCCGTTTGTCATGACCCGCCGAATTGTCCGGAAAGGCACTGGCGACTGCTCGGATGAGGAGGTCGATGGCAAAGCGGACGGGGCTGAGGCCAAGCCAGCCGAATAGGATCTTCTCTGCTGCCCAAGACGGATGGACAGACGACTCCACCTTCCCTTCCCAGCCCTCCACACCCTGCCTTGAGACTGCTGACCATGACCGCCTCCTCCCAAGCCTTACTGAGGGCATTGGCTTCCTGTGCTGCGCCCTTCCAGTCCTCCGTACCCTTTGAGAATCTGATACCAAAGAGTCCAGGCTAGCTCAGGCCAGGTGACCCGCAAGGTCTAGCTCCACTTGCCGGAAAGCACAGGAGGTGGGGAAAGAGGGTGGCCATGAGAGTGAGCACAAGAGTTTTCTATGAATCTATTTTTTTCTTCAGATAGAGGTTTTGATAGCTCAGGCTCTTCTAGAAGTGTTGTCACCTCCCCCTCACCTCTGCTGCCATCTCCTCCCCACTCCTTCCTCTGCTGTTGGCAATCACACATGGTGACCTCACACCTGCCCTATGGCCCCCTTCCCCTGACCCTTCCTGGTCCAGAAGGAGCAGTCCAGGGCCTCTGCCTCTGCAGGGTGCAGGACATGGGGCGCTCACAGGATTCCCCCCACTCCTTTCTGGGCAGTGCTGGTGTCTGCTCCTTCCAATTGCAAAATGTCTCAAGTGCAATGCCCCTCTCCTCCATTGCCAGGGCAGACTGTCCTGGCACAGCGAGGTTGCCAGGGGCAACCAGACAGGGCATCAGGGCCATGAGGCCAACAGCCTTCCTGTGGCTTCTCCCAGCTCTCTAGGGGACCAAATATATTTAATGGTTAAGGGACTCGCAGGCCCGGCAGCCAGAGTATTGGAGTGCTGGGCCCAGCCTGTGCTCCTATGCTTCTCCCAGGACTGGGGCTGAGGGTGGCGCAGCTGCCACGGACTCCACAGCTTCAGATCTACACGGATGCTTTTGAAAGAAAAAGTTTTCATTTCCTCCCTTGTAGTAAGTGCTACAGTCCTGGGTGTCTTCACTGCCTTTTCGCTGGAACCATGTTTAGTTAGAGAGTAGCCTGTCCTACAATGGTCTACACTGGTCGCTGAATTTCCCTGTGCGCCTCACTGTTTTGTAAATGCTGCATAGACTCCCTTATGGTTGTAAGGCCTTTTTTTTTTTTTAAAGGAAAAAACAAACTCAAATCATGGAGCTACATACGCCAGAAAAGCTCTGAGTTCAGGTCCCCTTTGCTGTCACAAAGTGAGTGGAACTCGCACCCCTTTTTATATAATTAAAGTGCCTTAGCACGTGCCGCAGCTGTCACCACTACAGAAAGCTGGTCTACAGATGTTGCCACCGAGCGTCACAATAAAGTTTATCATGTCCTACTCTCTGGTGTCTGGGTGTCTGTCCACAGCAGAAGCGGCCTGGAAGGGAGAGACTGCGCTTGGTTCCGCTTGCCGCTTGACTGGGAGAGCTGAGAAATCAAGAGCTTCCACCCTTAATGCAACAGAGGCTGGGTATCCACGGGCCCGGGGGTCCCTCGGGGATGCCTCCTTCCACGTGCTGGGTCATCTTTCTCTTCCTAGGACGAAGGAGGTTATGGAGCTCACTGGGAGAGAGGTGCTGCAGCCTAGAGGCAGAAAGTGGGGAGGAGTGGACAGAAGTCTCCAAGGAGGGGGCTCTGTGTGCACAGCCGACACTCAACACAGTAGTGGACGAAGCCCGATGTGCACAGGCAAAACTGTCAGAGAAGCGCAGTCAAGTCCTGGGAGAGTCGGGTCTAATGGGAAGAGGAGAGAATGAGGCCGTGTGTGGAGCAGCCTGGATCCTGCTAGATGCACACACGGGTTATTATGCTCGTCTTTGCTGTTTTCATCAGTTACCTGCTCATGCTTAAGCGTGGCTCTTCACGTTTTAGTTTTCTTGTTACTCGTATGTATTTGCAGCACTGGGCTTGGAGTCTAAGGCCTTGTGCTTATAAGATCCCTATCTCCAGCCCTTGACTCTAATAGTGTTGATTTCTCTTGTTAGGTTTTTGTGAAGGAAGCTTGGGATAAGAGCTGGCCTGGCTAAGCCAACGGACTGGCCACAACAGCTGGCAGAGTTAGAATGGACTTTTTTCTTTCAGTGTCTTTATTTTTATTGTATGAATGTTTTGTCTGTGTGTATGTGTTTGCCACACGTGTAGCTGGTCCCCGTGGAATCAGAAGAGAGCATCAGATCTAAGGCAAGTCTAAGACAGCTGTGAGCCACCCGCCATGTGGGTGCTGAGAATCAAACCTCAGCCCTCTGCCAGAGCAGCCAGTGTGCTCTTAACCTTAGCGTACAATCTTAGACCCGCTGCAGACCTGTTGCCTCAGGTTCTGGACCCAGCCCTCCAGGGGATTCAGATGTGTGCCAGGGACCTGCAGGGGTGTCCAGCCTGGATGATGGAGATAGGGGTCCTTGCTCTAACCCTGTGGATGCTTCATTCCCTGCCTGAGTAAAATGGGGGAAGTCCTGTCTCACAGGCCAGCCCATGGTGGATCTTTCTTAGGGTTTTGTAGCATTGCCATATGCCAGCTGGCTTACAACTCTCAAGTTCAAAGCTGAGGTATCAAGCTCCAGACAAGATCTGGTGGGTCCATGTATTCCTTGGCCTGTGGCAGCACCACACCAGTATCTCCCTGTCTTTAAATTAAAAAAAAAAATAAAGATTTTTTAATGTGTATGTATGAATGTTTTGTCTGTATGTCTGTGCTTCTCTTGCATGCCCAGTGCCGCAGTGGTCAGAAGAGGGCATACACCGCTCCCTCCCCCCAACCTGGGTTGTGAGCCACCTTGTGGGTGCTAGAAATTGAACGCCAGTCTGCAAGACATAGTGCTCTACGCCACTGAGTCACCTCTTCAGTCCATTAACTAGTTAACTAGGTTTTTCAAGAAGGGGTGTCCTGAAACGAGCTCTGTAGACCAGGCTGGCTTTGAACTCACAGAGATCTGCCTGCCTGTGTCTCCCAAGTGCTGGGATTAAAGCTGTGTGTACATGACCACCTTTAGGCCAGCAGACACCTTGGAGGAGTAGGTTCTCTTCCTATTTGATACCGCATGGGTCTGGGGGAATCGAACTCAGGTCATCAAGCTTGGCAGCAAGTGCCTTTATCCACTGAACCATCTTGCCAGCCCTTTCTATGTGTCTCTTAAAAGAACACTTGGCACTAGTTTTTTTTTTTTTTAAAGATTATTTATATGAATGCTCTATCTGCACGTATACCTGCATGCCAGAAGAGGGCATCTGATCCCATTATGGTTGTGAGCCACCATGTGGTTGCTGGGAATTGAACTCCCGACCCCTAGAAGGGCAGTCAATCCTCTTAACCACTGGAAATTTTATTAACGCATTTTGTGTATATGGGTGCTTTGTCTGAATGTACGTCTACACAGAAGAGGCATCAGGCAGTTGTGAGCTGCCATGTGGGTGCTGGGAATTGAACCTAGGACCTTCAGAAGAGCAGTGACTGTTCTTAACCACTGAGCCATCTCTCTAGCCCCTTGGCACTGGATTCAAGTGCCCATACAAGTATAACCCAAGGTCCTCAGCTGTACCAACATCCACTACAGCCTCCATTCTGGTTACAGCCAAATGGTATGAATTTCAAGGCCATGCTGTGGTATGACACTGACATCAGCCAATCAGCCTTAGTGACTGGGTAGTGTGGCACCCTGGGTAGGTGCTGCAGAGCTCCCTTGTGAGGTAGCTCCCCACCCTCCTCTCCAGCCTCCTGTCTCCTCCCCCCCCCCCCCCCCCCCCTTGGGGTATCTGCTGAACTTGAAGCTGGATCCTCTCTGGTTAAAACACCGCAGCATCTCCTAAGCACACAACAGAGTCTTGAGGAGAACATAAGCCTCTTGGGTCAATTACTCATCCTGTTTGAAATCGGAAAACCAAAACTGTTGAGTTCACTCAGCAAATGTGTCTGATGCTCCTGACATCATGTCATCAAACTGAGCAATGTTACCTGTGCTGCATCACCAAAGTTTGATAATCACAGTCTAGATTCTGTCATCTGTATACTTAGTTCTTAACCTTAAAGCTGACATGTTTAGAGACATGATGGCCCATCTGAGAGAGGCAGGACAGTCGGTTGTCTGAGTGAGGCTAGTGGCTAGGCTGCAGTGGCTGTCATTCAGGGCTGTCACTGTGGAATATGGTTCCCCTTCCTGTGTTTTGCAGTCCTGGCAGGTTTGTGCTGACGTCTCAGGTACTCCAGGAGCCGTATGCCATGTGCTCATTTGGAAGATCCCTGTTCCCTCCCGCATTCTCTAGAGAAAGTGAGTCCAGCATAGAGGTGGTCCCTGTTCTGGGGCATCCAGTGTTCAGCTTGTCTGTGTGCTGGGATGGGGGTAACCATGGCGGCCAGGTGCTTTGGCTGCTGATTCCTCCACCCTCCACTAGGTGGTGCTGCCATTCTGCTTGGCTTGCTCATCAGTTGCAGGGCTGCTTCCTTTGCATTTGGAACCTGGTGGCTGTAATTGCTAGTGAACCAAAGATTTAGGCTGAGATGCCAACCCTGCACTGGGGTGGACATCGGGGCGGGGGGAATGTCATTCGTTGAGCTGAGCTGTTGTATAGCAGATTTTCAGATGTCCTGGAGTTTCTGGATTAAAGACCTCTGTGTCCTATCCTGCCAAGTGAGTCTGCAGTCCTATCCAGGCCCCACCTAAGGCTGTCTGAGAGACTGTGTTCTGGTCTATTCCACACTCTAATCAGAGGGCCCCCATCACTGCAGGATTGCTGCTCAGATATTTACCTGGTTCTGCACCTCACAGTAGTTTTGTTTGGCTATTGAGTTAATGCCAATCCTGATAAAAGACGAAGAATTGGTGAAAGGGAGATTACAGAAAAAAAATGACCCCAAAATAACCACAAGCCAAAAGAGCGGATCCCAAGTGTCACATGTCAGAATGTCTCTCTATCTCAGTTTGAGTCTTGGCTCCACCCTGCTTGTCTGATGGGAACACAGTCTGGCTCCTGAGATATAAGATACCCATAGGACTGTCATCCAATCCTCCTTTGAGCATCTGTTCTGTTTCAGTTCCAGTGGGGGAAACTGAGACCCCATTAGTGGGGTGATTTGCCAAGGGTGCCAGACTCATCAGCTGGATCACAGGCCTACATCTCCCATGACTCCTGGCATCAGTCTGTGAGGGATGGAGCAGGAAGCAGAGGCTGTCCTGGATGTCTGGATCGGCAAGGGGACCAGGTGTGAGGACTAAGAAGGTCACGTTGCCAAACATTATCCACAGAGCCATTCCAGCTCTGTGATCATAAGACCACTGGGTAGACCATGGTTGTGTGTGTGGGGAGACTCAGAATGCGAAGAGGTACAGGCTAACTCAGATCTTTTGCTTGCTTGTTCTCTAGTTTTTTGAGACAGCATCTTCCTAGGAACCCCAGGCTAGCCTGGAACTCTCCACAGAGCCTAGTCTCAGCTTCCCAAGCGCTGGGATTCTAGGTTTGTGCCCCTAATGTAGCTTTTTAAGGTCACACTTGGTGCTTTGGTCACAGAGTGTTGGTCTCCTCTCTGCCCACCAAGAGCCCATGTTTACAACTGGTGGACAGATCATCTGTGTTACTGACCCCCAGAAGCCACTGCCCACCTGTGGGATGGGTTTGGGTCTCTACAGTGGGCACAGGAGACAGCAGACATTGGGAACCAAGTGCCATGGGGACTGTGGGGAAGGTGAGGGAGCAAAAAGAACAAACAGGAAATGTCTCACTATGGTAGAGACATGGAGGTGTCATGGTCCCTAGGGCAGGATGGCCTCGAAGGTGTATGGTGGAAGCAGGGGAGAGGGGCTGCAGCAGGCTCTCGGACTTCAACCTGACCATGAGAGGCCATCACAGACTTCTTAGAAGGAGCAAGCTGTCTTCACTCCTTCCCTGCCCAAGGAGGATGCCCTGAGGTCCAGGAGAGGCTTTGCTGAATTCTGGTACAGGCCCAGCTGGGGAGAAGAGGGCTCCTATCAGGGTTGCACAGCTGGCCAGGAGCAGGGCAGGGCAGGGCAGACTCCATCTCACTTCCCCCATAGCCTCTGACCTTCCTGGAACAACCTTTCTACAAGCTGAGCCTCAGGCCCTTTCAAGAGGCCCATGTTAGCACCTAGCTGCGGCCCACCACCAGGTTAGTGCAAGGCTTTACTGGGGGCCAAAGAATGGAGAATGGGGACTTTCTCTGCTTATCAACTTCTCTGCCTTGGGGAGAGTGGGCACTGACAGATAAATAGCATAACAAAGGACAGAGAAGACTCTGGTTATGAAGGGAAAGAATATCCGTGAACCCTCTGAGAGCAGGCTGAGCGACTCTGGGAGCACTGGGGCCCCTCATTTTTGTTGCTTCTTGCAGGAACTGGGGTTCTCTGTTGAGGTGGCTGGTAAGTGTGTTGACTGAGCCCCAAAGGGGGGGGGCTAGGCAAGTCTTGGTTAAGTTAACCCAGTGGTTGTTAACCCTGTAATGGAGTGCTGGACCAAACGTGCCTCAGTATACCATATATACGTGCAGAGCTGAGCAGGATCAAACCAGAAGGAGACAGGCACACTGTGAAGGCAGGTACCATTTCATTCCATTTGGTGACCCACGGGCATCTGCAGGCCTGTCAGTGTTTCTGCCAAATGACCTTCGTGTGCCTGGAAAATACTGTAAGAAACCGTTCTTACCGAGCACTCGCTCCTCATGCCATCCAGTGGAATGAAGCTGCTTTTACCCTGTAGCTTTCTGTCTAGGAAGTAAGTCAGTTTCTTTTACTTTTTTAAAATTATTATTCTTTTTGTTTTTTTTTTTAGTTTTTGTTTGTTTCATTTTTGTTTTTAGAAATAGGCTTCCCTGTGTAACTCTGTCTGGCCTGGAACTTGTTATGTAGACCAGGCTGGCTTTAAACTTGTAGAGACCCACTTGCCTCTGCCTCTAGAGCGCTGGGATTAAAGGCGTGCGCCCTCATACCAGCCTAGATTTATTTTTCCAGAATATATGTGTATGCGTGTATGTATGTATTGTGTACGCCTGCACGCGCATGCACACACACACACACACACACACACACACATGACATGTGTGTGGAATCCAGGGTACAACCTGTTGGAAGTCAGCCCCCTCTTTTCACCATGAGGGACTCGAGATAGAACTCTGGTCATCAGCCGCACCCTGACCTACTGTACCATCTTGCCAGCGCTCTAGACAGGTCTTAAGGAAATAGCCTGAAATACGGGCAAAGTTCCCTGCCAGGAGAATGTTCTTCACACACTGTTTACATAAAGGAGGGGTATGATGTGAGGTCTAGTGGTTAGGAGGATAGCAGATGGGATCGGGCAGCCCAGAGCAAGTGAAGAAACAGATGGAGGGCCCGGGGCATTGGTGGATTTGTACCCTGCAGGGCACAGACCTTGCTGTGGGTGGGAAGCTGTTCACAGTACACTGGCCAGGGACAGGAGGGCATCCTGCTAAGTATTTAAGGGACTTGAGCTTAGTCACCAGAGGAGAACGTGGCTCAGAATGGCGTGGTTCGGGTGTAACACTGTTACGAAGGCTGGGCACGTGAGCTGATCTTGCGGTCTTCCCTCTTCAGTGAGATGGGGTCACAGTGCTCCTCATCTCATGGCGCATGTGCCGGGGTTAGCCCCAGCAGCGTTCAGAGATCCAAGAGGGATGGGTGGATGAGGTGAATAATGTAAATAACCACTCCTCTTATAGATAGGACCAGACTTCCCTCTTCATCCAGGCTTTTTCTCTCTTCTCCTTCTCTCTCCTGATGTCACCAAACTTCCTTTATCTGTATTTTTCTCATAAAGTCACACATGCCCCTGACACACATACACACACCTCTTGTGGGTGAAGGCAAGCTTCAACAAACTTATTCTTTCCAATACCTACAAAAACACACTCATTTGCACATTTTTGTGGAAGAAGCAAAGCTTCAACACACATACATATTCCCTATGCATCTTGAAGGCTTGTACTCCCACTCCTATTTTTTTCTTACCCATACATCACGTATATATTAAATAAAGCCCCTTACATAAGAAAAAGTCACATCATAATCACAAATCCTATTTTTCCCAGTGAATGAACAAGTTACATATTTAAAAAAAAAACAGATTGTTTCCAAATACTCACACATGATTACACATGAACACCTAATTCTCCATGCACTTTTTTTTAACAATACATTTATACCCCCAAAACAATAATTTTTCTAGTACAGATTAACAGAGTTTAAGCTAGCCAGGTGTTCTCGGAGCCAGCCTCTATTGTAGCTGGCAGGTAGCTGTCCTGGGTTGCCAGGAAATAGGTATACGTTATGGTACCCGAACAGCACAATTCTTTTTGCTGTTACTGTTATAGTTATTTTTGGTTTTTGGGTTTTCAAGATAGGGCTTCTCTGTTGCAACTCTCACTGTCCTGAAACTCTGTAGAGCAGGCTGGCCTCTAACTCACAGGTATCCTCCTGCCTCTGCCTCCCGAGTGCTGGGATTAAAGGCATACGCCGCCACCACCACCCAGCAACACAATTCTATTCAGCCAATACAGTGAAGCAAGTTTGTTACTAACTAGAAAACTTTCAGTCATGGGTCTCTTAGCTTTTCTTAGGTAAAAGGAGACTCTATTCAGTCTACATGCCACATAGCCCCATGTCCTCAAGGCACACACAAAAACTCATTAGTAATTCTATAGTTGTAAAAACTAGGAAAATATCTCAAATTAATTGTGGTCAAGGAAGTTCAGTCTTAACAATGGGCACTGAAACTCATCTGTCATACTTAGTCATAAGCCTGTCTCTCATAGAAGAGTCTCATGGGCCCTAACAACCTGGCTTTCTTTGTTCTTGTTCTCTAACCCTGACCAAAACAAGTCCCTAATAAAAATGTTTTCTTACTATTATGATATTTCCTGGGTTACAAATTCCAAGGCAGCTGGTAAAACTTCCTAATCTGATCCTGCAACGCTATGTGAAAAACACCTAATTTTCCTAACAGTGCATGTTTTTAGTTATTCTTTCCGGAGTTTCAGTTGAACCATTAATTTAACTGCGTGGCACTGCCTTACCCAAGTGGCACTGCTTGAGGGAAAATCATCACCGTCATTATGTGTGCCAGGAACACTGCCCAGTGAGGGGTGAGAGACCCCATAGAACTTTCACACCACAAGAGAGACGGGGAGACCACAGTAGCAACAAGCACGATAAGGCCCAGCAGTGTCGAAGGACATTCAGGAGACGATCCCCCATGGCTTTGGGGTAGACTCATCGGTAGTTGCGCTAATCAGTGAGCTGCACTCCTGAAGCCCCGATACTGACTGCTGTTCCCCCACATTGCTCCCAGCACATGTGTGAGATCACCTAATGAAGTGGATGTCTAAGGAGCCCAGTGTGTCCCAGACATAAGCAGTTCCTATCATCAGTTCACATATGTGTCCCTACCCTCTGATAGCTGCCAGGACATCGCCTCTCCTCTTGTTTTCTGTGAACAAGTTCAACTATTTCCCACAGGTGTATCATCAGCTGATCCTTATGGGTCAGGAGGCCTTTGTCTTGGCTGGAGCGGGGGACTTGGGGTGGACATTTAGAGCCAGGTGACTAGCTGGCTTCTGCAGGGCTCAAGGAAGGGAAACACTTTGGATAAAGTCGGGTCCTTGGCAGACACCGTGGAAGGAGTTTAGGGAGCTGTGCGCCTTCTTGGCATTGTTCCCCCTCCATCATGGTTTATTTTCTCCTCGTTGCAGCTCGGACCAGAGACCCCATGGAGGACAGCATGAGCTCATCAGCCCGCGAGGACTCCCCAGGTAGTTACATTCCCCTGGTTTCTTCTTGCTTGTGGCCTAGACCTCCTTATTAAGCACAGAGAAGCTGAGGACAGAGCAGGGGAGTCACAAGGGGGCCTGCAGATGCTCTGCCAATGCCGGCTCTGTGGGGGTGTATTCCTGGCCCTGCCCTGGGGGAGTGCAGCCAGCACCTCCTCCCTATCCTGCCTCCTCAGGTGGGACCAGGATAGCCTGGAAAAGAGACTCTGTGTGTAGTGTCGCTCACTCAAGCTCTTCCATCCTGCCCTCTAACCTCATTCTCCTTTCCAACAAGAGAGCAGAAACTTCATCGAGGAAGCCACTGAGTATCTGCAGCTGACGTCAGACAGGGAAGATCTGCAGCTGCTGCTGACCGAAGCCGGAGCCTGGGAGGCCGTCGTGGCCGAGGCTGAGTTGTCCAGGTCACCTGCAGTCAGGCACCCCACCCCTTCTCTGCTTCCTCTTCCCCTGTCTATGGGTGGTGCGGTCTCACTCACGTGTGCCTTCCCCACCCAGTGCCCTGGGTCACATGTTGATTGTCTCCAAAGCTCCTTCACAGATGGACCCAGAAATGTATTTTGTGAATGTTCCACTGTCAGCGAGGTTGAGAGGCATCACGAGGCTGGACCACACACTGTCCTCAAGGCTGACCTGGGGTCTCTCTCACCCTCCTGGAGGTCAATGTCTTTACTTCCCAGTTCCCTGGACACAAAATCCCTACCTACCACACAAGTGCACGGTTAAGGTTGAGAACCCTATACAGGAAATGGCTGGGAACAGAAGTGGTTTGGATCCTGGATTTTCCTGATTTTAAAGTATTTTCAACTATGATACGTTATGGGGATGAGAGCCAAGCCTCAACAAGAAACACTGATTTCTTTATACCTAGCACATGTAGTAGCTTTTTATGCTCTTTTTATGCCTTTGTGTTTGAGTGTGACCTGTTGTCTGAGGCCAACTGTGGGGCTTTCTGCTGTGGCATCACGGACTGCTCAACAGGCTTCAGCTTTTGGAGCCTTTCACATTTAGAATATTCAGTCAAGGTTGTTCTGTTCCAATAAGCTTCCACCCAAAGTCCCCAGCCAAATTCAGACGTTCCTGGAAGGCAGGACATGCCTTGGCCTGCTGATCACGACCTAGCAGCTAAGAGCAAAAGGAAGGCACTTCATAGCACACTAACAAACATTCTCTTTGCTGAGGGTGACTTGTGCTCCAATCCTGCTTCCCTGTGTTCATCAGCAGAGTCCCAGCCTCCACTCCACATCCACCCCTGCCAAGTAAGAAGGCAGGCATCTTTCTCAAACACCTGATACCAGGAGCATCTTTTTTTTTTTCTTAGACAAGGTTTAATGTATCCTACACTGGCCTTAAACTCAGACATCGTCAAAGGTGACCTTGAACTTCTGAGCCTTCTGCCTCTGTCTCTCAAGTGCTAGGATTACAGGTTTGTATCACTGTGCCTGGTTTTATGCAGCGCCAGCCAGAGCCTCACGCATGTGAGGCAAGCACTTGACCTCCTGTGCTAAGCCCCTAACCTCCTGTCCCAGCCCCTAACCTCCTGTCCCAGCCCCTAACTTCCTGTCCCAGCCCCTAAAGATGCCACTTGAAAGTGTTTTTAAAAAAGACTTTATTTCTATTTTATATGTATGAGTCTTTGCCAGCAATTATGTTTGTTCCTGATGCCTACAGAGGCCAGAAGAGGGCATTAGACCCACTAGAATGGACAATTGTGAGCAATTGTGAGCTCCCATGTCAGTGCTGGGATTCAAACCTGGGTCCTCTGGACGAGCAGTCAGTGCTCTTCGCTACTGACTCATCTCTCCAACCTCAAGAGCACTTTAAACAAACAAAACAGTATATTATTATATTATATTATATCATATTATATCATATTATATCATATTATATCATATTATATCATATTATATCATATTATATCATATTATTTTTGAGAAAGGATCTCTCTACACAGTTCTGGCTGTCCTGGAACTCACTCTGTAGGCCAGGCTGGCCTTGAATTCACAAAGATCTGCCTGCCTCTGCCTTCTGAGTGCTGGGATTAAAGGTGTGTGCCACTGTGTCTGGAAATCTATCTTTCTTTCTCTCTCTCTCTCTCGCTCTCTCTCTCTCTCTGTATGCACATAGCCATGGAGGCCACAATAGACTGTCAGATCCCCTGACGCTGGAGTTATAGGTGATTGTGAGCCTCTCAATGTGAGTGCAGAGATCCAAATTCCAGTCCTGTACAAGAGAAGCAAGTGCTCTTAATTGCTGAGCCAGTTCTGCAGCCCCCCAGCCCCCGCCCCCTAAAGAGCATCTTAACAGGACTGTTACCCGTTACCCTCTACGGACTAAGGACCATTTGCAATTACCAAGGTTCACTATCAGGAGAAAGACTCTGTGTGTCTGTAAAGTCCTTCGAGCTGCAGCAAGCATGCGATTGTTTGTGCAGGCTGTGTTACGGAGCCCATAACAAACCACCTTTAATTTTTTATTGCACTGCGGATGGAAGTAAAGGCTCCATGCAAATTAAACGCGCACTCTACCGCCAACCTAAATCCCCAGCTAAACCATCTCTCGTAATCGCTTGATGCCTGTTACAGAGCTGATGCGGACGCGTTACGTGGTGCCCTCGATGCCCTCACAGCAGACATGGCTGTGGAAGACCGCGATCGGATCCAAGGTGACCTGCAGGACATGGAGAGGTTTTTGGATGCATTTCCTCAGGTGAAACTGGAGCTCGAGGAGCGCATCAAGAAGCTGCACGCCCTGGCAGACAAGGTTGACAAGGTGCACAGGGACTGCACCATCTCCAAGGTTCTGGCTGGCTCTGTCAGTGCGGTGTCTGGAGTCCTGACCCTCATTGGCCTCACCCTGGTTCCTATGACGGCCGGGGTCAGTCTGGTACTCTTGGCAACAGGGATGGGTCTGGGAGCAGCGGCTGCTGTGACTAGTGTCTCCACCGGTATTGTGGACTACACAAGTGAGCTGTCAGCCAAGACGAAAGCCAGCCACCTGGTGTCAACCAGCATGGACAGAGTGAAGATGGCTGCAGACGCTGTGGTTCAGTCAGCACCCAAAGTCTTTTCCTTGTCTCAGAACTGCTGCCGAGTCCTGCAATGCATTGAACAGAACATCTATGCCATCAAGCTCACCAAAGCCAAACCTGCCGTAGCAGCCAGTGCCAAGAGCCTCATGACCATGGGGAGCATCTCTGTGCAAAGTGGTGAGCAGGAGAAGCAAGCCATTAGAGGCACTGCCCTGGCAATGAGCAGTAGAGCACGGATCATGGGTGTAGCCACCACAGGTGTGTTCCTCATTGGGGATGTGATTGGCCTTATGAGAGAGCACAGGCATTTGCAAAAGGGAGCAAAAGCAAAGTCAGCTGAGGTGTTGAGGCAGCAGGCTCAGGAGCTAGAGGAGAAATTGGGGGTGCTCATCCAGATCCATGACAGTTTGCAGTCAGGGTCAACTCAGTAACACGCTTCCTCCTCTAGAGCAGCAGAAGTCTGGGGAGGGACTTGTTAGAGGGAATCAAGTCCATGGTGTTCAGGACTTAAGCATTTTTCTTTTCAAAAACTTTGCCCTGTTTTTATTTATATGTATATGTGTGTATCTGAACATGTGGGTGTAGGTGCCCTCAGAGGCCAGAAGGGGGCATCAGATCTCCTACAGCTGAAGTCAGAGGAGGTTGTGAGCTGCCTCATGTAGGTCCTGGAAACTGAGCTCTTGTCCTCTGTAGAGCAGCCCGTTCTCTTAACTGCTGAGTCACCTTTCCAGCCAGGGTTTGGCATTTCTGTGGCTGAGCACAGCCAGATCAGAGCAGAGAGCTAGTGGAACAAAGAGGAAATAAAAGTGGGAGCCTGAGACAAGGATCCGAGGGGACTAGAGAGTGTGGGGAACTGGAGAGGGCATTTTGGAGACCTGAATAAAGAGGACTGTACAATAGCAAGCTACGAGAAGGGCAGCTGACAGGATGGGACTGGGAGGAAGCCATAGAGAGAGAGTTCTGGATGTTGAGAAGCTACAGTGATTTCCTAGCAGAGTGGGCAGGACAGTCATCAAGGGGCCAGGGTACCCCAGAGGACTAGTCAAATTCCAGTAACACTTCATAGGCAGTTCTGGGGTAGTGGTTGATTTAGAGCTGGGGGGGGTGACACAGATTGGAGTGACAGGTCAAGAAACTTTGTGGTGTGTTGAGGGCAGCCAGCTTGTGGAGAAGAGACACACCTTCTCAGTTTCCTCGTGAATGGGGTGGGGGTGGGATGGGGGTGACGGATGAGACCACCTTTCTGCTCATCTTTCTCTCCCATCTTGTGTTCTGTAGACTTTAGTTCAGTGACTATTAACAAATTATTCTAGGAAAATGGGGCATCCCAGCCTGAAGGTCCCCAAATCATAGGTAAGGAAAACAAAACTTTGGAACAGGTTTCAGGACATGTGATCATGGAGTATCCACCCTCCTCCTAACTACCTGACTGCTAGAGCCACAGCGCCTTCTACGAGGCGGGTGCTCAGTCCAGCCTTGTGCTCACAGACGAGCACTAGGGGAACCAGGAATGTTAACGGTAGGGTTTTTTTCTTTTTTTCAAAAGAAAACTTGTTATCTGCTCAGAAGGCTGGGAGTGGACATGGTTAATAGCTTGGTGCTCTTTTTTTTTTTTTGGCTGAGACCACACTGGAGCCACATTGTGAACTTGTCCATCTACAGAACCTCTCTGTATGTGAAGGCGTCCCATGTAGTCAATCTAGAGAACCCGTCTTTGTGGAAGCTGTCACACGTGCACAAAGAGATTTGGTGTGGTCATGTCTTAAGTTTAATCATGCACGTGGGGTTGAGTTAATTACCACCAGGACATTTTCACCAAATTTTGTTGTGCTTTAATATGACTAAAATAAACTACTTGGAGTCAGACTCCTGAAGTTTGAACCAACACCAGTTATGTTGAAGTAATTTACCTTCTTGTCCCTTGCAGATGGTTACTCTGCTGGCCATGGTGGCCTCAGAGACCCCCGCACAGCCTGTCCCACAAGGCAGCACTCAGCTGGTTTCTCCCAGTTGACCTGTGCTGGATCTCCTTCTGGCCATTTCAGTAGTGTCCCGTGTGGTCACTTCTAGGGTTGAGAGCCATTAAGCGGCAAGTGGGGCCAGCCTCGGTGGGGCATGTGGCTAAGCACAGCCTTGCTCCCTGCCACCTGGTTCTGAAATTTCTTTGTAAATGCTAGGCTGCTGGGGAGGGCAGAAGCCTTGTGATCCAAAGACATGGTCTTCCCTTGAGTATAAAGAGTCTCTCAGGGCTGGGCGTGGTGTACATGCCTGTAATCCCAGCCCTTGGGAAGCTGAGGCAGAGGCACATGGATCTCTGTGAGTTCAAGGCCAGCCTGTTCAGTTCCAGGACAGGCATGTGCCACCATGTCTCAGCGCAATATTCCCAAAGCTAATTCCTCCAACCCAAGTCCCTTTAAGCAATAACCAACCAAACAACAAACCAACCACCAACCCACCAACCAACCAACCCCAGATCTCCGGTTTCAACCAATATATATACTCAGAGCAAAGTTCTGAGAAGTCTAAGGGGAATGTAATCATAAGGACAAGCTGCACATGGCAAAATAGTTGCATGTGACCAAATCATAGCCACTGGTAATGCACATTCTAAACCAAACTCACTGTCCTCCATTACACATGGGATGGGGACAAAAGTATATTCCAAAAGACATTCTGTGTTTTTAGAGAAACCAAGATCACAAAACTCCTTCAAAGCACTGGGCTATAATTATTGGTGGTGATTAACAGGATCAACTCTGGAATGGCAGCTTGAGTATTGCTTCAGGCTAAGGTGTTCGTGAGCTCTTGCTTTTCTTTCCCAAGACTCATCATTATTGGGCACCGGACAAGCCAGAGCAACGAATCCCTGTGTCAGGATGTTCCTGTTCCTTCCTATTGAGCCTCAGCAATGACATGGAGCCTGAACTCCTCTAAAAGCTGCTGTTAATTTTGACTTATGTATTTTGGTAAGGACATAAAGCCTTGGTGGTCTCCACTGGACAGTCTTACTGGAATAGCTCCTGTGGTGGTTTGAGGAAGAACAGACCCCATAGGCTCATATATTTGAATGCCTCGTCATCAGGGAGTGGCACTACTTCAGAAGGATTAGGAGGTGTGTCATCGGAGGTGTGGCCTTGTTGGAGGAAGTGCCACCGGGGTGAACTTTGAGGTTTCAAGTGCCCATGTCAGGTCCCATGGCTCTCTTCCTGCTACCTGTGGATCCAGATGTGGAACTCTGAGCTACCTCTCCAGCTCCGTGTCTGCCTGCTCCCTGCCATGCTCCCTGCCGTGACGATAATGTACTAACCCTCTGAATCTGTAAACAACCGCCAATTAAATGCTTCCTTTTCTAAGAGTTGCTGTGGTCATGGTGTCTCTTCACAGTAACAAAACACAGACAGTCCCTCACCCCAATCATGGGTCTGGTGGACCATCTGCAGCCTCTGAAGACACCAGTGTCAGCTGTACATTCAAGGCACCTGAAGTAAGACAGCCAGGGGAGGGGAGAGTGAGAAAGAGTTAGTGCGAGGTAAGCTGAAATCATGTACCCTTCATGGCTTGTGCTCCCCTGAAAACAGGCAGCAGCACCGTCATGTGTGTCTTCATGGGTCTTAGGTATTTGCTTATGTTTTGTCAGAGTCCAATGGTCCTGGCCACGTGTGCTTCCTTTGACTCATCCACTGTTGGCCTGAAATATGCTCCAGGTCCATGGAGGGGAGAAGAGGCATGTTAGCAGGTTGTACGTGTGACATATGACAGGATTTCAGATCCTGTGGTCCCTTCCTTCAAGGGTGCCCGGTCAGCCTTATGACGCAAGTCTAAGAGACGGGTGATGAGAAGGGACCATCCAGCATGATGTCCTTTTTGGGTTTTACAAAAGAAAGCAGGAGTTACCTACGGCACGGGTAATGAAGGAAATGGACCATGGTGAGAACTACAAGGACCACACAGGAGAACGCAGTTTAACTGACAGCCGGCAAGATGTCAGTCAAAGTCAGAGACCAGCAATACCTCCAGCGTCGGCCAGTAGCAACTGTGGCTGGGGCTGGCAGACAGCAGATGAGCCGAAGCCAGCAGCTAATGAAGCAGAAGTCAAAAATAGATAGACTTCAATGCATGGCCATCCCCTGACCTGGGCAGGAGGATGTGAACAACATCTGATCATCTCTCTAGCTGGGCCAAATGGACATGCCAAGAGTTTACAGAACTCCATTGGCTTGGCCCTTGGTATGCTCAGGAAATGAACCAATCTCAATAAAAATGAGACCAGTCTTTGTTCAGTTCCTACTATCCATCCTATAAAAAGCCCCAGGGAAGCAGCTCCATGGTTTCCCTTCTTGGAACTCTACTTATACTCTTGGGTATTTTTCTCACTTCAACTTTTCCTTAAAAAAGTCTGTTCTTGGTTGCTCCTGTGTGTGTGTCTATGACTTTTTTTGGGGGGGGGGTTGGTTTTTGGAGAAAGAGTTTCTCTGTTGTAACTCTGGCTGTCCTAGAACTCTGGCACTCATTCTGTAGACCAGGCTGGCCTCAAATTCACAGAGATCCACCTGCCTCTGCCTCCTGAGTGCCGGGATTAAAGGCGTGTACCACCACTGCCTGGCTGTGTCCATGTCTTTAATCATCAGTGACATGAGACAATGAGCTTGAGAATCACAGTCTCAGACGACTTTTGGTGATCTGAGTCCCTTGTCGCGCACATCTGTCCCGAGAAATGCCCATCAGAAGTAAGTGGACTGTCCATCCGTTTAGCTGAGATAGCTGAGAGGGACCCAGCCCTTCTTAGAGCACTGGACCACACTTTAAGCATTGTTCACTCCTGTTAAAAGCTATCAGAATTGCCAGCCTTCTGTGTTAAGTCTTCAGAAGCATGGATTGTAGTAAGTTACCTCCTTAATACTTTCTGCAAATGTTTAAAACTCTCAAGAGCGGGCTATTTGGTAGGCTCTTCCTTGAAGCCTCACAGCTCTGAGCAGGGAATTGAGAGCCAGGCATCTTCTTTACTAGCGTCAGGGCAGAAGGCTGTCAAGGCAGCCTGTCTTCCCAGTTGCTCGGGGACACTCTGCAGCTGCATAGGACCATTACAGCCACAGCTGAGGACAAGCCGCAGTCGTGACCACTCCACACAGCCCACACAAGCTCCAGAAACTCTAAACAACTCTAGATGGCCCTCCAGTGATTTTCTCTCAAGCCAGAAGGGAAACATGTACCCCAGTGGTTCAGCAGAAAGACTTAAGAGTTGTGTGATGGCTGATTCCTCCTCCTCTTCTTCCTCTTCTTCCTCTTCTTCCTCTTCTTCCTCTTCTTCCTCTTCTTCCTCCTCTTCCTCTTCTTCCTCCTCCTCCTCTTCCTCCTCTTCCTCCTCTTCCTCCTCCTCTTCCTCCTCCTCCTCTTCTTCCTCCTCTTCCTCTTCCTCCTCTTCCTCCTCTTCCTCCTCCTCTTCCTCTTCTTCCCCCCTCCTCTTCTTTTTTAGAAAGGCCTTTAATCAATGTATATCACAATCACCCAATTTGCATACCATGCCCACACCAGACCCCTTTCGTACTGTATAACCAAACCACTTTCTATATTGGCTAGATTATCTTGTGTGTGACCACCTTGCTGTTGCAACATTAGGTGCCAATGATGATTTTTTTCATATGTATGAGTGCGTGTTGGAGGTCAGAGACCAATGTCAGTTCCTTCTCTACCTTATTATTATCCTCACGTTTTATTTGTTTGCAGATGTGTGTGTGTGTGAGGGTCAGGTGGAAGTCAGAGGATAACTTGTAGGAGTCAGTTATTTCCTTCCACTGTGTGGGTCCCGGGGATTGAACTCAGGTCCTCGGGCTTTGCAGCAGATTCTCTTACCTGCTGGGTCATCTCCCTGGCCCTTATTTTTGAGACAAGGTCTCTCACTGGATCCGGAGTTCATTGATTCAGCTAGACTTGCCTGGCAAGCAAGCCCCAGCCAATCTCACCTCACTCCTGCCTCTCCAACACTGGGACTGCAGGCGGGTGCCACACCACTGTGCCTGGCTGTCTAGATGAGCGCCAGGGATCTGAACTTGCGCCCTCATGCTTGAGTGGCAAGCACTTCACTGACAGCCATCTTCTCGGCTCCCCAGTAAGGAGTGTCTTGAGTGGTCTCCAACCCAAAGTCTTTATCCTGGACTGAGGCCACCGGCGACAGAAAGGTGCAGCAATAGCATCAGGGGCCACAGCAGTAGAGATGACAGCAGCGAGAGATGCCAAGGAAGAGGCCAAGTTAGCAACTGGGGGCAAGAGCTGTGGCGGATGAGGACCAGGGTTGTCAGCAGTAGGAGAAGATGGAGAAGTGGTAGAGAGTTCAGAGAGTGGAGGCAAAGGCACAGGAGTCAAACCCAGGGACTGCAGGCTCTGACTGCCATAAGAGTTTAAAGAACTGCAAAGCATTTCGAGGTGGGGGCATGCCCTTAAGGGTTATCCTGGTCCTGGCTCTTTCCTGTTGGTCCCTTATGCTTCTTGGATGCCTCAAAGTGAGCAGCTTTCCTCCACCATGCCCCCGTGCCATGATCACTAGGGTTTTGGGTACCTTAGGGAAGCCTTGAAGGCGATGTGTGATCAACACCCAAGAAGAACTCTGGGCAATATATTTAAGTTGAAAAGATTCTTTCTTTGACTGAAACCTAGGCACACTAGAACTGCTCCACCAGCTGCTGATGTTGGCATCTGTCTTGGTTTATCTTCACTGTCAACTTGATGTGATTTGGAATCACCTAGGAGACACACCACTGGCAGCCTAAGAGGTCATTCCCAGAGAAGTTTAAGCGAGGAGGGAAGATCCACTAGGTGGCACCATCCGATAAGCTGGATGCATGAAGTGATAGAGCATTAACAGATGCAATATGACCAGTTGGCTCAGATTTCTGCCACGTGACTTCCCAGCCATGGAATGCTGCACTCTCAAGCTGTGGGGCAAAATGAACTGCGCTTTCTTTAGCTATTCTTTCATCAGGCATTTTGTCACAGCAATGAGAAAAGCAACTGATACAGAGAGTGGTTCCAAGGAGTAGGGCGTTGCTATGACAACCCAATTACATGATTTGTAGTGTTTTGGAACTGGCTTGTTGGAGGAATGTGGACAACTTAGGGTCTGTGGGCTAGAGAAGCCCTAAAGCACTGTAAGAAGAGCCTCATGGGATGTTCTGGTGGGAGTCGGGAAGACTGGAATGCGGAGAACAACGTGCACAGTGGAACCCTGGCTCATCAAGGTTCATGGGGAACACGATTCTACTGGGAGCTAGGGGATACAGCTTTCATATCTATTGTAGAAGTTTATTTTTAGTTGTGTTTAAAATACTGTTTTATGCACTGTTGGGTGAAGGTCTGCCTAGGTCTTGGTGTTTTGTATTGTCTGCAGGTGTTGGATTTATATGGGGGAAGTTAATTGCTAATGATCTGCACGTGCTATCAGTGGAACACCCGAGGAGTTCTGAATCAATAAGAACACCTGAGCTTAGAT
The DNA here is from genome assembly GCA_026225945.1 of Cricetomys ansorgei. NCBI lineage: Eukaryota > Metazoa > Chordata > Mammalia > Rodentia > Nesomyidae > Cricetomys > Cricetomys ansorgei. The sequence continues at coordinate 72,442,867 of JAMJFZ010000199.1, read as the reverse complement.
GCTCAGGGTTCCACTGTTGAGTATGGTGTTGGCCATGATGGTGGTTCCCTCTGCTGAGGTCTGGCAGGGCTTGCACGTATGATTGTGCCTCTGTGTCTTCCTTGGTGAGCTGCCCCGTAGTCATACTACTACACATATCACTTCCTGTCTAAGGACCTGGCTGCATATTGCCTGTGAATTGAAGATTGAGTGAGACTGATCTCTCTGGAGCAGCCTTTCCCAAAGTGATCAGTAATTCTAGCAAATGCATATTTGAGGAGCTGGTTCAGTCTAGTGCATTGGAGGTAGGCCTTTCTTGGAATCTGCAGTATGATAAAGTGTATCTACGTGGACTAACCCAGGGAATACCTTGAGAAAATACTCCTCCATGGACTGGTGAGTAACACCAAGTGACACTCAGGACTGACCGAAGGAAGTGTGCCTGCTCAGAGGGAACCATGCAGACAGGGGATGTGGGGGCTATGACAGGAGCCCCATGGAGGTGACCTGGACATTTCAGCCTCCTCTGTGATGCCTCCCAGACTTGATTGTCACTCGGCAGGATCTGACGGTCCTCTCTACTCAGTGTGTCTACAAGTTCCCCAATGGCTTTCTCCACGAAGCGTCTGCTCTCTATTTGGGAAAGAAAAAAAGTATAGAGTTATAGAAATTAATGCTTTAGTGTGAATGTCATCGAGTACCAATCATGTGGAGCACTTCTGAGTGGGTCACCAGTGTTGGGGACTGAATTGTGCCCTCAAATTCACATGTAAAATGAAGTCGTAACTATTGGTTGCTAGGCTCTAATCTGTAGGCCTGGGGTCCTTATGACAGCAGAAAGAGACAGCACCCCCTCATCTGCACACAGGTTAAGTCATGTGTAGACATTTGAGCAGCTCCCTCTGCCAACCTCTCCCTCACCAGAGCCAACCATTCTACCCTTTCATCATGAACCTTGGCTTCAGAGCTGAGAGACACCAGAGTCCTTTCTGTCAGCTGCCCAGCCTGTGGTGTTGTGGAATGACCATGGGACAAGACTCATAAACCAGGGCACTTTGGAGGCAGAACCATTGTCATGTCCTTCAGTCCCGGGGGTGGGAAAGGAAGTGCCTTTGTGTCTTTGAGTGCAACTTTCAATGGTGTGATAAGTCACGTTAGTTTTTAATCTGAGTGAGCTGACAAATGACTAGGAGATGAGGAAAACATATCTCTGAATGTGCCTGTGAGGGCGTTCCCAGAAGGTTCTGGCCCAATGTGTGGATGAATCCACTGATGGATTCAAGATTCAAATAAACGGACTAGGGGAGGTGGTAGGACATTGATCATTACGGGGAATGTGTTTTCGTGTATCCCTACCTCCCCCATTACTGCTCCACTCCATTATGTTTGGAGCTTCCCCCAGTGTCTGCCCCACCACGGCAGATGGAAGCTCCTGACACAGCAAAACACACCTTTCTTCCTTTTAGTTCTTCATGTCAAGTAATCAATCCATCAGCTCTCTGACGTTGGCTTGTTGGGCCAAGGGAAGCATTTTAAAACAACAGTCTGGTGTGGTGGTGCAAATGTGTAACCCTGAACTTGGGAGGTTGGGAATTTCTTTTTCTCCCTTGTCTGCATGTTGGATGTAGCTCACACGATGTCTTTACTTTCTGCCTACCATGTTGGGCACCATTTGTAGCAATGCACCTACTGCGGCAGTTCTGCTAAGAAGACCACGGAGGCATTTTCATAGGCACAAAATGTACTGGACCTCAACAGAGGTAACTGCTAAACTGGCAAGTGCCATACGGGTCAGTGGAATCCGAGAGATTGAGTTCAGGTGTTTTTATTGATCCAGAACGCCTAAGGTGGTCTACTGACAGCATATGCAGATCTCGAGTAATCAAACATCCCCCTCATAAATCCAACACCCGCAGACCATACAAAACGCCAAGACCTAAGCAACCTTTCACTCAGCAGTGCACAAAACAACTATTTTATACATAACTAAAACTTCCATAACACATGACAATAGTTCATCCACAGGATTAGAAACTTCAAGCTTGAATCTCTCCTAGACCTGTCTGGTGGATGTTTTCCTTGACTCGTTTTTAACTATCTGTGCTCCATGGTCAACTGTAACCATGTGATAGCAATCTTATGTGGGTCATATGGTCTTAGGGTTCACTTTAGACAATTCTCAATTCTTATTTGGTTTAGAGTGGTCCTTCATTAACAGGTGTCAAAAAAAAAAAACTCATTGGGATTCTTGTTTTAGACTGCCATTTAGCTATTTCTGAGAATTTAAAAGTAAATTTAAAAGTAAATGAGAGAACCAACCCCTTACAGCCATGAGAGAAACTCCAGTTCATTTTGTCTGCTGTCTGCTCTCTGAGATGCCCTTCCATTCCCTGGCTGGAGCTGACAAGGTCAGTGACTGTCCCATGAGACTGAGAGCTGCCACTCACCTTGGCTCCAGGCTGACTCCCACCCCTCACTCACTCCTGACCCACCACCTGGCAGGTATAGTTCAGGGTCCAACAGAAAGAGGTCACCAAGCTAACGGACACCACAACTGGTGACAGTGTCACACTGGAACACAGCAAGGCTTGTGGACGGATTCAAGGGACCTGGAGACAACCCATAGTAATCAGAAGACAAGAAATATGCCCTGATTTGGACAAGGCAAGAAGTACTTTCCTCTGGTATGGGGACATGGTTTCTCCTCAGACTCAGGCATTATGCAAATCAACCTCCAACCACATTGACTTTGGACTCTGTCTCTAGCCACACAGCCTTTCTGACATCCAGGAGGCTTTGTGAAGGACAGAAGAGAGTCCCAAATACCACCTGAGGACTCTGAGCAAAGACAGCGTGTGGAGGGCACACCCAAGCAGAGCCCTGCACACCCATGAAGCACAAGGTCTGAACAGGGGGATTAGTGTCCCTTCTGCCTCTCATGTCCTCTGCCAGGCCTCTTTGTTGTGCCTTCCATAGCTCCTCCCCTTCCAGCCCAGCTGTCCTGGCCTTGTATCTACACCTCCATTCTAGGGTCACTCACACTCTCTCCTGGACCCTGGCTGTGACCCTGGTCCCGGTCTCTGGGCTTTGGGAAAGGTGCTGGCATTTGGTTTTCTGTCCCTGACCTGTCCCTGGCAGAAATACAAACGCTCCAGTGCTGGGCTCCATAGACCTGATCTCCCAGTCTTTCCCTGTAACCCTATGACTTCATTTTCCCATGCTAGTTCATGTCATCTCCATGAAAGATTCTTGGCAGTTGATAGTGAAATTCTTCCAAAAACCCCTTTTTCTGTAGCTCCTTTGGAGGTTGACCATCGTCATCTGTGGGCTGCCCTGCTAAATGCTCCTTCAGCGCAGCACAAAGTGCAGCTTCCCCCTCACTCTGACATAAGAGAGGTCAAGGGCATGGGGAAAACAGGTCGTTTGTTTTAAAGGTGAACAAAGAGCCTCTTGTGGTCTACCTTGTTCAGACTTCACTTTTACACTAAGAATCTGATGGGAAGTGGCATTCTAGAGATCCAAACTTTTGCGTTCTGCCACAAATATTTTTTATATCATAGATGCCCCCATTGGCTTTCTCCTGCACATCCCTCTTTGTTTAGACCCACAAATGACCTTGAGGTCTGCGTGGCATTCTTCACCATCTCTAGTCCTCTCTGGGCCCTCATTTCAGGCTGATGTCAGACCTTTCAGTCACCCTCTACCCATCCATATTAAATGTCCAGTGAGCCTCAGAAAACTCCAAACCTCTCACCTCGCAGCTCTGCGGACTTAATCCCACGCTCTTCACACGCCCAGCTTCCAGGTCCGTGCTGTGGTAAGATACACTAACAGACAGCAACCACAAGGAGAAAGCTTTTATTTGGCTTACAGAGCCAGGCTATAGCGCGTCATTTTGAGGAAGTCAAGGCAGGAACGCAAAGCAGATAGCCACGTTACATCGAGAGCAACAGGAAATGAATTCATGCATGCACGCTTGCTGGTGCTCAGCCTCCTCTCTCTTCTCCAGTTGAGAATCCTTGCCTAGTGGATAGTGCCACCCACAGTGGTGGAGCTTGCCCGCCTCAATTATTGTTGTAATGAAATCTCGCCCACAGGACAGCTGGAGTTAGGCAACCCCTCACTGAGACTCTTGTCTCGTGTAATTCTGTGTTAAGCTGACAGTGAAATCTAACCATCTCATTCCCCCTCTCACAAAATCCCTCGGTGCCTCTAATCTCTCCAGATCTTCTCCACTGACCACCGCGTTGCTTGGGCAGGGTGACCCTAAGCCACCTGTAGGGTCTTGTGGATCTGGGCAATCTCTTTCAGCTTCTCCTCCAGCTCCTGAGCCAGTGCCCGAAGCTCTTTGGCTGACTCTGATTTTGCTCCATTGTATAAATGTACTGAGTCCTTTACAAGCCGGTACACATCCACTGCGAGGAAGAGACCTGCAATGGCCGCACCTGTGATTCTGGCTTTTTTGGTCATTGCCAGAGCAGTGCCTTCAAAGACATTCAGCACCTGACTCACACGTTGGGCAGACATTCTTTCAGTAGTCATGAAGATCTTGGCATCTGCTACTAAGTGAGGGTTGGCTATGGCTATCTCAATGGCATCAGTGTATAGCCTCAAGGCTTTTAAATTGTTGTAAACATTATAGGAATCTTTAACAAGTTTCAATATGCTCTTACCAAGGACAAGAACCCTATGCATAGTAAACATGGTGTCTGACATCAGCCGCTTGGCTTCAGCTTCATCTGACCACCTGCTTGTTTCTTCCACAGCCACAGTGGCAACAGAAGTCACAGAGGCCAGTGTTCTTAGTCTTACCCCAGTTGCTGAGAGCAGCAGACTTCCCCCTGCTGTCACAGGTGCCAGAGCTAGACCCAGGATGCCCAGAACCCCAGAGACAGTGTTAGTGGAGTCCATCACCACCCTGGAGATGGTGCAGCCCCTGTGCACCTGGTCAAGATGGTCAGCCAGAGCTCGGAGCTTCCTGATGTTTTCCTCCAGCTTCTTTTTCAACCCCGGAAAAGCTTCCAAAAGTCTCTCCCTGTCCTGCAGCTCTCTTTGAAGCCTGTCTTTGTCCTCCACTCCTGGGAGTTCTAAGAGCATCTTGAGAGTCTTACGCAGTGCGGCTTCCTCATCCCTGTAACAGAAGTGGTCAGTGCATGAGAGGGACAGCTGTTCACTGTAAGATGGGCTCCCCTAAGATCTATCTTGTCATATCACGGACTTATGTTATAAAACAATGGCAAAGAACTTCACGCATCTGCGGGACTCTGCATTCTACAATGAACATTTGGTGATCACGGGCGCTCCGTGGTCCTTAGTCCGTAGGCGTCATGTGAAGTCATGTTGACTTGAGTGGCTTTAGTGACGGGGACAGATAAAGACGCCTTCACTCAAGGTCTGTGCCATCACTACCAAGATAGTTGCCCAGGAGGAACACTGTATGTGAGCACAGGGATGTGGGATTAGAGTGTATCTGGGGACGGGGGCACCCGTGGAGATGACCTGGACAGTTCAGCCTCTGCCACCAACACTTTCCGGGGTTCATCTTTAGCCAGCAGGAGCTCCAGGTCTCCTTGGCTTGTTGTCCAGCCATGCAGGTACTCAGCGACTTCCTGGATGAAGCGTCTCCTCAGTTCTTGGGAAGAAAAGACAGTGAGGTTAGAGGAAAGTATGGAAGACCTTGAATGGCAAAGAGCATATAGCGTGCAACAGCCAAGGCATTCAGCATCTGTACTGCGTCCCTGTTGGAGTCAGCAGTGTCGGGGAATGCTGTGCCCTTATAGTCTTATATAAAAATTCTTATGCTGGCAACTGGTTTTAGAGATGGACTTTTAAAGAAGTGAAGTGATGAGATTAAGTGACACCATAAATGTAGGTGCCTCATACATGTGAGTGTGGTCCTAACAGCACAACAGACACAATGTGTATGATGCCATCTGTCTGTCTGTCTGTCTGTCTGTCTATCATCCATCATCTATGTATCTATCCTGTCACCATACATGTCTACGTCTATGTATCCCTTCCTCCTCTTGGTCCCTCCCTGCCTCTGTTTCTCCATGCGCACAGGAGAGGCAGTCTGGAGACTCAGCAGGCTTCTGCTACAAACCAGAGTGCTCTTACCACACCAACATGGCATCCCTTCATCATAAACTTTGGATTTCAATGGTGAGAGAAATAGCCCTTTGTTTTAAGCCCTCAGCCTGTGGGATCATGGGATGGCAGCTGCAGAGACTCACACACCAGGGAGGTGCCATGGTGCTTTGCAGTGAAATGAAATGCCTTCTGAACGATCAAAAAGTGTATCTTTCAGTCCCAGAAAGTGGCAACCTTGCCGGCTCTCTGCCTTGAGGCTCTCGAATGTCAACACGAGCTCCGGAGTCTGTGAATGGGGCTTTCAGCTCTTCATGGGATCGTGACGTTGCTTTGTTGGATGAAGGCAGCATTTCAAAGAAAACAGAACTCACAATGTCAGAGCTGTCACTTCCCACTGGGCGAATAGTTTGGTAGTGACAGGAAGAGATTTTTGGAAGCTCTTTTTCAGTTGGAAAGACAGCTGGAGGAAAACATATCCCTTTTGCATGCAGGGTAAGTAAGGCTAGCTGTGGTGTTTGAATGAGAATGGCTCCCATAGGTTCATATATTTAAATGCTTGGTCCCCAGTTGTTTGAACTGTTTCGGAATGGTGGCCTTGTTGGAGGAGGCGTGTCACCGATGATGGAACTGAGGTTGTAAAAGCCAACCCATTCCCAGTTAGCTCTCTCTTTCTGTCTCATGCCTGTGGATCAGATGTAAGCGCTCAGCTGATGCTCTATCACCATGCTTGCCTGCCTGCTGCTATGCTCCCACCATGGTGTAACCACCACCCTCTGAAAGTGTCAGCCCCTCACATGCTTTCTTCTAGGAGGTGCCTTGGTCACGGTACCTTGGCACAGCAATAGAAAGTAACCAAGACGGAACTTGGCAGTAGGGAGTAGGCTACTGCTGTGACAGGCCTGACCGTGCTGTTTTCTGGAGGAATGTGGAAGACTTTGGGACTCAGGACTAGGAACTATAAGCAGGTTTAATCCTAGGAAGAGTTTGAAAGACAGTGGTGCTGAGAGACTGTGGTCCATGGAGGCCCAGCTCAATGGTTTCAGAGGGGTAAATTATTAGCAACTAGTCTAGAGACCACGCTTGTGATATTTTTGGCAAACAATGTATTTGCTTTTTGTCTTGTCCTAAAAATCTGCCTGAGGCTGAACTGAAGAGTTTTGGACTACCTTTGTTGGCAGAGGAGATTCCAAGACTCTGCCACTTGGTTATTAGTAACCACCTTTCTGCCGATCTAGGACTAAAAAGAGCAAGCCAGTGAGCGCTGCTCCTCTATGGCGTCTGCATCAGCTTCTGTCCCCAGACTCTTCCTATCTTTGAGTTCCTGCCATGACTGCTTTTGGTGATGAACTGAGCTGCGGAAGTAGAAGTGAATGAAACCCTTTCATCCCAGGTTGCTTTTGGTCATGGTGTTTCATCACAGAATTAGACACACTTGCTAATATATGAGTTTTTTATATGATATGAAGAACTCATTCTTGGGAGCTGCCAAATATGTAAAACCTGGTTCAAAAAAGAGCACAGACAAGTGATATCTTGTATGGTGGGGTCTCCTCAGACTTTGGGAGTTATCACTAAGCCATATTGCCCACAGTCCTCCAGCTCTCCAGGCTGTCCTGACCCCTTTGAGAGGCAAGGGAGGGATCTTCGATTGTGCCACCATGACAGAGCCAAGAAGGAGAACACCTTATACTCCTGTTTAGGAGACCCCATTGGTCCATTCTGGGGACTCCCTTTTATCCTGGACTGAACAGGCTCTTAGTGTGGAGGCCCAAGTTTCTAGACCACACTCAGGAAACAGCCAGAGAAGAGGCGTTATTACCTTTGGAGGCCATGAGGACTGCAGGGTCCTTGGTGCCAGGTGTGGGGCTCTCACAGGATTTTCTCACAGCCCTCTGTGAATCCAGGCTAAAAGGAGAGAAGAATAGTGTGGGTGGAGGGGGACAGCGATGATGAAGGCTGGTGTCTCCGGGTTCTCTCTGGGACATCAGAGCAAGTAAGGTCAAAGAGTCACTGGCCATGGGTCCCGGAGCCGCTGCTGACAGGGTCAGTCCCGGAACTCCCCCTATTCTTCCGTCACTCCAGGCAGGCAGATACCTCCTGTCCTGTTAGTGTGCAATATGATAGCTGACACCGACTGAAGGAATCTGGCACACAGGTCGGCCTCCCGTGCTGGGGCTCACGGCTCCGTGAAGAGAAGAAACCCCGAGTCTGCACACTTGCCCTGACCTAATGTGTGGTGACACCTTATTATGTGCGGCTGATGCCTGGGCCCTCCTCTGAGCCTTACGAACCTCATGGTGTAAGCTAAATAAATATCTATCTTGGGAAACCATGTCTCCACAGTGGGCTTGTTAGAGTCTCAAAAACATATTGAGGGACCCGTGTGGGTGAGAAAGGATGAGAGCTACTTCTGGCCGAGTACAGCTTTACCTCCTGCTCTTTGTCCAGACAGGATTTTCACAGACACAATGGACGCAACGGTCCCTCCCTTTCCACGGCACATACCTAGACACCCCATCAAACTGCCCATGCACATCCCTGATCCTGCAGTGGGTTCTTCCCACCACCCCTGTCCAGCCTCCGGTCTCCACGGTGACCCTCCTTCCCACGGGGAATACCCACCACAGGCTCACCCGATGACAGATGTCCCTCTGACTTCGGGCAGGAGAACACTGACTACTCGGATTCCTGTTGCTTCTGTCCCGTGTGTGTGTGTGTGTGTGTGTGTGTGTGTGTGTGTGTGTGTGTAGGCAGTGGCAAGGCCTCCCTGCCAGGACACACAAAGCTTCCTTTTGCCCCCTCACCCTCAGCTGCCCTGGCCATTCCCAGGAAACTCCGTGTTCAGTTCCTGGTCTTCATTCACCTCAAGAGGACAGTGGCTGTGAAGGCCACAGATGCCTGGCCACCCAGTGTAGAAGCCTCCCTCCCGCCATGCTGCCTTCCCTTTGGACCTTGATTTTCTAGGCATGAGCTTCCAGACAGGAACACAGTGACTGTGTAACCCAGTTGTGGCTAAACAGATGCAAAGAAGGCTGGTGATTGGGGCTCTCGCCAAAGGCACCAGGGAGCCAAGAGAGCTGGCTGTCCTCACGCCTTCTGTCCTGTTTTTAGGCTCCAGGACCCCACAGGCTGTCAGGCAGAAAGACTGGGGTTTGGGATGACCCTATACTTTGGTGAAACATATGCACTGCAAGTTTCCTGTTTCTGGGTCACTCTGTGCTGATGGTGTAGCTCAGTGGTCAAGCACTTGCCCAGTGTGTATCAGGTCCTGGGGCTGACACCTAGTACCACAAAGGATCTGGAAGGAAAGAGAAAGCAAAGGCCAGGTCTCCTTGCATGCTGGCTGGACACACAGAGTCTCCTAGGGTCAGCAACCTGCTTGGTATGTGTCAGGAGGAAGTTCAGGCAGCTGCAGTCCTTCTCTCCTGATGGCCAACTGGAAGCTCAGGCTGGGAGCCTCCCTCCCCTAGCTGTGCACAAGCTCTCCCTTTGGGACAGAGTAAGGCTCTCAGCAAGTCTCACTTCCCAGTGGCTACAAGGCATCTTCCTAGGGCAAGGAGACTAGGGCTGAGGGCAGCATGAATGTGAGGATCTTTAATTAGCTCCCAGGGTCAAGTTCAAGCCCATTCACTTTGGACAGAGGGCTTCCTGCCTGCTGCAGCCCTTCCTCCCACTCCCTTGACCCTCTCCTGGTCCCCTCCCCCACTTCCTCCACAAGCAACTTCCAGGGCTCAGGGACTATACTGAGGCTCTTCCATAATAGGAAATGCTATTCCCACGTGGTCCCAGGACCAACCAGGACAGCCTCATCCCGTGCACAGCCTGCTACTGTCTGGTTCTGGAGACATTCTTTGGACACTGATCCACTAGCTTCAGGGACACAGCCCCATTGACAGGAGACAGTTCCTAACTACTCTATGCCTTAGGTCAGTGCCCAGCCTAATCATCATCAGAGAGGCTTCCTCCAGCCGCTGATGGAAGCAGATGCAAGGCCCGTGACTAGACATTGGACAGAGCTTCGGGAACCCCACAGAAGAGAGAGAGGAGAGCCTGCAGGGACCAGGGGCGTCGAGTACATCAGGAAAACATGTCCTATGCAGTCAACCAGCCAGGACTCATAATGTCTCACATACACTGAAGTGGCAAACACAGAGTCTGCATGGGTCTGCGTTAGGTGTCCTGCATGTATCTTAAGGTTGACTGACTTGGTGTTCTTGCAGAACTTCTAAAAGTTGGAGTGGAATGGTCTCTGACCCTTTTATCTACCCTTGAGAGCCTTTTCCTCCTGCTGGGCTGCCTCGTCCAGCCTTAATTAGGGGCTTGTGTCCCACCTTGTTCCCTCTTGTTATACCCTGCTTAATTAGCAACCCTTGGAGGCCTGCTCTTTCTGGAGAAAGAGGGGAGTGGAACTGGGGGCTGGGGGAGAGGGGAACTGGAGGGAGCTAGGGGGAGTGGAGGAAGAGGAAGATGGGGTCGGGATGTATTGTATAAGAGAAAAATAAAAAAAATAATCTTTAAGTTTCTAGGACTTTCTGTTTTTACAAACACAGAGACAATCAACTCTACACTTACCTATGGTCTGGCCTTTGACCTTGTGATGGCTTGGCTCACAGTGCTGAACAGGTGGCTGTACAGCTTGTCCCTCCCTGCCCCACACTGGTACCTTCCTCTGTCCTTTACTCCTCCATTTTCAGAGGAGTGGGGACTCACATCGGCCACCTTCCCCTGAAGGTGATCTCTCCTTCCACCCTTCCTTGTGCTTATGACAGAGAGGGAGAGGGACCACCAGACCCAGCTTGGCTGCAATCCAGACTGTGTCCTGAGCTGATGACTTACCTTGACTGTCTTTCTCTTTAAGAGATGCTGGGAGGACTAGCATGTAGGGGAGCTTACGAGGTCCCCAACTTACCGAAAACTCTTCCCGTGGCTGAGCTGGAAGGGAGCACAGTGGTCCTTCCTGTGTACACCAGCTGCATGTCAGGATCCCAGTAAGAAGCAGCTGCCCGTTAGTTATACCAGTCAATGGAAAGTGAAAGCCCCACCTTCCCAGCGAGGTCCAACCCACACAATAGAATGGCCACTTGTGGGGTACCACCCGCAGTCCCACCCTCCTGGCTGACCCACACGAAGGAAGGAACAACCTACCTCCACATCCCAGGTCCTTCTCCACCCATGACACCGTGGTGGGCACTTCTCTGCGGATTTCAGGCAGAAAGGCCTGCCGGCACAGACTGTGGGACCCTCTGTAGATCACCCCTCGGTGGCCCTGCTCTGTCCACCCACTCTCTCCAGCAGGACATGTCTCCCTTCTCCTCCTCTTGTCCCCATGCCGGGGTCTGCTGCTGCAGACAGTGGTGCTGTTGCATATCTGGCTCCTGGATATCTGCCCACATGGCTTCTTCTGCCTCAAGCCCCATTCTGCCCAAGGAACCATCATTGCTTCCTCTCAGAAGCCCCAGCATCCTCCATAGCAGACTCCCCCATTCCCTCTTGGCTCTCCCAGACTTGAGGTCAAATTCCACTGCCTGGCCAAAGTCTCCTGTGTACCAGCTCACATACCTCAGTGGCTGTGGAAGAGCTCTGCCTTGCTCCAAGCAGAAGGGACTTTACCCAAGGCTGGACCCCAGGGACCAGCTGGCCTTTGCATCACGACAGGCATCATCCCCCAGGTGTGTCCCTGGGGCTTGATGGCCATTGTGCTGGTGGACATTATGTGTAGAGGACACTTTATCGCCCTGGAAAAGCTTGCTACATCAAAATTATTTTTAGCTTGTCAGCCACAAGAACGTTGCTCCTGTCTTGAATGTACTCCGCCAGCTAACTTGCCCAAGATGGGTGACTTCCTAGTGCATGTGGGCTCCTCTTAAAAACTGCTGATTTTGTAAGATCTGTCACTGCCTCAGCTACTCTTACAGGATTAACAGGAGAAGTGCTAAGTTCCTCTTTTGTATGAAATGCTGGCTTGCTTGAATAGTTGCGTCATCTTCTGGACATCTGCTTCAACATCAAGCTTTTTCTGTACCTGTACAAGACACGAGTTATCCTACCTACCCAAAATTACAACTTTGTGGGTTTTGCCTTTAAAATCCTTGTTCTAACAATAGCCGAGGGATTTCCTGGAGAACACTCTGGCTTGGGCTTAGCCAGTATCTTTTAAAATAGAAAAAAAAAAAAAACCTCTTCTTATTAAATATATTCACAGTTATGGTGAATCTCTGAGTGACCCAGACCCACAACATTTGGAGGTTCTTCCAAGACTGGGACTCCTGGTGAACTGGGAACCAAATTGGGTTGGCCCAAAGTCATCAGACTGGCCTAACATTAAGAGCAGTGGCTATCAACCTTCCTGATGTGGCGGCCCTTTAATATAGTTCCTCATGCTGTGGTGACCTACCTACCCCCAAGCATAAGATTATTTGCACTGCTACTTCATAAGTGTGATTCTGCTACTGTTATGAATCATAATGTAAATATTCGATATGCGGATTGTCTTAGGTGACCCTGTGAAAAGTCTTTCAAACTTCAGCTTGAGAATCCCTGGCTTAGAAGGAGCCATCAATTCCTAAAGGCCACACCCAGGCCCTGGGAGCCTCAGGGCTTCTGGAGAACTGGAAGTCACAGCATGGCCTTGGAATCTGTGGCACTTGACTGAGCTAACCAGAGAGAGGATAAACACAAAGTATGGAGTTGTCATGTGATCCAGTAATCCCACTTCAGAAGAGAACAGACACTTGACACCCATACTCACAGCAATGTGGTTCATAACAGCCTACAGGTGGACCAGCTGACGCCCATCTATGCAGGAACGGATATGAAAATGCAGCAGTACACAGACGGAATGTCCTTCCACATTCAAGATACAGGAGCATCTGACACAGGCTAGAGCACGGACGAGCTCGAGGACATTAGTGTAAGAGGACACGCCGCACACAGACAGGCACATCCGGCACAAGGACCATGGGCAGCGAGACCCTGCCGAGGATCTGAGTGTGGTTGCGAGCACTGTGTGGGGGGAGTGGTGGCTTTAAGGAGCAGGAGTTTCTCAGCAAGATGGATGAGTTCTCATAATGTTTGGCCCCAAGCCTCCGCATCTGTTCTGATCAGCTGCCAGAGGAAGTTTCTCTGGGGACAATTGGGTTAGTCACCGATCTATGAGCATAGCCGATTATCATTAGGAATTGTCTCCGAGCTACTAGTCTCTGGTTTCTGGCCTGCCCTGCAGTATCAGCCATGGGCTCCCTCTCTCAGTGTGGGGTTCTGCCCTTCCACTGAGCCAGCAGATCCTGCCTGCGGGATAGGTTTTAGGTGGAAGGTTTTGTGGCTGGGATGGTGTCACAGTTCCACCTCTGGAATCCTTGCCTGGTTACAGGAGGTGGCCTGTTCAGGCTTCCTATCCCCCATGACTATGGGTCCTTGCTAGGGTCACCCTCACAGATTTCAGGGAGCCTCTGCTGCACTAGGTCTCCTGATCACCCCCTTAATTTTCTCCACTCCCAGTTATCTCTCCTTGTATTCTCTCCCTCCATCCTTCTAGCCCCACCTGGTCCGTCCTGTTCCTGAAGCTTGGGGAACCCGCAGAAGAGAGGGAGGAGGGTTTGTGGGTACCAGAGGTGTTGAGGACACCGGAAGAACCAGTCAACTGACCAACACTCTTAGAGCAGCACAGAGACTGAAGTGGCAGACACGGTTACTGAATGGCCCTTACATGTGTCACATGGTTGTCTGGCTAGGTGTTCTTGTAGGACTCCCCTTTTACCTGCCCTTGGGACGCTTTCCTCCTGCTGGGTTGCCTTGTCTAGCCTTGATGTAGGGCTAATACCTAGACTTGTTCCATCTTGTTATGCCCCTGTCTAGTGGTAACTCTGGGAGGCCTGCTCTTTTCTGAGGGGAAACAAGGGGAAGTGGATCTGGGGGAGAAAGGAAAAGGGGAGACCTGGGAGGGGTGGAGGGAAGGGATGATTGGGTTCTGGATGTATTCTATCAGAGAAGAAAAAAATAATAATAATAATAATAATAATAATAATATAATAATAACAACTATATGCAACAAAAGATGAAGTGAGTTCTATTCTGGATGGCGATGCTGGCTTCACAGCGTCAGCACTGTGCCTGTCACGGGGATGCACACTCGGCAATGGTGACCAAGGCAGGGCTTAAGTCATGCATATTTAGCTACAGTTAAAAAAAATATTGTCTTTCAAAATGCCCATGTTTCTGGAGAAAAACTGAACCACGTGGACCCTCTACAAAAGTTCGTCTCGTGCTTGTTTTCCCACACACGGTCAGAGGCTTCATCGACTGTCAGACGCAAATGTCTTTGTCCTTGTTCCCAGGGCAGAGCAGTGAGGTTCAGGCTTGGAGACGGACTGGTCTTTGTGAGAGGTGAGCGGAGACTGCAGTCAGGCCTTCCTGGTTTCTGTTTCCCACTTTCTGCCCTAAAGGAAATGACCCCACCCCATGGCCTCAGAACGTGCTTTCTGTGCCTACAGTCCTGCTGTGGGTCCCTGTAGGAGACCACCCCCCTAATAATTCAGGCAGGCTGACAAGAAGGAGCTCGATGCCCCGTAAGTTGGCCCCTCTGTAATTTCCTTCCTTCTGCTTGCTTCAGTGCTTGAGAAATTAGTAACTTTTCATAGTATTATGAACTAGACAATTAAAGGACATTCTGAGAAAAACCACACACTGTATCAAGATCATTTCACTCCGTGCCCTCAGGTTTACCCCACTGCAACTGCTTCTTTGTCCCTGCCCTTTAAAACCCCCTGTAAAATGTTCAATAAACGAAGCCTAGACAATTTGCTTGGCTTCCGTCTTTCTCTCCCCGTCCCATCTCTTTCAGGTTTGGATGGTCCTCCTCGAGACCCACTAATTACTGGCCCCGCGGGTCGGGGCAGGGTGGCGCCCAGACGTGGGGCTCGAGGCCCGGACCCCAGATTGAACGAGGACCCCAAAAGGCCGTGCGCACGGCAGAAGACACAATCGGTACGAACCGACAGTGAAAAAAGACTTGGGCTTCACCGATCCCGGGCTGATCTTGTGACCTGCGAGAAGACGCCTTCGTCGGGTAAGAGATAGTCCTCGTTCCAAGATGGGTCAAGGTTTGTCGAGAGAAGTCTTGTTCATTAAGGATATCAAGACTTGTCTCAGGGAGAGAGGGGTAAAGGTAAAAAAGAAAGATTTGATTAATTTTTTTATTTTCGTGAGTGAAGTTTGCCCGTGGTTCGTTATAGAGTCATCTTCTATAAACCCTAAGAAATGGCAAAAGGTTAAAGATGATCTTAACGACTTTTATATAACAAGAGGACCAGAGCGGGTCCCAATTCAGGCATTTAGTTATTGGAATCTTATTAATGACCTCCTTCAGTCCCCTAATTCTTCAGGTATAGTTGCCTCTGCTGAAGATTATATAAAACCCTTGTCACGTTCTGCCTCCCTTATCTCTCTTCATTCACAGGGACTAGAAGCCTCTGATAATTCAGTCATTCTTCTGCCCCCCTCTGACAAGCCATTAACAGACCTGGGGGCTTGCCCTAAAGAAAAGCCACAACCCCCTCCGCCTAGCCCTTGTGAGGTTCCCCATAACAAACTATATCCATCCCTCAAAGACTTAGATACGATTGTAGAAAAGAAAAAGGGATCTGTAGGACCCTCAGCCACACAAAAGATAAAAAAGGTTTAAAAGACCTCAAAAATCAGTTTTCTCTTTCCCTGTCATGGATCCAAAAGACCAGGATTGTAATTCTCTTACTCCTTCAGAAGGGGAAGAATTAGAGGAAGAAGCCGCTCAATACCATAATCCTGACTGGCTTCCTCTGATTTCCAGACCGCCCCCCTATTGTCCACCAGTTTGTACTCTGGCTATTACTTCTGTGCCCCCCAATAGCTCCTTCAGAACCTACTCCTGACTTGCATGTTGTTCAGCGAAACCTTCAAAAACAGGTTTCAGATTTAAATAAGGTCCTCAGTCTCCAAAAGGAGCATGCTACATTTCTTTCAGAACTCTCCTCCTTACAAAGCAATTTGGTCCAGCTTGCTTTAACACCGTCAGTTGTCACTCCGATAAAGAAAAAGACCCAGAAAAACGAAGATCATTTATCCGCCCCCGGAGTTAAAAATGCTTCTAAGCCGCTATTAACCTTTCCCGTAGTTACAAGAGGCCGAAGCCATAAATCACAAAAGGAGGGTCAGGACACCTCCGGGGATGAAGAGGCAACCTCCCCAGGAGAGGAGGGCGAAGAGGAAGAACCTCAAAATCAAAACCAGGATTCTGATGAAGGGGACCAACCTGATCCCCAGCCAGGCCCCGAAAGTTCTCAGCCAGGCCCTGGAAACCCTCCACCGCCTGCACAAGCCCACCTCACTGGTGGCCCCAGGTTTAGGAGGATAAAATTTAAACATTTGAAGGACTTAAGCTCTGCAGTAAACCTTTATGGCCCTACTGCACCCTTTACCATGGCACTCCTAGACCCCTGGCACAGGGCGGACACCTAACTCCAGGAGAATGGTACACTATAACCCAGGCTGTCCTCACCCGAGGTGATTTTTTGCGTTGGAAAGCTGAATTTGTGGATAGGTGCCAGTCCTTAGCCAAACAAAATGTGGGATCCAACAAAAGGGAAAAAAACAGGTGGACAACAGATAAACTCACAGGACAGGGCAAATATATATCTGAGGACAGACAGATCAGGTTTTCAGCGGGTCTACTCTCTCAAGTAAAAGAGGCTGCATTGGGGGCCTGGAGAGCCTTGCCTGGCAAGGGCTCCTCTACCACCTCACTTTCAAAAATTGTACAGGGAAATCAAGAGCCATATAGTGACTTCGTTGCCCGGCTTATGGAAGCCACAGAACGAATTATGGGGCCAGAGAAAACTGTTAGTAAATTTATAAAACAACTGGCTTTTGCAAATGCTAATGCTGCGTGCTGTGCCGCTCTTCATGGAAAAACCAGAAATAAAAGCTTAGATGATTTTATTTGGCTTTGTGCAGACGTAGACCCTCTTTCCTATTCAGTCTCAAAATCGGTTAACCTGGCAATAGGTGCAGCTTTTCAAGGAGGAGGACAGCAAGGCCAATGTCTGTTTTAAGTGTAAATCACCCGGACGTTTTGCCCGAGAGTGCCCTGAGGCTTCTCAACAGCCCACCCCAAATGGGACTACTCCCTCAAAGCCTGGGTGTCCATATGTTTGCCCCAGGTGTAAAAAGGGAAGACATTGGGTGAATGTTTGTAGATCCACTAGTGACATTCAAGGAAATCCCCTCCCACCGCTGGCGGGAAACTGGGTGAGGGGCCAGCCCCGGCCCCCAATCCTTTGACTCATCAAACAACGGGGCCACAGCCAGTGGGTACAAATCGTCCCTCTGCCGCGCCACCCCCAGGTAGCGCAGGACTGGACCTGTGTGCCACCTCCGATTCAATATTAACGCCTGAGGATGGCACCGTGGCAATTGCCACCAAGGCCTTTGGGCCCCCTCCCCCAGGCTCTATATACTTAATACTGGGCCATGCCTCTCTCATTCAAAAAGGACTTTTTGTATATCCCACCCTTGTAGACCAAGATTACACTGGACAAATATTTGCCATGATTAAAGCTGAGTCAGGCCCGTTAACTATTTTAAAAGGACAAGCTGTGGCTCAAGCATTGCCTCTTCCTTTTCATGGCCAGTATGCCTCGCAAGGCCTTCCTCGAGGCTCTTCCACACCAGGCTCTACAGATATATATTGGATTCAGGCCATCACAAAAGAAAGACCCACGCTCAAACTTAAATTAAACAGCAAGACCTTCTGTGGATTACTAGACACAGGGGCAGATGCTACGGTCATAGCAAAACACCACTGGCCCACTGAATGGCCCTTACAAGAATCCCTAACTCACTTAAAAGGAATAGGTCAATCTAATAACACCTTACAGAGCTCTGCCATGCTCGAATAGACGGACTCAGAAGGAAACTCGGGTATCGTCCAGCCCTATGTAGTTCCCAACCTTCCAGTAAATTTATGGGGAAGAGATATCTTATCTCAAATGAGTCCTGTAATGAGCAGCCCAAATGAGATAGTGGGAAAACAAATGCTAAAACTAGGATATTTGCCTGGCCAGGGGCTGGGAAAACGAGGTCAAGGTATTACTGAACCTGTCCAGATTATTGAAAAACATGACAGACAGGGCTTGGGATATAAAGCCAGGAATGAGACAAATTTTTCCTAGTGGCCACTGGCCCTCCTGCACCCCAGGCAGATAAAATAACTTGGAAAAATAACACACCCGTCTGGGTGGACCAGTGGCCTTTAACAAAGATTAAGCTGCAAGCAGCTTCAGAACTAGTGCAGGAGCAATTAGACACTGGCCATATAGAGCCATCCACCTCCCCGTGGAACACTCCTATTTTTGTGATACAAAAACGCTCGGGAAAGTGGAGGCTCCTCCAAGACTTAAGAAAGATAAATGAAACAATGATGCTGATGGGAGCCCTTCAGCCTGGGCTCCCCACTCCTGTAGCTATTCCAAAAGAATTTCATAAAATTGTGATTGATTTAAAGGATTGCTTTTCTTCTATTCCTCTCCAGCCGGATGACCGCGAACGATTTGCATTTAGTTTGCCCGTTCCTAATCATATTGGCCCCATGCCACGGTACCACTGGAAGGTTCTCCCTCAAGGCATGGCTAATAGCCCCACCTTGTGTCAAAGATTTGTAGCACAAGTTGTTGATCCCTTTAGAAAACAGTGGCCCTGTTTGTATATCATTCCTTATATGGATGATATCCTCTTGGCGGGACCAAATCTCTCAGAACTACAAAAACTAACCCAAACATTGATACAAAGGCTTGCTCATTTTGGATTAAAAGTGGCTCCTGAAAAGGTCCAACTTAAACCTCCGCAATTATTTTTAGGTTTTGAACTCCTCCCCAGCAAGATTCTTACACAACAGGCCCAGATTAGCGTAGATACTTTAAACTCCCTCAATGACTTTCAAAGGCTTCTAGGAGATATAAACTGGCTCCGCCCATACCTAAAATTGACCACAGGAGATTTGAAACCTCTATTTGATATATTAAAAGGAGATACAGATCCTGCTTCTCCTCGTTCCCTTACCCTTGAAGCGCTCCAGGCCTTAGAGAAGGTTAATCAAGCAATTGCTTCACAGTCCGTAACCTATCATGCACCCGCTGAGTCCTTTATTACTCATAATATTGCCCACTGCCTTTTCTCCAACTGCAGTCGTTTGGCAGACTGCTCCCCTCCTTTGGATTCACTTGCCTGCCTCTCGTGCCAGGGTCCTGACCCCCTACCCTTCCTTAGTAGCCTCCCTTATCAAAGAGGGGAGACTCCAAATTAGAAGGATTCTTGAGCCAACCAAGATAACATTGCCATACCCCCCCCCCCCCCCCCGCACAAATAGAGTGGCTGATGAATAATGATGATGAGACTGCTCCCCTCCTTTGGATTCACTTGCCTGCCTCTCGTGCCAGGGTCCTGACCCCCTACCCTTCCTTAGTAGCCTCCCTTATCAAAGAGGGGAGACTCCAAATTAGAAGGATTCTTGAGCCAACCAAGATAACATTGCCATACCCCCCCCCCCCCCGCACAAATAGAGTGGCTGATGAATAATGATGATGAGTGGGCGATTAGCTGCATTTCTTTTCCCGGCCAGTTAGAGAATCACTATCCTGCAGACAAACTGTTACAGTTTATACAAAAACACCCCATTGTTTTTCCTAAAGTAACCAAAAGGGATCCCATTTCTAAAACCTGTATAGTTTTTACAGACGGTTCTGCAAATGGGGTCGCCACAGCAGTCATTGGTGAGCAGATACATAAATGGAAAACAGGTTATGAGTCAGCACAGTTGGTAGAGCTTTACGCTATATTTCAAGTAATTTTATTACTAAGAAATTCCCCTTTTAATTTGTATACCGATAGCTCCTATGTGGCTTTTTCCATACCCCTATTAGAAACCACCCCCTATATCAAACCAACCACAAATGCCTCCCCCTTGTTTTATAAAATTCAGCAACTAATGTTACAAAGAACTCTCCCCTTCTTTATAGGCCACATAAGAAGTCATTCTGGCCTTCCCGGACCCTTAGCTGAGGGAAACAATAAGGCAGACCAAGCCACCCAAATTATAGGAATAACTACCCACACTCGCCTTACAGAGGCCCAACGATTTCCTTCCCTCCACCATGTGAATGCCCATACCTTAAGGTTAAAGTTTAAACTTTCCAGAGACCAGGCTCGTCAAATAGTGAAAAATTGTCAACATTGTGTCACCCACCTTCCTGCCTGACCCTCACTTGGGAGTAAACCCCTGAGGATTAATGCCTAATGAAATATGGCAGATGGATGTAACCCACATTTCTACTTTTGGGAAACTTAAATACGTACACCTGACTATAGATACCTTTAGTGGGTTTATTTTTGCCTCACCTCAAGCTGGGGAAGCCTCCAATAATGTTATTTCACACATGATCACCCGCATGGCGGTTATGGGAACCCCAGGCTTATAAAGACAGATGATGGACCTGGATACACAGGCCAGGCCTTCAAACAGTTTTGTTCACAAACGAATGTTAAACATATTACGGGCATTCCCTATAATCCCCAGGGACAGGGAACTGTTGAAAGGGCCCACCAAACTATTAAAAACATGACTAAAAGGTTGAGCCACGCTCTTTTCCCTTTGCCCAGCCAGAATAAAAATGTTCTCAATCATGCCTTATTTGTTATTAATTTCCTTACCGTGGATGCCCGGGGAAAAACGGCGGCTGATCGGCTATGGCATCCACAGACAATTGACAGTTATGCTCCAGTTAAATGGAAAGACCCATTACATGGAAAATGGCATGGGCCAGACCCTGTTC
Organism: Cricetomys ansorgei; assembly: GCA_026225945.1. Lineage (NCBI taxonomy): Eukaryota > Metazoa > Chordata > Mammalia > Rodentia > Nesomyidae > Cricetomys > Cricetomys ansorgei. Next base: position 72,421,940 of record JAMJFZ010000199.1, on the reverse strand, counting down.
TCATCTGGGGTCACGGTCATGCGTGCGTATATGACTCAAAAGAAGGAGCGGCTAGATGGCTCCCAGAGAGGCTGATCAAACAAGTAGACAACATGCCAAGTCCAGGGAAAAGCCCCTGAGATGCGCCTCTCTTTCTCTTTACAGGAAAAAAAAGAAGAAAAATGATGCCTCTGCAGATCCTGCTTGGAGTCCTGGCCAGCACAGTGCTTGCCTCCGTCAACAAACCTGCTTCGCCACACCAAATTTATAATTATACTTGGCAAGTGATTAATGAGGCTGGTGATATAATATACTCCAGTTCCACCGTCACTGCTACCCAGCCATGGCCAACATTAAATCCCGATCTTTGCAAATTGGCTTTGGGGGCATCACCTGACTGGGGAGTCCATGATATCCTTGCACCACAACAAGAGGCTCCAGACGATGGGTGGTATGGAAATACTGGGGCACCTCCGATGTAGCAGGTTGCAACAACCCTGATAAAAGAGAAGCTCTACAGGGAGTTGGGATATATGTGTGCCCAGGCTCACACAGGGGCCGCTCTGTAGATTATAAATGCGGCCACTCCCCTGATTACTTCTGTGCCTCTTGGGGCTGTGAGACCACAGGAGACACCTATTGGAATCCTTCCTCCTCATGGGATTACATTACAGTTAAAAGAGGCTCAGACAGAGCTACGAGTAAGTGCAGTTCTCACTCTCCTACAAAAGGATGGTGCGATCCTCTTTTAATTACTTTTACCGAGAATGGTAAAAAGGTCACTGGTTGGACCGACAGAGGATATGAATGGGGCTTAAGAATATATAAAAATAATAAAGATTTTGGCCTCACCTTTAGAATTAAACTGGTTAAAGCCCTTCCAAATCAACAGAAGATCTCTATAGGGCCGAATGCCCAGATCGCCAAAGTACAGTCTAACTCCCAACCAAACCAAAAAACTCCAACACCCAGTGTGTCACCTCCAACAAGCACCTTGTTTCAGCCCACCCTGCCTGATGGTCCCCCATCATCAGCAGAACTTATAATTACTATGGTAAATGAGTCATGGCAAGTTTTAACTGCTCACAACGCCACTCCTTCAGGGGAGTGCTGGATTTGCTATCATTCCTCCCTGCCTTTCTATGAGGGGGTCGCTCAGCTTGCCTCATATAGCTACACAAATAACACCTCCAGCCTTAGACCTGCTCCCAATAAGGTGGGAATCACTCTTTCCGAGGTCTCAGGCATAGGAACATGTCTTGTTGGCCCTCATATGAAAGCTCCCAGTCAGCTTGAACAGATTTGCAATCAAACTGAGACTGTCTTGAACTCGGCCACCTATTTGGCTGCCCCTGAGAGCCTGTACCTTGTGTGCTCCAGTGGATTAACCCCCTATATAGTAATTGACACCTTCCTAAAAAATAAGGAATTTTGCATCTTTGTTACCCTGCTTCCCAAACTAACTGTTTTTCAGGAAGATGAGTTCCTACACTTTTGGGACAAAGGACACGCACCCACCGCGGAATTGACAAGACACCGACGAGAGCCCCTCACTGCAGCTACCATTGCCATCCTCCTGGGGCTGGGGGCAGTGGGCGCGGGTACAGGAATTTCCTCCCTTATAATAGGAGACCAAAATTATCAGAGACTGAGTACTGTCATAGATCAGGATATTGCTGTGCTCCAAAAAAGCATCTCTGCTCTTTCTGAATCTCTCTCCTCTCTAGCTGAGGCTGTCTTGCAGAACCACAGGGGACTAGACCTCCTTTTCCTACAGCAAGGAGGCCTCTGTGCAGCACTTAAGGAGGAATGTTGTTTTTACGCAGATCGCTCAGGCATAGTCAAGGATAGCATGGACAGGGTTAGAAAGAGCCTGGAAGACAGAAAAAGAGCTAGAGAGAAAAGTGAAGCCTGGTATAAAATTGGTTTTCTGCATCTCCTTTACTAACAACACTGCTTCCTGCTTTTCTGGGACCATTTATAGGATTTCTATCGCTAATTTCCTTCGGGCCCCGGGGCATTTCGTAAGCTCACTGAGTTTATCAGAGCTCAGATTGACTCAGCCATTACTAAGCCTGTTCAGGTCCACTACCATCGGATGGACCCTGGAGAAAGAGGGTCTGACAGTCAGAACCCATGCTCACCTAAGGCAGGCCTTGATTTCACCAAACTTCGGCCAAAGACGGACTTGAGCAAATTATGGGGTCATCCATGACAGGGATAGGGTACCACCGGTGTGGAGGTGACCGGCACTGTCCTTTATTCAGGAAGGTCCATCTATATTGCAGTGGTCCCTTCAGTGACGAAGGACAGGCCTTCCAGCCTGGATGCAAGGCACCTAGCCTAAGACAGATGCCTCATTTTGTTGTAAAGGTAAGGGGGAGATGTAGGAGACCACCCCCTTAATAATTCAGGCAGGCTGACAAGAAGGAGCTCGATGCCCTGTAAGTTGGCCCCTCTGCAATTTCCTTGTTCCTTCTGCTTGCTTCAGTGCTTAAGAAATTAATGATCTTCTGCTTGCTTCAGTGCTTGAGAAATTAGTAAGTTTTCATAGTATTATGAACTAGACAATTAAAGGACATTCTGAGAAAAACCACACACTGTATCAAGATCATTTCACTCCGTGCCCTCAGGTTCACCCTACTGCAACTGCTTCTTTGTCCCTGCCCTTTAAAACCCCCTGTAAAATGTTCAATAAACGAAGCCTAGACAATTTGCTTGGCCTCCGTCTTTCTCTCCCCGTCCCATCTCTTTGAGGTTTGGATGGTCCTCCTCGAGACCCACTAATTACTGGCCCCGCGGGTCAGGGCAGGTCCCATGTGAGTCATGGCACTCAAATACCATGGGATGGAGCCCATCTGGCCTGTGGCTAGGGAAGATGGGTAGGAGGGTCTGACTGGGTCCCCAGTTCGGATGCCACCGATCAGCACACAGCCTCTGAAAGCCTCTTCCTATAGCCAGACACTGGAGGAAATGTTGACCTGACAGTGTGCCAGGGCAGCAATAGCAGGCTCTAGCTTCTCTTGTACTACTATGCACACACACACACACATGCATGTGCTTGTGAACATCTCCAAACAGAGATGCAAAGACCAGCACACACATATGGACATGATTCTAAGCTAGGTGTCTTGCCCTCTGGCCTGAATCTGAGATGTAGTCCGAGAGTATGCGTGTTCCATCATCTTGGGGATGGGGTTCATTTGTGTGCTCTCTCTCACCACCCTTTTTCCTCCATATCCCTCTCTCCCTCTTTCTCTCTCTTCCCCTTTCCCTCTCCTTCTCCCCCTCTCTCTTTTTTTTCTCTCTCTTCTCTCTCTCCCTCTCCCCACACTCCAACTTGTCTGGCAAGGTCTTCTTGTCTGGGACTGGAGTGGATTTTGTTCCTTTCCATCCTCTGAATGGGGCTAGCTCTCACCCCAGTGCTCTTTCTGACCATGGCAACCAGAGTTGGCTTTGTTGCTTCCACCAAAAGCAGCTCTGCTGGCCCAGCACTGCAGCAGAATGGCATCAAGTGCAGTTATGGAAGGAGTTTGGTCATCAGGTGCAGAGGAGCCTCAGCACCTGTGCCTGGTGGACTCGGAGCCCCGGGGACATCAGGAAAGAATGTGAAGTAGGAAAGCAGTGACGATTCACCAAGAAGTGAATCACTGTTGTAGAAGATTATTTTTAGTTATGTATAAAATGATTCTTTATGCACTTTCGGGTGCGGGCCTCCCTAGGTCTTGGTGTTTTGTATTGTCCGCAGGTGCTGGGTTTATGTGGGGGATGTTTGATTGCCAATGATCTGCATGTGCTATCAGTAGAACATCCGAAGAGTTCTATATCAATAAAAATACATGAGCTGGTATCCTCGGGGTTCCACTGTCTAGTATGGTGCTGGCCAGGATAGTGGTTCCCTCTGCTGAGGCTGGCAGGTCTTCCACCTAGGAATATGCTGAGCCACCACAGTAGGTGTTCTGCTACAAAATACATTATTCAAATGAGAGACGAGAAGGTGACTGTGGCTCTGTGGACTTCTGCAAGAGAAATGGAAGAATTATTCTAACAGTATATAAGTTCATTAAGTTGTATAGACTTTGTGTTCTGTTAATTCTCGTGTGTAGAGCTTTTTTTTTTTACAAGCTTGTATAATAAAGTTTATTTTAAAAATTTTTAAAGGATATTCTTGATATTTAAAAAAATGGATGTGTCAACTCCGGGCCACAGGGCACCACTGACAGAGAGAAGTTGGCTGAGGGCTGCGGACACAGAAGGACTCCCTGGGCACTGCACGATCCTCAGGAGCAGAGCGTGCTGGGACAGGTTGGCACACCCCACGCTCTTGCACAGCTTCCATCAGATTGCTGGAAATGAGAATCCACACCCCCGGAGAGCTCCCTGGGAGGGGCTCCCCACCCCCTTCCTTTGATGGATCCTGACAGCTCCTCAAGGTTCTGGGAGGCTTACTCCCCCATGTGCATAATGAAATGAACATGTCATTCTCTGTTTCTCTCCCAACAAGCAACAGAGTCAACTCCTAAATAAACCACTGGGCACGAGCCTGACCCCTGGTGGTACCCTTGGGCACCCTGGGCTACAGCAGTCCCCTTCAGCAGCATGTAATTCTGGGGTTGGTTCTGCAGGTGCTGAAAGCCATTAGTGAGTTGCAAGGACGTATCTCTCAAATCTACATTCTCAAGAGTCATGGTGACCCTGATTGCAAAAAGTGCAAGGACAGAGGCAACGCCACAATGAAGAACATTCTGGAAGCTCTTACAGGCATTGAGGAAGATCATAGGGACAAGCCTGAAGGGAAGTTTGCTGTTCATCTCTTTGTCCCTCTGCCTCTGATCTGGCACACACCTGCACACAGGCCCTCAAGCCCAGTCAATTCTGGCATTGGCTGATAGTCAACCCAGTCAGACATGTATGAGCTCCATTGGGTGTCCTGGCACCATCTCTAGGTGGCAGGAAATAAAGAGAGATTGTCTGCACAGCAATACAATGGGGGACATGCCCCCTGCTTCCCCTAGCCTGAGCCCAGTGGATCCATTGCACCAACACAGCACAGGTTCAGAGTCAGTGCAGGGAGCCAGCTTGGCCCGACTACAGCATCTGAGCTCAGGTGTTTCTATTAATTCAGAACTCCTCAGGTGCAGATCATAAGCAATCAAACATCCCCCCACCACACACACAGAGAGATACCCGCCACCTGCAGACAATACAAAATGCCAAGACCTAGGGAGCTCTTCACCCAACAGTGCACAAGCAATATTATAAACACAACTAAAAATAAACTTCTACAACTCCTGGATATCCTATTGGCGTCTGCGCCTCCAGCAGGTACCAGGACATCCCACAGATACCCAGACATCATTCAGGCACCAGCCAACCCATAGACGCTGGATATCAAGCAGACACCCATTCTTCCTACAGACTTCCAGACACTGTGGAGGTACCCGGCTATCCCCCAGGCACCCAGACATCTTCAGTTTCTGGACATCCCACAGGTATCTGGCCATCCCACATGTACCAGAACATCCTGAATGTCCGCCAGCATCCTGTAGGCACTGGGCCTCCTGCAGGCCCCTGTACACTTCAGGTAGGTGCCCAGACATCACCCAGGGCCCCAGTCTATCCGCCAGAGTCAGCGCCTTGTGAAGCCAGGGTCTAGTTCCAGTTGACCTCTGGGAGTGTCAGCAGAGAGGACGGAACTCTAACCATCCTGGTCCACATTAGCATCCTGATGCCTTAAAAGCCCCTCCCTGAAAGAGAAGGCTTAATCCCACCCATGGAACATTTTTCAGCTGGGATGTCTTGCAGTTGCTCAGAATCAGGGTGCTCCAGAGATTTGGCAGCATGTTTTGGAGTCAAAGCCCCACCATGATTCTAGACAACTGGGCCCCACCTCTACCCCAGCACTATCCATCCATCCTGCCACCTCGGTCCTTGTACCTGCAGCCCTCTGGCATTGCTGTAGTCTGTGCCCTCCCCTACCCCATCAGAGAGGGCATCCGAAGCAGCTGCCATAGCCACAGGAGCAGAAGGCAGTGAGGTGGCCAGGAAGGTCTAGTGGTAGCCGGAAGGCTGGTCCCTTGTGTGGAGACCTTGCCTGAAAGGTGACACTTCTTTCTTTTCTTTTCTTTTCTTTTCTTTTCTTTTCTTTTCTTTTCTTTTCTTTTCTTTTCTTTTCTTTTCTTTTCTTTTCTTTTCTTTTCTTTTCTTTTTCTTTTCTTTCTTTCTTCCTTCCTTCTTCCTTCCTTCCTTCCTTCCTTCCTTCCTTCCTTCCTTCCTTCCTTCCTTCCTTCCTTCCTTCCTTTCCTTTCTTTCTTTCTTTTTCTTTCTTTCTTTCTTTCTTTCTTTCTTTCTTTCTTTCTTTCTTTCTTTTAAGCTGGGACATCTTGTTGTCCGGTCCTGGTTCAGAGTGATCCTGAGTTTGACAGCTTGCCAGTGGGCAGGACCTGCTCAGAGTCTATGTTGTTGGACCACGTCCTGCCCTTAGCTACGGCAGGCCTTGTGCCTACAGTCCACATCGCACAGGAAGTGCTGCACCCACACTCTCCTACCCCACCAGTGAAGCTGCTATGAGCGGCAGCCTCAGCCATAGGAGCAGTGACTCAGCTTCTGTATGCCAGGCTGCGAAGCAGCCAGGCGGGTCCGGGGTGGCCCGAAGGCCAGTCCCATTCTGAGAACTTGCCCAGAAGATGAGACTTTTTCCCCAGCTGGGAAATCTTTCTGACCACCTTGGTCCAGCGGCAGCAGGACTGACCTGCCTCCTCAGGCCCTGTGCCTGCAGCCTGCCACCAGCAGGCGGCGCTGCAGTCTATGCTTTCCCCGCCCCCTCATGGAGGTCGGCAACAGGACCCGTCCTGCCTGGATGCACTCCCATGCTTGGCATTGGCCCCCCAGCCTTTTGTTTCTCCGTAGTGCTCACCACTGTCTCCCCCACTCTGTGTCACTTTGCTCTTTTCTGCCCTTCTTGGTCATGTCAGCACCTGTGACTGTGCTTCCAGTTAGATTTTCTCTGTCTGCGGTGGGGTGGGTGGGGGGTAGCAGTGGCCACTGCCTCCCTGGGGGACCCTTGCATCTGATCCCACCAGGACTTTAGGTGTACATCTCTGCTGTGCACCCCACTGCACCCCACCATCTTCCCTCTCTCCCCTCAAGGTCTCCTCCAGGTCTGCTGTCCTTTCTACCACACTCAACTCTGGAAATCCTTTCTGCTACACCTGGTGTGGGGGGTCGTCCTTTGCATCCTAGGGGGACCCCTGCACCTCATTCCGCCAGGACTCCAGCTCCACATCTCCGCTGTGTACCCTGCTGTATTGTGCCTTCTCTCCTCCTTCGTCTCATGGGCAGTCGGTTTACCAATCACATTAATTCTCAAAATTCTCTCTGCTGAACTTGGTGACACGCCCATGGGTGAGGTGGGGCAGCAGGGTAGACTTCCGGGGCCCCATCGGACTCCACCATCTGCCTGCCTCCATCTTGGAATCTGCTGCGGCAGCACGTTTGGTGGGAAGCAATGGCCTTGAACTCTGGCTGTCATGAACAGAGAGAGCACCAGCCTTTGTTTCCTATTCTATGTGGTCACGCTCGTCTACAAAAGCATGTGTCCGTCCTTCATAATGACTCCGTCACCTGTCATGGATTTTTAGAAGGAGAAAGAGGATTGGAAGGAGAGGGAGAGGGAGGAAGAGGAGTGAAGGAGAGATAGATAGATGATAGATCGATCTAAGGATACAAGCCCTGGCACACTGTCAGGTCAACATTTCCACCAGTGTCTGGCTGTAGGAAGAGGCTTTCAGAGGCTGTGTGCTGATCGGTGGCATCAGGACTGGGGACCCAGTCAGACCCTCCTGCCCATCTTCCCTAGCCACAGGCCAGATGGGCTCCATCCCATGGTGTTTGAGAGGAAGCAAGGAGAAGTGGATATGGGGGAGAGGGGAAAAGGGGAGAGCTGGGAGAGTGGAGGGAGGGGATGATTGGATTCTGGATGTATTCTAACAGAGAAGAAAAATAATAATAATAATGATAATTATATTAAAAAGAAGATGAAGTGAGTTCTATTCTGGATGGCGATGCTGGCTTCACAGCGTCAGCACTGTGCCTGTCACGGGGATGCACACTCGGCAATGGTGACCAAGGCAGGGTTTAAATCATGTATATTTAGCTACAGTTAAAAAATACTGTCTTTCAAAATGCCCATTGCATCACTCTGACACTCTGTGAAGCCTCTGACCGTGTGTGGGAGAACACTGGTGAACTTTTGCAGAGGGTCCATGCGATTCAGTTTTCTCCAGAAAAATGGGCATTTTTGAAAGACTTAATACTCTTAGCTTTAGTTAAATACACGTGATGTAAGCCCTGCCCTGGTCACTACCGTTGAGTGTGCGTTGCAGCGACAGGCACAACGCTTACGTTGCGAACCAAGTCTGTCCATCCAGAATAGAACTCACCCATCTTGCTGAGAGACTCCTGCTCCTTAAAGCCACCACTCCCCCCACACAGTGCTCGCAGCCACACTCAGATCCTCGGCAGGGTCTCGCTGCCCATGGTCCTCGTGCCGGATGTGCCTGTCTGTGTGCGGCGTGTCCTCTTACGCTAATGTCCTCGAGCTCATCCGTGCTCTAGCCTGTGTCAGATGCTCCTGCATCTTGAATGTGGAAGGACATTCCGTCTGTGTACTGCTGCATTTTCATATCCGTTCCTGCATAAATGGGCGTCGGCTGGTCCACCTGTAGGCTGTTATGAACCACATTGCCGTGAGTGTGGGGGTCAAGTGTCTGTTCTCTTCTGAAGTGGGATTACTGGATCACATGACAACTCCATACTTTGTGTTTGTCCTCTCTCTGGTTAGCTCAGTCAAGTGCCACAGATTCCAAGGCCATGCCATGGCATGACATAGACACTGGCCAACCCTTCTGAGTGACTGGGGCCTGGGGTGGTGTCCTTGGACCACACTGCAGAGCTGTTTGTTGTGGTAGCTCCCCAGCGCCTCCCCTGACTACCTGCCCAGCCTCTCTATCTATGTGGGAATTTACTGAACTTGAGCCTTCAACCTCTCACTATCTGAAGCTCACTGGCAATTCCCTCGGTACTCAGCAGAGTCTTCAAGGTGAGCACCAACCTCTGAGTCCATTTCTCAATCTGGTTTAAATCAGAATTGCAAAGCTGCTGTGTCCACTTAGCCAATGTGTCTAATGCTCCTCACCATTACGCATACATCAGAGAGAAGAGCTATTTGCATTTCAATGTGGAAATGCTATGACTGTGGGTTTAATTCTGATGCCTTACACTTAGTTCTGAATTTTCCGCATTATTCAGAGCATGATATGCCGTATGAGCAGACACGATAAGGTTGTCTGAGGATGAGACTGGATGAGTTTGCAGTGTCAGTTACCCCTTCCACGCCCAGGGCCTTTAACACGAGGTGCAATTCCCTTCCCCGTGCTTTGCAGTCCTGGCAGGGTTGTCTGTGTTGACACCTTATATAACTTCAGAAGTTCCGTGTTACAAGCTCAGTTGGAAAATCCGTGTGCCCTCCATGGTCGCTAGAGAAAGGAGGGTCAGCAGAGAGATTAGCCTCTGTTGTGAGGCAGCCATTGCAGCATCCAGCTCCTCTGAGCCAGTTGTCCCTTTTAGGATGGGCCCTCCCTGGGGTGACTATGATGAACCTATGCCTTGGCTGCTGACCCCTCTGAAGTCCACTACGTAGTGATGGTGTTCACCTCTGCCTCCTAAAGCCACTTCAGAGTTGCTTCCCATTGCATTTGGTCACATCCCCTTGGCTGCAATTGCCTCTGGACCAAAGGTCTTCTCAGCATCTCTACCTCTGAAGTGGCAGCCACCCTGGGTGACGTTCCTTGCCCTGTCACTGGTCAATGGAGCCGTTCTTTAGCAGATCTTCAGGATATCTGGGTGGGATGGGCTCTGCTTGTGCACTTGGAGGCTGTAATCCTTATTCCTCCTTCCTGTGACTCTGCACCTGGGTCCTGTAGCCCGACTCGACTTTGCTCAGGAGTGCATTGAGGTTCCGGTTTACTCTACATCCTGCTCAGTGGGTCTCCATCATGGCCAGCCTCACAGCTCTTGTGGACATTTGCGTGGTCCTGCGTCTCACCGTGGTGTCCTCTGACTGCCAAGATAAAGTTGTGCCGAGAAAAGTGGGAAGAACTGAGAACAAGAGAATCTAAGAAGAAAAAATGAAAACAAGCAAAAAACTTTAAACCAGAAAGTGTGCTGCCAAGGGTCTAGCGTCTGAAAGTAGGTCTTAGCTTGAGTCTTGTTCACAGCTGGAGAAAACCACAGCTCATCACTCCATTATCAGCAATGAGAATGTATTGATTTGATAAAACATTGAAACACTTAGTGTTAAAAAAAAGATCCTAAGCTCGGTGGTGGTGGTGGCACACGCCTTTAACACCAGCACTCAGGAGGCAGAGGCAGGTGGATCACTGTGAGTTCCAGTCCAGCCTGGTCTATAGAATGAGTTCCAGGACAGTCAGAGCTACTCAGAGAAACTCTGCCTCAAAACAAAACAAAACAAAACAAAACAAAAACAAAAACAAAAAAAAGAAGAAGAAGAAGAAAGAAAGACAGGAAGGAAGGAAGGAAGGAAGGAAGAGAGAGAGAAGGAAAGAAAGAAATGATCCTAAAACTCCACTTAACCAGTACAGTAAATGAGTTGCTGACAGTTACGAAGATCCAGTATCACCTGCTATCCTTCTCTGAGACGCTGGATGGGGATGGCCATCAGCCCCAGGGACACACCTGGGGGATGATGCCTGTCGTGATGCAAAGGCCAGCTGGTCCCTGGGGTCCAGCCTTGGGTAAAGTCCCTTCTGCTTGGAGCAAGGCAGAGCTCTTCCACAGCCACTGAGGTATGTGAGCTGGTACACAGGAGACTTTGGCCAGGCAGTGGAATTTGACCTCAAGTCTGGGAGAGCCAAGAGGGAATGGGGGAGTCTGCTATGGAGGATGCTGGGGGCTTCTGAGAGGAAGCAATGATGGTTCCTTGGGCAGAATGGGGCTTGAGGCAGAAGAAGCCATGTGGGCAGATATCCAGGAGCCAGATATGCAACAGCACCACTGTCTGCAGCAGCAGACCCCGGCATGGGGACAAGAGGAGGAGAAGGGAGACATGTCCTGCTGGAGAGAGTGGGTGGACAGAGCAGGGCCACCGAGGGGTGATCTACAGAGGGTCCCACAGTCTGTGCCGGCAGGCCTTTCTGCCTGAAATCCGCAGAGAAGTGCCCACCACGGTGTCATGGGTGGAGAAGGACCTGGGATGTGGAGGTAGGTTGTTCCTTCCTTCGTGTGGGTCAGCCAGGAGGGTGGGACTGCGGGTGGTACCCCACAAGTGGCCATTCTATTGTGTGGGTTGGACCTCGCTGGGAAGGTGGGGCTTTCACTTTCCATTGACTGGTATAACTAACGGGCAGCTGCTTCTTACTGGGATCCTGACATGCAGCTGGTGCACACAGGAAGGACCACTGTGCTCCCTTCCAGCTCAGCCACGGGAAGAGTTTTCGGTAAGTTGGGGACCCCGTAAGCTCCCCTACATGCTAGTCCTCCCAGCATCTCTTAAAGAGAAAGACAGTCAAGGTAAGTCATCAGCTCAGGACACAGTCTGGATTGCAGCCAAGCTGGGTCTGGTGGTCCCGCTCCCTCTCTGTCATAAGCACAAGGAAGGGTGGAAGGAGAGATCACCTTCCAGGGGAAGGTGGCCGATGTGAGTCCCCACTCCTCTGAAAATGGAGGAGTAAAGGACAGAGGAAGGTACCAGTGTGGGGCAGGGAGGGACAAGCTGTACAGCCACCTATTCAGCACTGTGAGCCAAGCCATCAGAAGGTCAAAGGCCAGACCATAGGTAAGTGTAGAGTTGATTGTCTCTGTGTTTGTAAAAACAGAAAGTCCTAGAAACTTAAAGATTTTTTTTTATTTTTCTCTTATACAATACATCCCGACCCCATCTTCCTCTTCCTCCACTCCCCCTAGCTCCCTCCAGTTCCCCTCTCCTCCAGCCCCCAGTTCCAGTCCCCTCTTTCTCCAGAAAGAGCAGGCCTCCAAGGGTTGCTAATTAAGCAGGGTATAACAAGAGGGAACAAGGTGGGACACAAGCCCCTAATCAAGGCTGGACCAGGCAGCCCAGCAGGAGGAAAAGGCTCTCAAGGGTAGATAAAAGTGTCAGAGACCATTCCACTCCAACTTTTAGAAGTTCTGCAAGAACACCAAGTCAGTCAACCTTAAGATACATGCAGGACACCTAACGCAGACCCATGCAGACTCTGTGTTTGCCACTTCAGTGTATGTGAGACATTATGAGTCCTGGCTGGTTGACTGCATAGGACATGTTTTCCTGATGTACTCGACGCCCCTGGTCCCTGCGGGCCCTCCTCTCTCTCTTCTGCAGGGTTCCCGAAGCTCTGTCCAATGTCTAGTCACGGGCCTTGCATCTGCTTCCATCAGCGGCTGGAGGAAGCCTCTCTGATGATGATTAGGCTGGGCACTGACCTAAGGCATAGAGTAGTTAGGAACTGTCTCCTGTCAATGGGGCTGTGTCCCTGAAGCTAGTGGATCAGTGTCCAAAGAATGTCTCCAGAATCAGACAGTAGCAGGCTGTGCACGGAATGAGGCTGTCCTGGTTGGTCCTGGGACCACATGGGAATAGCATTTCCTATTATGGAAGAGCCTCAGTATAGTCCCTGAGCCCTGGAAGTTTCTTGTGGAGGAAGTGGGGGAGGGGACCAGGAGAGGGTCAAGGGAGTGGGAGGAAGGGCTGCAGCAGGCAGGAAGCCCTCTGTCCAAAGTGAATGGGCTTGAACTTGACCCTGGGAGCTAATTAAAGATCCTCACATTCATGCTGCCCTCAGCCCTAGTCTCCTTGCCCTAGGAAGATGCCTTGTAGCCACTGGGAAGTGAGACTTGCTGAGAGCCTTACTCTGTCCCAAAGGGAGAGCTTGTGCACAGCTAGGGGAGGGAGGCTCCCAGCTTGGGCTTCCAGTTGGCCATCAGGAAGGAAGGGCTGCGGCCACCTGCAATTCCTCCTGGCACACATCCAGCAGAGCTGCTGACTCTCGGAGACTCTGCCTGTATTAGATTAGTGGGAGGGCTTCCAGCCAGCATGCAAGGAGACCTGGCCTTTGCTTTCTCTTTCCTTCCAGTTCCTTTGTGGTACTAGGTGTCAGCCCCAGGACCTGATGCACACTGGGCAAGTGCTTGACCACTGAGCTACACCACCAGCACAGAGTGACCCAGAAACAGGAAACTCGCAGTGCAGATGTTTCACCAAAGTATAGTGTCACCCCAAACCCAAGTCTTTCTGCCTGATAGCCTGTGGGGTCCTGGAGCCTAAAAACAGGACAGAAGGCGTGAGGACAGCCAGCTCTCTTGGCTCCCTGGTGCCTTTGGCGAGAGCCCCAATCACCAGCCTTCTTTGCATATGTTTAGCCACAACTGGGTTACACAGTCACTGTGTTCCTGTCTGGAAGCTCATGCCTAGAAAATCAAGGTCCAAAGGGAAGGCAGCATGGCGGGAGGGAGGCTTCTACACTGGGTGGCCAGGCATCTGTGGCCTTCACAGCCACTGTCCTCTTGAGGTGAATGAAGACCAGGAACTGAACACGGATTTTCCTGGGAATGGCCAGGGCAGCTGAGGGTGAGGGGGCAAAAGGAAGCTTTGTGTGTCCTGGCAGGGAGGCCTTGCCACTGCCTACACACACACACACACACACACACACACACACACACACACACACACACGGGACAGAAGCAACAGGAATCCGAGTAGTCAGTGTTCTCCTGCCCGAAGTCAGAGGGACATCTGTCATCGGGTGAGCCTGTGGTGGGTATTCCCCGTGGGAAGGAGGGTCACCGTGAAGACCGAGGCTGGACAGGGGTGTGGGAAGAACCCACTGCAGGATCAGGGATGTGCATGGGCAGTTTGATGGGGTATCTAGATATGTGCCGTGGAAAGGGAGGGGCCGTTGCGTCCATTGTGTCTGTGAAAATCCTGTCTGGACAAAGAGCAGGAGGTAAAGCTGTACTCGGCCAAAAGTAGCTCTCATCCTTTCTCACCCACACGGGTCCCTCAATATGTTTTTGAGACTCTAACAAGCCCACTGTGCAGACATGGTTTCCCAAGATAGATATTTATTTAGCTTACACCATGAGGTTTGTAAGGCTCAGAGGAGGGCCCAGGCATCAGCCGCACATAATAAGGTGTCACCACACATTAGGTCAGGGCAAGTGTGCAGACTCGGGGTTTCTTCTCTTCACGGAGCCGTGAGCCCCAGCACGGGAGGCCGACCTGTGTGCCAGATTCCTTCAGTCGGTGTCAACTATCATATTGCACACTAACAGGACAGGAGGTATCTGCCCTTCCTGGGGTGACAGAAGAATGGGGGAGTTCCGGGACTGACCCTGTCAGCAGCGGCTCCGGGACCCATGGCCAGTGACTCTTTGACCTTACTTGCTCTGACGTCCCAGAGAGAACCCGGAGACACCAGCCTTCATCACCGCTGCCCCTCCACCCACACTGTTCCCCTCTCCTTTTAGCCTGGATTCACAGAGGGCTCTGAGGAAAGCCTGTGAGAGCCCCACACCTGGCACCAAGGACCCTGCAGCCCTCATGGCCTCCAAAGGTAATAACGCCTCTTCTCTGGCTGTTTCCTGAGTGTGGTCTAGAATGTCGTGGATATTTAAACTTAGTCTCAAATATTGTAAATCAACATGGATGTGTGTGCAATAATATGAACTTGGGACAGCTACTGTATCTGTCAGCAGAAACTGCTGCCAGAAGATCACCTTGCGTAGCTGTTGGAACCAGCTCTCTGGATGTGGATGGATGGCATTCATCTCAACCATGGAAAGATTGCTAGTCTGGAGAACTGGAGTCTGTCTACTCAGGACGCATGGATGGTGCACATGTTGTTCAGATTTAGCTTTGCACACTGAGATCGTCGTGTTAAAGGCATTTGATTGTATTATTTGATTTATTTCAATTGCTATTACTGATTGTATTTTTTATGGTCTCCTCCCTCAGCCTAAGCACTGGACGAGGACTACCTTCCCTGGAGTCTTGACTTCGCCCGTAAAGTGGTGCCAAGTCAGCTGGCTAGAGTTGGGGGTTGTTGTACCGTGGAAGTTCTGTTCATTAAGGAATCAAGACCTTTGAAACTGCGGGTGGTGCCTTTCCTCAATAGACTACCTAGTGGCCACATGCTCTGGGTCAGTCCATTAGAGAGGCTAGGTGCTCTGCAAGGTGGCTCAGGCTTGGCACCTCAGTGACTGTCTTCTGTTTCTTGTTGAACCACTCTAGATATTAATATTCCCATCTACTCCAGAAGATTGGGCCTCTACACTGAGAGCCTATTGATTTGAGAATAGAAAGGGAGTCCCCAAAATGGACTAAGGGAGTCTCCTGAACCTGGGTGTATGGTGCTCTCCTTCTTGACTCTGTCTTGAGGGGCGTGCTCAGGGATCCTTTCCTCCCTCCCTTGCCTCTCAGGAGGAGTTAGCCTGGAAAGTGGAAGACAGCAGGCCATGTTGCTTAGTGACATCTCCCAAAGTCTGAGGAGACTCCAAACTCCCAAACACACAGGAAGACACTTGTCTGTGGCCTTGTTCAAACAAGGCTCCACAGGTTTGGCAGCTCCTGTGAAGGAGTCCTTCATCTCCTGCAGAAATTCACCAAAGCCAGTGTGTTAGCAAATGTGTCTACTGCTGTGATTAAACACTGTGACCGAAAAGACCTGGGATGAAAGGGTTTAATTCACGTACACATTCACAGCTCAGCTCATCATGAAACAGTCACGGCAGGAACTCTCAGAAAGGGGTAGAACCTGGGTGCAGGAGCTGATGCAGAGGCCGTAGAGGAACAGTGCTCACTGGCTTGGTCATTTTAGTTTTAGATCTGCATAAGAGTGCTTACTAGTAGCCAAGTGGCAGAGTCAACACTGGGCTGTCTTGAAATCTCCTCTGACAGCAAAAGTAATCCAAAACTCTTCCATTTCAAAAACCTCAGGCAGGTTTTTAGGACAAGAACAGAAAGCAGACTTGTTCTTTGCCCAAATATCACAAGAATGGACTCTAGCCCAGTTGCTAATACAGTTCCCCTCTGAAACATCTTGAGCTGAGCCTCCATAGACCACATTGCTCTCAGTACTGCTGTCTTCCAAGTTCCTACTAGGATGGCCTATTAATTCTCAATTATGGTGTTCAGCTACTTTCTTAGTCCTGAATCCCAAAGTCTTCCACCTTCCGCCCGAAAACAGCATGGTCAGGCCTGTCACAGCAAGAGCCTACTTCCTCGAGCCAAGTTCTGTCTTCGTTACTTTCTATTGCTGTACTAAGATATCACGACCAAGGACTTATACAAGAAAACATTTAATGGGCATTTATACTTTCAGAGGGTGAATCCATGACCATCATGGTGGTAGGCAGGAAGGTATGGTACTGGATCAGTACCTGAGAGCTCACATCCGATCCATATACAGGAGGCAGAGAAAGAAAGGGAATTCGTATGGTTTGAAACCTCTAAGTCCAATCCCAGTGTCACACCTCCTCCAACAAGGCCACCATTTCCAAACAGTTCCAACAGCCAAGGAACAAGTATTCAAACATAACAGTCGTGAGGGCCATCCTCATTCGAACCCCACAACTAACCTTACTTTTCCTAGGTTCCATTAGTTCTGACTTTGTGAATCCTATTTTCCTTAGTGCTTCCTTTATCCCAATGTTACAACCCCCTGAGGATCCGAAAGGCCCACTCACAGGCTCTGGTGCCAGTGTTGACATGAAAGATTTTCTTAAGGAAAATCGAGCTCATCTTTGTAAAAATGCCACTTTCCGGGGCTGAAAGTTTCACCTTTTGATCGTTCAGAGCAGAAGATATTTCATTTTACTGCAGGGCACCATGACAAGTCCCTGGTGTATGAGTCTTCACAGATGCCATCCTGGTATCTCGCAGGCTAACAGCTAGAATCAAAGAGCTCTTTCTCTCTGTTTCTCTCAGTTCTGAAAGCCAAAGTCCTTAAAGACAGGATAGCATGTTGGTTGTGCTGAGGGCACTCTTTCCGGTATGTAGCAGCAGCCTGCTGACTGAGAGTCTGCAGACTGCCTCTCCGGTGTGCAGGGAGAAGGAGGGAGGGGCGGGGGAGGGCCAGGAGGAGGAAGGGATACACAGTCACAGAGATGGATGATGGTAGGTAAGTAGTTGGATAGATATGGGTAGATGATAGATAGATAGTTAGATAGGTGGATAGGTAGAAGATAGACAGATAGATAGATAGATAGATGACAATGTATAGATGGTATCTATACTTGTTATCAGTACCACATACCCATGAATTAGACACCTATATTTATGACATCACCCAATCCTCACCTCCTTAAAGTCCCATCTCTAAAACCAGTTCCTGGAATAAGGCCTTTTATGTATGAATTTAAAGGCACAACTCATCCCCCCAACACTGCTGATTCCATCGGGGATGAATGGCAGATGCTGAACACCTTGGCTGTCGAATGCGATAAACTCTTTGCTGTTTAAGCTCCCCCGTGCTGTCCTGTGATCACATTCTTTTTCTTTCTAAGAACTGAGGAGATGCTTCATCCAGGAAGCCGCTGAGTACCTGCATGGCTGGACAAGCCAAGGAGACCTGGAGCTCCTGCTGGCTAAAGATGAACCCTGGAAGGTGTTGGTGGCAGAGGCTGAACTGTCCAGGTCATCTCCACGGGTGCCCCCGTCCCCAGATACACTCTAATCCCACATCCCTGTGCTCACATACAGTGTTCCTCCTGGGCAACTATCTTGGTAGTGATGGCGCAGACTTTGAGTGAAGGCGTCTTTATCTGTCCCCGTCACTAAAGCCACTCAAGTCAACATGACTTCACATGACGCCTACGGACTAAGGACCACGGAGCGCCCGTGATCACCAAATGTTCATTGTAGAATGCAGAGTCCCGCAGATGCGTGAAGTTCTTTGCCATTGTTTTATAACATAAGTCCGTGATATGACAAGATAGATCTTAGGGGAGCCCCTCTTACAGTGAACAGCTGTCCCTCTCATGCACTGACCGCTTCTGTTACAGGGATGAGGAAGCCGCACTGCGTAAGACTCTCAAGATGCTCTTAGAACTCCCAGGAGTGGAGGACAAAGACAGGCTTCAAAGAGAGCTGCAGGACAGGGAGAGATTTTTGGAAGCTTTTCCGGGGTTGAAAAAGAAGCTGGAGGAAAACATCAGGAAGCTCCAAGCTCTGGCTGATCATCTTGACCAGGTGCACAGGGGCTGCACCATCTCCAGGGTGGTGACGGACTCCACTAACACTGCCTCTGGGGTTCTGGGCATCCTGGGTCTAGCTCTGGCACCTGTGACAGCAGGGGGAAGTCTGCTGCTCTCAGCAACTGGGGTAGGACTAGGGACAGTGGCTACTGTGACTTCTATTGCCACTGTGGCTGTGGAAGAAAGAAGCAGGTGGTCGGATGAAGCTGAAGCCAAGCGGCTGATGTTAGACACTATGTGTACTATGAATAAGGTTCTTGTCCTTGGTAAGAATATATTCGAACTTTTTAAAAACTCCTACAATGTCATCAAAAATTTGAAAATCTTGGGGCAAAACATTCGCATCATTAGGATAGCCAGAGCCAACCCTCACTTAGTAGCAGATGCTAAGATCCTCACAACTACTGGTAGAATCTCTGCCAGACGTGCTACTGAAGTGCAGAATACCTTCAAAGGCACCACTGCTCTGGCAATGACCAAAAAAGCCAGAATCAGAGGTGCGGCCATTGCAGGTGTCTTCCTCGCAGTGGATGTGTACTGGCTTGTAAAGGACTCAGTACATTTATACGATGGAGCAAAATCAGAGTCAGCCAAAGAGCTTCGGGCACTGGCTCAGGAGCTGGAGGAGAAGCTGAAAGAGATTGCCCAGATCCACAAGACCCCACAGGTGGCTTAGGGTCACCCTCCCCAAGCAACGAGGTGGTCAGTGGAGAAGATCTGGAGAGATTAGAGGCACCGAGGGATTTTGTGAGAGGGGGAATGAGATGGTTAGATTTCGCTGTCAGCTTAACACAGAATTACACGAGACAAGAGTCTCAGTGAGGGGTTGCCTAACTCCAGCTGTCCTGTGGGCGTGCCTGGGAGAGATTTTCATTACAACAATAATTGAGGCGGGCAAGCTCCTCCACTGTGGGTGGCACTATTCACTAGGCATGGATTCTCAACTGGAGAAGAGAGAGGAGGCTGAGCACCAGCAAGCATGCATGCATGAATTCATTTCCTGTTGCTCTCGATGTAACGTGGCTATCTGCTTTGCGTTCCTGCCTTGACTTCCTCAAAATGACGCGCTATAGCCTGGCTCTGTAAGCCAAATAAAAGCTTTCTCCTCATGGTTGCTTTCTGTTAGTGTATCTTACCACAGCACGGACCTGGAAGCTAGGCGTGTAAAGAGCGTGGGATTAAGTCCACAGAGCTGAACATTAAAGAGTTTGTATGCCCATGGCTCATTGTATGATTTGTATGGACAGCTAGAAGGTCAAAGAATGCTGAGTCTGCAGCCTGAACTGAGGGACCAGAGAGGACTAGAGATTGAGGAGAATGAGACTAAATCCACATAGTGACTTGTGTGTGTGACCAGAGAGGCTGTGCTGGAGCAAGGCGTGAGAAGCTCATGGAAACAGAAGAGCTGGGAACGGGAGGCTCCACACCCTGTCTCCCCGCGGGATGACCTGCTGTGAGATGAGCCCTTTCTCCCTAGCGTCAGCAGTGCCAGCCCCCTCTTTGTCCGTCAGGGGGTTTCCACAGGGTGACAGCGGTGCTGGTGCTGAGCTGAGGACGCTGGTGTGACAGCACAGCGGGCAGAGCTCTCGGCAAGCGGCCAGCCTGTGAGGGGACAGGGTGACCTGAAGGACCACCGAAATTAAAGTTGCTCTCCGTGTGTCATCCCAGGTCAGTAGGTGATTTAGGGGGAGAGGTGAAGCCATGTTTGAATAAGAGGTCAAACACGTTGTAGGCTGGGTATATCAGCTAGGTTGGAACCAAGGGACTCAGCCGGTGAGCCTCAGCTTCCCTCTCAAGCTGAGGAAGCCGAGGCGTGGGAGATGATGTCCCAGATCACCTGGCTCTGACAATATGGGACCTATCAGCTTTGGTGAGATAAGTGTTAACGACCGTTTGGGAAACCTTAATATGAAACAACCAACAGCACAGGTGGCATGTGACCAAACGGCGGAAAGTGATTGGCTGATTGTCATGTTTCTTTCTTTCTTTTTTTTTCTTCCTTAACTTTAAAGATTGAATTTATTTGGAGAAAAACCAAGTCTCTCAACCCAAATGACAGGGTTTCACATCTCAAAGCATTCCCTAAGCAATGTCTACAGCTTACAAATCATTTTCACGGGATTTACAAAAAAATTGTATGTGTATTAAGGACCTTAAGTCACACACAGCTTTCTCTTGGACGCCACTCTCTGGAAGTAAAACGGACAAGGAGCGCAAATATTCCGTCATGGTCTATAACGGCATTCAACCGTGGGATCTCTCCATCAGCCCACTTCCCAGATACTGGCCATCAAGTCCAGTAGATAAGTGATTTCCTATGCCCTCTGTTGCAGCACACTAAGGCAGCGCTCCTGCACAGTAGGCCTCGGGCTCACGTGGGAGACCAAGATATCATTTGCCTGCAGGCACCCTGACGTCCCACAGAGGGAAAGCTTGCCGTCTTTGGAGCTGATGCCTACAGAAGTTCAACTCAAAGCAGACAGGTCAAGCTGCTGTGTTGAAAGTGAAACCAAGACCTTCTTCAACTGTTCTTCCCATTATTCTGTATTCTCAAAGGACGTCAAGAAACCAACCCTCCCAAGCAGAAAACCATGCATGGTCTAGGCCGAATTATAAACCTGAGCACCAGCGTAGGATTCACTGAAGGAAGCTTATGGTGTTGTGGGGTATCCACCAGAGAAGACTACTCAGACACGGGTTTCAGCCAATAGAAGGTCTTTATTAGCCCGCCACCAACTACCTGGTGTTCAGGATCCCAGAGTAGCCCTGAGCCTTCCTTAGGGTGAGCTTTTGAGCACAAAAAGCACATTGTGGGTTGAAGTACTTCAGTTAACTGTTCAGTTAGCCAGAAGCAGAACTAAGAAAGCTAAAAATCAAAGTCAGTGCATTTAGAGACTTTCTCAGGACTGAGTTTGTTGGATTAGGTCTTTGTTTTTGTTTTGACAGGTAATACTGCCGATGTGCTGAGTTTTATGACCCGAATGGCATATCCATCACGGCTAAGGCCCGTGGCAGTGTTACGATAGAAACCTTAAAGCACCTCAGTCAAGGTTGAGGGATTCCAACTCAAATCTTTCTACTTTTACATCCCTATTCACCACCTTCGTCCATCCGTTGAGACACTCTGACGTCCACAGGGGGTTACGCAGAAGGAAGAGGCAAGGCAGGCTGGATCAGGAATCAGAGACGGCAGAGAGCTGGTTCCCTTGAGAAAAGCAGTGATTCCTCAGGTCACGGCTTCTGCCGACTGGGACGACATTCCTTCGGCTTCCCCAACGTGGGCGAAACTGTGGTCCAGTTTTGACTCATCCAGCTGATGCTACAGCTTTTCCTGCCCTCTCGGTGGCCACTCTTCTACTTCCTTCTCTAGCAGCGGTGTCAGCAGGCTTTGCACCGCCACAGAATCTACACGGCTAGAAAGTGCTAGAAGAGGATCCATCTTCCTTAGGAGAACACCGAGGCTTTTGATTCAGTTTAGGGCTCGTGGGGAGACCGTTCATTACAACTCTAGTCATCCAGAGTGATCTTCTCTAGGGCTCCGTAGCTCATCATCCTGTCTCTTCATGGGGACCCCACCTCTTCTGTAGTCATCATCCCTACAGTATCCCTTACCGAATGCTCTTCTTCCACTGCCTGCCCTGGGGCCACAGCCTCAGTCACAGTCTCTGCTGCCTCAGCCATTGTCTCCATCTCACGCCACCTGTGATCCACATTCTGGCCTGAGCCTTTCTGACATCCGTCCTAGTACTGGTCTCACTTCCGTCTTGATACTTACCTCCAAAGTGAGCATCACCTCTCTTAGGTGTACAGTCATCAAAGCTACCTGTGTAGGGCTGGGCCCTCTCGTCTGTGTCTGTTTGGTCAGAATCGTGATTTCTATCTTGGCTGAAAGAACAATCATCCTACCTTTAGCCTATGCTTGATCAGCAAGGCCCATTCCAGGTCTCCTGTTACTTAGAGACTCCTCACTGAGACTCAGGGCACTGAGCAGGGAACCCAGATATTCGAGGTTAACCCAGTCAAAGCCTTTCAACCCGTCTTTCCTTCAGTGTCTCTACTGATATTTAGTCCTCAAGAGAATTCCTTAGGTTTTCTACCACGTTTTAGTGCAGGATCCCTGGCAAGCAGTGGAAAGTAGTAATTTGGGAAGAAGGCTCCAGTTGATTTTGGTTTCCCAAGCAGCACATAGAGCAATGGGAAGGATGGAATGACCAGGGCATCTCACAGGCACCAGACCTTCCCGCAGGTGCCAATATCTTCTGCAGGCACCTGGATATCCCAAAGGCTCCAGAGACTCCCACAGACACACAGGCATCACAGAGGCACTGGGTCAACACACAGACACCTGGACATCTTACAGGCACGTGGACATCCCTCAGGCACCCAGACATCACACAGGCACCTGGTCACCTAATAGTCACGGGGGCCTCCCACAGGCACCTGGATATCCCATAGTCACCCAGACATCCTGCAAGCACCAGGACTTCTCCCAGGCTCCAGGGAATCCCACATTGGCCTGTGCATCACATAGGCACTGGGCCAACCGCAGACACCTAGACATCACACAGGCACCAGGTTGTTCCTTTGACTGTTATCAATCAAGTTGCTGTGACTGTGGGATAACAAACATCTGTCCAAGTCTCTGTTTTCATTCCTTTTATGCTTTTACTCAGAAGTGGATTGGTCAGATAATGTGACATTTGTGTATCTGGGGTGATCCTCCACACTGATTGCAGAAGCTAGGTAGATTTCAAAAAAATGCTGTGACATAACAGTGACATCTTCTAATTCTCCTATGTCTAAATCAGGCATATGGGGGGTTGTGGAGCTGTTCTAGAGCTCAGAGGGGTTTGAAGCAGTCTTTGAACTCTGGATTTCTCACCCTGAGAGCAGAAGGGATTTGGCTGTTCCTCCTTCTTTTACTCTGACAGACTCCTGCTAACATTAACAGCTAGCAAAGCTCCCCCCAGGGCTGCCATGTCTACTGGCATGTAGCACCTGATAAAATCCTGCCTCTCCAAGGTATGTGGCCTGGTTAACATTTATCTGACCACTGCAGCTGGAAGACCCTGGGCTGGACTTCCTCTCTCCCTATATGACCAAATAAGGTCTCTTCCCCTGGCTTCTGTATAACCTATGCTTATGCAAAGGAGGCTACCTCAAGACTTTTGGCCCCAGCCAATACATACACCACCCATATCTGGTTGTGAGCCCCCTACATGCAAATAGAGCTCTCCTGATATCACTGTCTTAGCCAATAACTTGCCACCACATAAGGAATTTCTCCCTCCCATGTGTATATATGGCTCCTTTGCTTCAATAAATGGAGTTGTTTGCTGACACTGCCTCCCCAAAAATCTGTCTCTCTCATCACTCTGAAGCCTCCACCTAAGACCTGCTCGGACCCTGGACAGTCCCTGCCTACCCTTCCCTCCTCAAAGGTGAGCTGGTGTGCAACAGCTTGGCTATGCCAGGAAGGAGACCAGGAAGCACAGACTCACAGGTGGGTAGACTGGGCGGTTCCTTTGGCACATGCTACAGAGCTGCCTGGTGTTGTGACTCTCACAGCCTGTCCCTGACCACCTGCCTCTTTTCCCCTCTGCTACTCAGGAATCAACTGAACTTGAGGAAATATCCTCTCTCTGGCTGAACTTCCTTGGCAACTTTTACAATACTCAGCAGAAATTCAATGTGATTTCCCGCTTTTCTGGGTCAATTACTCATCCTGTTTTAAACCCGAATCCCAAAGCTGCTGCATCCACTCAGCAAATGTGCCCGATGCTCCTGGCCATTTATACAAGCAGGAAATGGAGGGCAGCGCGATCTGCACTTCAACACAAACATATTACATCCATGGGTTAGATTCTGTCATCTTTATGTGCAGTTCTACAATTGGTTACAGACCAAAGGCTGAGAAGTGACATTTACACTTGGTTCTAAAACATGGAGGCTTCCTGAGACTGATAAGTTATGTAGGGCCTGATTTTTCTCTAATGAGCAAAGACAAACCAGATGCCCTTTGGGTACAGGTGGTCAGATTCTGAGTATCTGGGAGCAGTGGCTGCTCTTCTGTTCCCAGGAGGTCACCCAGGGCTGTCAGCACATCTTCCTTGTGCTTTGCAGTCCTGGGAGGTATTCTACCCTGGCCACCCAGGTGAGTTCAGAAGCTACCAGGTCACACACTTATTTGGAAG